>JAOTQJ010000001.1:14344815-14370871 GCA_025642045.1 Solanum sejunctum | reverse complement strand
CTTGGGAGAAAACCTCCACCTTGCCCTCTTTCACCAAGGCCTTCAATTCTAACAAGGAGTGATCAAGATCTTGTTTTTCCATCACCTTATCAACCAAAGAAGACTTAGAACCATCAACAACAACCACACCACTATTTCCATCCTCTTCCAACCTAACTCCCAATCTAGTCAACTGATGCACCTCCCTAGCCATCTCCTTCTCACTACTATCAACATATGCTAGGCTACCCTTAGACACCCTACTCAAAGCATCCGCCATCATATTTGCCTTACCCGAATGATAATGCTCACTCATATCATAGTCCTTAAGAAGCTCTATCCATCTCCTTTGCCTCAAGTTAAGATCCTTTTGTGTGAAGACATATCGGAGGCTCTTATGGTTAGTGAACACATCAACATGCACCCCATAAACTAGTGACACTAAATCTTTAACACAAACACAATGGCGGCTAACATAGATCATGGGTAGGATAGTTCCTTTCATATACCTTGAGTTGTCTAGAAGCATAAAACTATGACCTTATCATTTTGCATCAATACACAACCCAACCCAACCCGGGAAGCATCAAAATACACTATAAATCCCTCAAGCCCATCCGATAGTGACAATATAAGAGTGGACATAAGTTTGTCTTTCAATGTTTGAAACTCCTTTCACATTCATCGGACCACACAAATTTAGCCTTCGTTTGAGTCAATTTTGTCAAAAGGGAAGCAATGGGATTTTGGGTAATAAGTTTTTGATACTCAGCAACCCCTATTAAAAAATAATCACAAAAATCCGAAGAGAACCCATTCACAAACCTCTGATAGTAACCCGCTAGGCCCAAGAAGCTTTGGTCTAGGCTGATTTCTTATCACATCAGTCTTCTTTGGATCTACCTCAATACCATCCCCTGACACCAGATGTCCTAGGAAGGAAACCTCTCTCAACCAAAATTCACACTTTTCATATTTAACATACAATTTCTCCTCCCTCAATCTTTGCAACACAATTTTCAAATGGCCCATATGCTCTTCCTTATTATGTGAATAGATCAAAATATCATCAATGAAAATCACAACAAAGGAATCAAGGTAAGGCTTGAAGACCTTATTCATAAGGTCCATGAAGATAGTCGGAGCATTGGTCAACCCAAATAATATCACAACAAACTCATAATGCCAATACCTAATCTAGAAGGTTGTATTGGGAATATCACACTCCCTTACTCTCACTTGATGATACCCGGATCGAAGATCAATCTTAGATAAATATCCAGCCCCTTGCAATTAGTCAAACAAATCACCAATTCTTGGAAGAGGATATCTATTCTTGATGGTGACTCTATTGAGTTGCTATTAGTCGATACACATCCTAAGGGACCCATCCTTCTTTTTCACAAAAATACCGTGGAACCAAAGTGATTGGCTAAGCCTAATAAATCCCTTCTCCGACAAGTCCATCAATTGTTCCTTCAATCCCTTCAACTCCGCCGGGGCCATAGGTAAGGGGGAATAGAAATGGGTTGAGTATCAAAGAGGAGGTCTATGCCAAAGTGTATTTCTCTTTTGGGAGGAATACCGGGAAGGTCATTTAGAAAGATATCGAGAAATTCATTTACAATCAGAACCGACTCTATGGGAAGGACCTTAGACTCCACGTCCCTAACCCTCACAAGATGGTAAAGACACCATTTAGAGATCAACTTATGGGCTTTAATGCAAGAGACGAACCTACCCTTGACCACCGTATCATGACTTTTCCACTCAAGAATGGGTTCATTTGGTAATCGTAATTTGACCCTATGGGTTCTACAATCAATAGAAGCATAGTAGACATGCAACTAATCCATCCCAAGAATGACATCAAAATCAACCGTGTCTAACTCAACAAGATCACGAGGCAAAACTTTATGCAAGATGAAAATTGGACAACTTCTATAAACTTTTCTAGCAACAATAGATGTACCAATAGGAGTAGACACTTCATATGACTCATGCAACAACTCAGGGTCAATATGAAACTTTTTCGCAACAAAGGGGGTGACAAAAGAAAGAGTAGCACCCGGATCAATTAATGAATATACATCAAAGTCAAAGATTTTCAATATACCGATAACAACGTCAGGCATCTCATCAACCCCTTGCCTCCCATGCAAAGCATAAAATCGATTATGCCTTGGGATACCATCTTGTCGTCCACCTCTCCCCAAAGGGACATTAGCATTTTGTGTACACACCTCCTTACCCTTGTTGTGATACCAAGGGAAATCAAAATTTTTGTGACTCATCTCCCCATAACTAAAACAAGCATTAGTGTCCCTCAAACATGGGTCACTATGACCCCTACAACACTTTGGACACCCAACAATAGAATCCATACCACCAACACCTTGAGGCCTTGGGAAATCATTAGCAAAGTGAGGGTTGGAAGCATGAGAAGACCCTTGGCCATGGTGGGACTGGCCACCCCTTTGAAACTTACCCTCAAAATGAGCCTTGTTGGCCTTATGACTCCTTCTCTTTCTTAATTTCTCCTCCTCCATTTGCTCGGCATATATCATCAACCAAGACAAGTCCATGTCACTAATTAGTATGGCGGACCGATATTCTTCTCACCAAGTCGGAGACCCCCATGACAAACTTATTCATCCTAGATCTAAGATAGGCCACCAAATGAGGAGCATACTTTGAAAGTTTATTGAAATTGAGGGCATACTCTCTCACACTCATGGAACCTTGCTTCAAATCCATAAACTTCACCAATTTAGCCTCCCTAAGCTTAAGAGGGACGAGCCGATTAAGGAAAGCCATTTTGAACTCCTTCCAAAGCATCACATTACCATTTCCCTTCTCCCCTTTTCATTGGTCATACCATAATTGTGCTGACCCTTTGAGTTGGTACGACACCAACTCCGCTTTTTTATTTGGCCTAACACACCATAATAGTCAAAATCTTGTAGACCTTATCAATGAACTTTTGTGGATCTTCATCTACCTTTGACCCATACAACACTAGAGGATTCATCTCCATAAAGTCCCTTACCCTAGCTTCCGAGGTAGTAGCATGAGGGGCTTGAGCACGTTGGTTGACTTGATTGGCTACAACTTGGGCAAGCATAGAGAGAACATTACGAAACTCACCATTGGTAGGTTGCTCCTCAGGAGTTTGGGCCCTTATTCCTCTAGTGTTAGGCATGATCTAGCATAGCAAAGAACTATCGTTAGGGGGGAAAACTTACTACAACTCTACAGCATGACTTAGAACATGAAGAAGGAAAACAATTCCTAAAATGTCTCATAGCCTCCTACTCATAGTTATGATATATAACATGGCCATGAATAAGACTCTAATTGACATGATATGTTAGACTCTGAGGATATAACAACCTAGTGCTCCAATACCAAGTTTGTCACGACCCAAGCCTAGGTCCTAGACGTGACACGGCGATTGAGAAACCCGAAGGAGCCCCAAACAAGCCTCTTATCTTATTGTTACACGTCATTGGTCGCGGAAGCATTTAAATGACCGACAAAAGTAGAAATAGGGCAATGGGACGAAGGGGAAAGCTTGCATAACATCATAATCAAGAGGCAAAAGAGACAAAGCTCATATCATTGATACATAATATATTCAACAACACCTCTACTACATAGATAGAGCGGGGGCCAAGAAAAAGCAATCGGGCTTACCCTCATAGCTAAAGTAAACAATAAAGAAGAGTGTATTAATACATATTAGAAAAACTTATACTAAGGTCCTCGAAGTAGAGGACTCACCAACTAGATTGAATAGTACCGAACTAGCCACGTAGAGGTGGAGGATGATTAATTTGTGCACCATTTCCTACGTGGTGATATCATGTAGGCAAGAATATGCATTAGTACATTTGAATGTACTAAGTATGTAAGATGCAATACAACAAGAGATAAGTGACATAATCGATATACAAAGCAATTAACTAACATATAACAAGATGACATTCATGTGTGATGCTAGTAGTGAAGGCATGCTTCATATAGTATAATACAAGTGTGAAAATAGACCATACTATGGTAGATTGTTGTACCATACCACCCATGGTGATTGAGGTACAAACCCCTTAATAGGTTATCAAGGTACAAACCCCTTGATAGGTTGGAGGATGATCACACCCTACCTCATATGGTTCCATGGACAAACCCCTTGATAGGCTAGAGGATGGTTACATCCTACCTCCCATGGTAATTGAGGCATACCCCTCAATTGGCTATGGTTAATTCAACACTATATAGAGAAATATCATATACATGCTTTCCTTCTATCATTATCATAATATCACATAAATACTCTTATTTCATCATCATAACATTATTCATAACATAAGACATGCATTGAGCCTTCAATTCCTCAAGAAATCATAACTGAACATTTTATCAAAAATTTGGCGGGTGTATAGTGCTAATATAAAACCATGCAATTCAAGAGTGAAATCATGTAAGAAAAACTATTGTAAAACCATATATCAACACCTTGCAATACCCTCAATCAATATATATCAAAACTCCTTCTCAAACCTTACAATAGATCCAAGATTTTTAGCTAAAAACATGGCAAAACAGTCACAAATTCATGTAACTTTAACATAGTTCATAGACAAGTTTATACTAGTAAACTCATTTATAAAATCAACCTTAAATCATACAAATTAAGTAAAAAGGAGGTTAGGGCACCATGGGTGAAAGGAACCAATTGTTGAAACCCACATACCTTAGCTTTAGAGAAACTCTTAATGAAGATTAAAAATGGAGACTTGAAGCTTGAAGGAAATTCTTAGTTGCGGATGAACGTTTGAGACTTGAATTTAGGAGTGAAAAATTTGGATAAGTATTTTAGTGAATATTGGGGAATATTTAGGATGATATGAAGGAGAAAAATGGTTAGGTATAGGTATTTTTACGTTTGGGGATACTTAGGTACAAGACTTCAAAGTCTTGGAATGCATGGAAAATAACTAGACAGAAGAATATACATGTCCGCGTTGCAGATAGGATGCAAAAATGAATTCCCTTCATTTGCATGCCCTTGACGCATCGCGCCAGGGGCGCGAAAAGCTCTCTGGTAATCACCACTTGAAAAATTAAAATTGCTAATCGTTTTCTCTAAAATCAAGATTAGACACTTTTTCCCCTAATTTTGACCACTTGAATAAGAATGTGAAGTCAAATTTTTGATATCATGCACGAATTTTGAGATATATAAAAACTACAATTTTGGACACTTTTGAGGCACATTTTTGGGCACTTTTGGGGTTGTTTTAGCATTGATCTTACATAGATTTTATTCAATTTCATGGTTTTGAACTCAACGGTTCATAAACCCATATTTTGGTCTAATTCCTTATAATTCAGCTATGATTTTATGAATATGATTCCAAGTATGAAAGTATGTTTATGATTATGAGAGTGACTTAAGATCCTAATATTTATACAATGATTATAAGATGGGGAATTTACCCGCACTTTATGCAAGTATGTACATGGACTATTCTTGTGACATGAAATGATTTATGAGGTTATGATACCTATTTTTACAAACTATGAAAGTATGTTTTTAATGATTCATGAACTATGATGAAATTTATGTATATTGTATGATTATGTATTCTATAGGATTTGACTTAGAACGAATGAGGCTTAGGATGGGGAATCTACCCAAGGGGTTCTTATATAAACTCTTAAGTCTTATAACTACGTGTCACCGTAGGATTATGTTATGTGCCTATATGGTGTTGTGTTAGTAAATAAACACCTGATACTCAGCGTGCTGGGATAGAGCCTATAGGGTGAGGCATAGTCTACCTTGGCTAGTAGACTACTCTTGCTCCGCTGTAGAGGCAACATCGGGATTCCACATAATAGTCTGCGACTTTTATTATCGGTTGATCCTGTTCTCACTTATGTATTAAAGTTAGGTTATGAAATATTTTTAAATGCTTCTAATCATGATTTTAAAGATGCATTGATCATTCATCTCTTGTCCTTATTCTATTGATATTATTATGCATATTGTTACTATGTTTTGATGTTTCTTTGATGCATTGCATGCCTACATACTTAGTACATTTAAGACATGCTTTTTGCCTACATGATCTAACCATTTAGAGATGGATGACGATGCACATACTCATCCTTATTGTGGCTAGAATTGGGTTCGATGTGTTGTAGACTTGGTGAATTCCCATGCTTTGGGTAAAAGCCTTTATTCATGCTTATGACATTATAATGTTGAGACTTTTATATTTCATTCTTATGTTAAGGGTGAAGGTGAGCTTGCAACATGTTCTAAATTCCACCAAGACTTTTACTATGTAGAGGCATATTTTGAACTTATGATGACGCAATTCTCTTTGATGGGAAGACTTGACTATGTTTTCATTTGCTTATTCATATAAATTGCTTATTTACCTTATGTATATTTATGGTATGAACAAGAGGCTCAGATGGGGCATCTTCGAGTTTCACATTTGTTGTGTCACAATAAGGCTTTAGGTTTAGATCGTGACAACTATGTTGAATATGGACATCATGAATAGGTTTCTTCAATTATAATTCAAATGATCTTCAATTTAATGACCATGCATGTATTTACTCTTTTATCATGATTTTGAACTTGTTGGATATTAACCCATGTTATTCCTCTCCACTTCATCACATGATTATATTTTTGTATGTACAAGTTTTCAAGTATGATTATGAATAGGGATTTAGGACCTTGAAGGTGACTTAAGATCCCAAAGGGAGACTTAGGACACCAAAAGGTAATTTAGGACTCTAATATGTTTATGATTTTGGGATTTAGGAATATGAAGGCGACTTGGATCCCTAAGGGAGTCCTAGGATCCTATAAGGCGACCTAGGATCCTAGTATGAAATGAGATACTGACGTTATGAACTATAAGATTATGATTAAGCTTATGATGATGATGTACAAGTAAGAATTATGATAACTTATGATGAGCATGACTATATGTCTATGTTAGGTATTCTATGAGATGTTTACTTAGCATTGACAGGACCTTGGGATTATGGCTCACCCGCTAGTTGAGACATGATCCATTATAAATAAATTTCATTGTTCTGTGACTACGTGCCACTATAGAATTTATGATTTTTCAATATGGGATGCTAGTAGATTCACATAGTTTATGACATGTAGAGTTCTACCTTAACAAATAGACTTCCCTTTTTCTGATGTAGGGCCAACGCCTCCATTTTATAGCTCACATAGTCTATTATCGGTTATAATGATATTTTCATATATGTTGATATACTATGATATCATGCATTATTACACTCATGGCGTATTTATGTTGACTCCTTTCTCTACTTTGTGTGTGTGTGTGTGTGTGTATGCATGTATGCGCGCGCACGCATGTATATTCTTATATTGCATGCCTATATATTTAGTACATTCAAATGTACTATCAGATACTTTATGCCTACATAATGTCATAATATAGGGATAAGGGACTATCTTCCACCTCATCCTCGTGACTAGACTTGAATTGATTTAGGTGAATCCTCATGCTTCGGGGACAAAATCTACTATCATTCATCTTTTATGTTATGTTTGAGACTATCTTTTATTTTATTTGAGAGTGAGTTAGGGACATATCTTTTAACCCCGCCTTAACTTCTATTTAAGAGAAATCAAAGTTGACTAAAGATGGCACACACGACTTCGTTGATGCTACATATATTATAAAATTGGTAGAAAGTCTAAGATACTTGACTTTTACAAGGCCTATATTTACTTACGAAGTTATATTAGTAAATTTATAGAGTTTTCACATTAATTCACATGCAAGCAGCTAAACGAATTTTGAGATATATTCAAGATACACACTCTAATGACATATATAATTTCATAATATTCTTTACTGATGGAAACACTCTCATTGTGAGCTTATAAGTGGATGATTTAGTATTTACTAGCAATAATTTTAAATTAATTTCTAAGTTTGGGGAAACTATGATTAGCCAATTTGAGATGATTGATTTGAAATTAATATCTTATTTTTTGAACATGGTTTATTTAGAGACTAATGATAGTAGTCTTATTGGATTAACTATAATGATTGAGCTAGTGATATAATGTATCATACTATATTTTTTATTTGAAATTTGATGTATTGCTTTGGTTTTAAAGAAAGCAACAAGTTGTTGTTTTGTCAATTGGTGAAGCAGAGTATATGGCTGCAACCAGTAGCGCTTCACAAGCATAATGATTGAGACGGCTGCTTGAATTTCTTCAACATATGTAAGATATTCCTACATAAATATTTTGTGATAGCAAGTCTGCAATTAAATAGTCCGTGTTAAATTAGAAGTATTTTGTAACTGCATGTTAATCAGTATCTTTCTTTTCTTCTTTCCTAATTAAATGATATTGGTTTTATTGAAAAATTTCTATGATCCTGTCTATTAGTGTTAATCTTTGACACTTATAATGTATCTGTTATGCATAGCTATGATATCAAGGCTTCGATGCCATGAGATCAATAAGAGTAAACATGAAATGGACTCAATTTTTATACTAAATTATGTAGGTATAGTAATACGTGAATAATTTTCTTTCTAATCAACAATTAAACGATCCCTTCATCAGGGGCGCAACTACATTCATCCAAAGGTCACCTTTCGTCAAAAAACTTTTTTTGAATATATTGGTTAAATATAGATATTTTGATATATATCAATTGTTGAACACCTTTGATACAAAAACCACCCACTCATGTTCTAAAAATATAAACATCCTTGACAAAAATACTGACTCTGCCACTGCCCTTCACTCTTTCAAAAATGTTCTTGTACACTAAAATTATCTCTTTTTCGTTTTTAAACACAAAAAATAATGTGTCGTTTTTTTATTCAGTAACCAAACTGCCCCTTCACTCTTCCAAGCATACACTTGTACACTAAAATTTGTTATAGGTTAGGAAATTAAGTTGGGAATATGTTGTATACATAGTAATTAGGATAAAAGGGTATAAAATGATAAATTATTTTTAGAATTAATATCTGAACTATACAATTAAAAGTGAACATATATTTTTAGTATAGTGAAAAAGTAAAAATGAACTGATGGAGTACTTAAAATTGGCCAAAGATAGTGGCGCTCCCTCTGTTTCAATTGTTTGTCTTACTTTTTTTAGTCCTTTTCAAAAAAGAATATTTTTTTTCACAATATTAGAGTACATTCCAGGAATGTTAATTTTAAAATCACAAGATTGAAGAGACTTTGTTTATTGTTTCAAATTATGTGTTTAGTCCAAATCCAATAAACGGAGGGAGAATTAAAAAGTGCCATACCAAGTGAAATGAGATGATGGAAGGGTAGACTATGAATACAACAAATAAGTGAACATCCTTTAATGAATGAGAATACATCATGTACTTATGTTGTATAAATACAAGACCACTATAGACTTTACTTTCACGAGTTGAGAGTTTTAGGAAACAGTCTCTCTATTTCTCTGAAGTAGCGGTAAGGTTTGCGTACAATCTTCCCTCTCCAGACTCCACTTGTGGGATATCACTAGGTATGTTGTTGTTGTTGTTTATAGACTTTACTTTCACAAAAAAGAATGGGAGAAAACTCCGTGCACAGTAGCTTGTCTTCATCATCACCCAGACAAGCAAGTGAAACTATTCGGTTTTCACGTGACAATCAAGAGGTTTGAGTGCTCCTATTGTCACAAACAACAACAACAACATATCCAGTGATATTCCACAAGTGGGGTCTGGGGAGGGTAGATTGTACGCAGACCTTACCGCTACCTCATAGAAGTAGAGAGAATGTTTCCTAATCCTATTGTCACAAAGAATTTGCAAATTCCCAAGCACTAGGGGGGCACCAAAACGCACACAAAAAGGAGAGACAAAGTATAAGACTAGCTCATCAGCAACGTTTCCGTCCTTTGGTTCCAGCTATCAATGCGCACTCGTCCATTGATAAGAATAATGTGACTATGCGTAGGTATCGGATGCTGCAGGTATTTTCAGGGGCTCCACTTCGTTTTCAGATGCATGATCGACAACAACAGCACGTCATGACTCTTCACGACAACGGAGCAGAGGTTGATCTTCATCTACGACTTGCTCCTCTCAACGACTCATCATAAAAAATGCATAATTAACAACGTAGTACTATTACTAACCAAGTTGTTCCGCTTCTTGCTTTTTGGCTTAACTTTTACTTATCCAATTTGGATTTTGCATAAATAATGATTCATAATATCCATATTAATTGATGTTTAGTTTTCAATCTTAAAAATAATCTATCTATTAATGTTAAGGATAAAAGTTCAGATGCACTGCTAAGATTTGAATATTCAGGTTTGTAGTTCTTTTAAGTTTTGGGATTCTGAATTTATAATTTATACATATTCAATGAACTTCTCAAGACAAATATAAAATCTAAACTAAAGTTATTAGGTTCGACCGAGTGGGTAAGTTATAGGTGAGTTTTACAACTTTAATTCAAGGCCAAGAACTGTAAAATCATAAACCAAGTACTTGTCTGAGACTAATAATGTAATTCAACAGTATGTAGATTAATTGTGTCTATTTAAATCGAAGATTTCTTTTGAACTTTATATGATCGCTGTATTTTCTCTGCTTTATATCATTTTTGTTGCGGAATCAGAGACCTCACTAAGGACAATCCAATGTGGTGTCTTTTAGCTTTATCCGGAGGCCTCGCCCAAACTGATAGCTGACATTGACATCAAAGTAGCTTTAGGAAAAAAGACATTGACATCAAAGTGGGCATAACAAGTATTTGCTAAACAAAACTGATCTCACCAAGCTTCCATAATTTCCTCGTGCGTTATTATTAAGACACTAAGGGCTCATTTGGTTTGGGAATAAGTTACGTAATACCTTGAAAGTTAGAAAGTCGGAATAAGGAGTTGCAAAAACTTCTCAAGTACAGGAACTACGAGCCACATCTATGGGCCAAAGATGCAACTACGAATCGTAGTTGATGGTCTTAGATGATACTTGAAACTTGAAAAATTTCACGAAAATTTTACGAGCAGGGGAATATGGGTTGTAAATGGAACTACTACCGTAAACTATATCATTTTGGAGCAATAAACTATCTAATAACCGTTTTTACTCATAAAACTCACCCCAACCCCATCCAATCTCTTAAGTTTTTTCTCTTCCAAGATTACCTTCCTCAACAAGCAGGGATTCAATGATTCAAGCCTCTAATTTTAAGTTCCACGCTAGGAATTTATTCAAGATATGTGGGTATTCATTCATATAGTACTCTTTTCACGATGAAGCCCAAAGAATTCTCATCTTTTTTGTTTCATGAATTTCAATTATGGTAAATTGCAGTTTTGATGATTTACTCATCAATTTCATAAATTGTGTTTGATTCCATGAATGAATTGACTTTTAGTTATATGTTTTCAATGTTTTTCAAACAAGTTCTCCTCATTATGATCTAAGGTTCATGAAATTGATTGTGGATTTTTTCAATTGTAATTTAATTAATATTATTTTATATGATTATGCATGATTTTATTCAAATCACATGATTTTAAATTAATTACTGTGAACCCATGCTCTTAGCTTATTTGTCATTACACCTTGTGTTCATGAATTAATAAGATTCTTATGCAAATTTAATGAAAAGAATGAATTAAGTCTTTATGGTGATTGTGAGGCTTTTTTCACGTACTCACGGGTTCATTAATGTTGAAAGGACAATACTCACATTGTTTGAATCAAGGATTTTAATGAATTATTCTATGATGATGATTTATTAATTGAATTGGTAATTAGATGTTGCCCTTTCCCATGGTCTACTTATGACTTATGATTTCTATTTCATTGGAATTTGACTTAGCACCAAGAAAAATTTGTGGTGGGAACTTGATAAAGGAGTCCTTAGTAGCAACCCCTAATTTCAAATTGCATGCCCCCGTAGGTTGCATCACTTGCTTAGCTAGTTATAATTCATCATGTTAAGATGTTCTTGTGGAGTCTATCTTGACAAGTAGCCTCTCTCTTTTCGATGTGGGAGTTACATCGGATTTCATATAATGGTCTTATTATCAATTATAGTTGATATCCCACAAAATAAATAAGTTCACTTTAAAAGCTTTTATTTATGATTTTTATGATATTTGTGATTATCTCATGTCTCTAAATGATTATTGATCTTAGAGGTGTACAAAATTAAACTGTAAACCGCACCAAACCGACAAACCGAATCAACTGTGGTCCCAATTTTCCCTTTCCCCTTCATATATATATATATATAATATTAAAACTTGTGGTCCTAATCTTCCCTATCCACAAGACCCCAAGTCCACCAGATCATTTAAGACCACCACGCTCCATCTTCTTCATTTCCTTTTCTCCAGCCAAGTGTGCTCTTCTCTCTAGCCAAGCCCACGATGGATTGTCCCCCACGCGTGTCCCTTTTTGTTAAAATTGATCCATTGCCCTAAAACCTACATCTATAAAACCTTTTCTTCGTCGTTGTTGTTGTAGCGAGGAACAGAGAAACCCTAGCAAGTAGCGGCAGTCAATTCATCATCGAGAATCCCCTGAAAAATTCAAGCAAGTTTCAATTGTTAAAACCGATCGATAATCCTAAAGACCCTTAATTGATTTCCACAAACGTTCTTGTCTTCTTGACCTCCAGAGTTCGATTGTAGTCCATTTTCCCTCAAGACTCATTTTTTAGAAGCTCTCAAATTTGGAAGGTTTTGAAGTCTTGATCTTGTTCGCTTTAGACAAATCGTGACTTGTGGTGGTGCATTATCTCCAACTAAGCTCGTCGTCATCCTTAGTTCGCCGCCTCGAAAAGGTAATACCTAAAAGCTTTAAGCCTGTTTATTCCTGTTTAAACATGGACGTATAGATGTAGAAAAAGTGACCATGGTGCAATAACTTCTTTTTTGTTTGTTTTATTGGATGGTTGTTGTATTTGGATGGATCCATAGCTGTGTTCTGTTCTTATCGCTTGATAAAATGTTTTCAACCTTGTTTAACTAATGAGGTTTCAGATTCAATGATGATTTCATGCTTCTGGTTTCGCATTTATCATTTCCTATTTGAGCTTTTCAAACATGTGGTAAAAAAATGATTTACTTTCGTTATTCATATATCAACAGTGAAGTCTCTGATGTAGGTTTAAGTTTTCTGTTGAAACAATTTCGAAATGTATCTTGGAGGTGCATTATAAGGAAATAAGTTTAAGTTTGCTGAAAATAAGTTATCATTATAAGAAAGAGTTCCAACACATTGCAGGATAGCACAACTAATTCATGAATATCTTGTCTAAATCGACTCTTATCAGGCTTTAAAATCGCATGATGAGGTTGATGATGGTTATAGTCATCTATTGTTTTCCTCTTTTTTGATTTTAGATAAAAAAAAACTAATTCCAAAACACGTTTACAAGCATGATTTCCAAGGATTGCATGAAGAAGTATGAAATCTAGGGAATCCACACCCCTGTTCTGTTGCCCAGCAAGAAAGATGCCAATTATTGATGCCAATCCAACTTGACAGTATATGAATTACATGACAAAAATTCAGACAATTGCAATTTTTGAGAAAATTGTATAACCAACTATATTGATGGAAAGCTTCGTCCAGTAGATATCCGATTATTTCGAGAATTGCAAGGGATATTC
Organism: Solanum sejunctum; assembly: GCA_025642045.1. NCBI lineage: Eukaryota > Viridiplantae > Streptophyta > Magnoliopsida > Solanales > Solanaceae > Solanum > Solanum sejunctum. The sequence continues at coordinate 14,357,183 of JAOTQJ010000001.1, read as the reverse complement.
TTTCTATTCCTATTTATACTGTGGCATCTGAATCGATTTTTAGTACAGGTGGTCGAGTTATTGATAATTATCGAACTTCTTTGTCTCCAAAAATGGTAGAAGCTCTTATTTGCACTCAACAATGGATTCAATCACCTACTAAAGAATGCAAATTTGAAGACATGTTGGAGGAAGTCGAGAAAATTGAGCAAATTTAAGAAGGTAATTTTATAATTTTTTTATTAAATATGATTTTATTTTTTAATTTTATTTAGTACTCAATTTATTTATTTTTTCAGAATATACAAATTCACCTTTGAAGATGGATTAGTCAACTTGTTCAAATTGATATCATTGAAGAGTTTGATCCTTTTGGTATCCCAACTTTTAGTTTTGTTATTTATTTTGGGGTTGTATATACTGGATGATTAGTAGTTTAGTATTTTTTTTAATATTATTTGTACTGATTAGTAGTTTCTAAGAAATTGAAAAGCAAGTTAGCATGTAAAAGAAATTTCATTATTCATATTAATCAACTTCTATGGCTAGGAAAGGAGAATTATCTTTCTACACATAATTTTGTAAGAAAAGGTTGGTTACCAAACTATAAAAAAACCCAGAAAAATTCGCAAACCGCACCAATCCGCACCAACTCGAAAAATTCTAAAGTTGAAAAATCTAAATGAATTGGTTTGGTTTGGTTTATATATTAAAAAATTTGACATAAATGGTTTGGTTTGATATTTAAAAATCCGCACCAACCGCTTCATGTACACCCCTAATTGATCTTATATCTCAAAAACTTACATCTCATGATTTATGCTTTATACTAGGAAAAAGACAATAATTCACCTCTGAACTTGTTCTAAAAAGTTAGTTATACGCTTAAATTATCATAGTGACCTATTACGTGTCTATTCTTGTTCAAAGTGTAATTAATACTACTTTGCAACTAGCGTGAAAATAATAATTAAATATTAAAATAAAATATGTTTGTCTCTGAATAAAAATAAAGTTAAAATAAACTTTTTAACCCTCACCCCTCTATTCTCCTTCTTCATGCTTATCTTCTCTAAATTTCTTTCAGACCCTTTCTTCTTCTTTTTTTTCTTATTACAATTCTACAATTTATCAATTAATTTCATCATTACCTAGAGATTTTCTACTAATTTCACACTAATTTGACTCATACTTAATATTGCTATATCAAAGTGATTCACTATTAAGGGAATTCTTTAAACCAAATTTCACAACCTATTAAATTTTAGGATTCGAAACTTTGTTCTTCACAACTTATCATTTTCACTTTCTAATTTTCACTAATACACCAGCAAATCCTCCGACCACAAAACCCCCAAATATATTTGCAGCCTGTAAGTGGGCATATACATACATTCGCTTCTCTTATTTAATTAAAAATTATTTTTTTATTATTGGTATTCATGTAGATGTGAATATTCACACACCTACTTGCCCAATTTGGTTAAAAGTTGAACTATTCTCATCTGAGTATTCATATGGATTTGCATATTCACGCATCCACTAGCCCTTTTTTATTTGAATTTTTTGTATTTTTGATTAAGGAATAGTCATATTGAATCTTTTGATTTGTGCATACGTTTAAATGTTTATGTTCACACATCTCACTATTCCTATTTGATTAAAAATTATTTTTTTTGTATTCTTGATTGTTTGATTCATAGTTCTTGCTGAATCTTTTAATGTGTATTCGTATGAATCTTTTTATCTGTCAGGCGTGTGTGCACCACGCTAGACTGTGTGACTGATTTTGTTTGTTCGAAGGTTATATTAAGTAAGAATAGGTGTGTAATAGGTTATTACATAGTTTAAGCGTGTAACTGACTTTTTGAAACAAGTTTAGGGGTGAATTTATACATTTTCTCTTTATACTATTCCATGGTTTCATTACACATAGTGCTCACATACTTGGTAAACTTAAAGTACTAGCACATTATTTCCTTGTCTACATTATATCATAATATAGGGTCTAGCGATCATTCTAAACCTCACACTTGTGGCTCCGTTGGAGATTTGACTACTCCATTAATGAGTCCTCATGCTTTAGGGGTGAGCCATTTGAGCTTATGTTTCTTTCTTTTATGTTCACACTGTATTTCTATTTCATAGTTTGGGTAAGCTAGGGCCTTTTCTATGCCCTAGTCAAAGTTGGAGGCATGTTTAGACAAAATATGAGATGTTATTCTGTTTATTTGGAAGTTGACATGATTTTCATATTTCCTAGATTATCATGATTTGAGCCTTTACTTTCGTTTTCCTTCATATTATTGTCAATACTTTACATCTTATGTATGCAATGAATGTTAAAGAGGATTGGTTGGGAATTTTTGAGATCCTACTCGTCGTGGCATGTTAAACTTAAATCAAAATAAGTTATCTTAAAATTAAGTATCTCGAAATGAGCACAATCACCAACCATCCAAATCTTGATATTTGAATGCCCAAATAATTAATTAGAACCAGTTTAATTTAAAAAAAAATACATAAAATTTCATTTGAACTTAACAGTAAAATTTATTTTAACACTTTAATTTTACACATAATTTTTACCCTCTGATCTCATTTAATGTGAATTTAACATCACCTTCAAATTATAATACCGTCTCACAATGGCAAGTGACACTCCATTTCATTTGTACATCAGCGCCGCTGAATGCCTTATTGAAAATCGTTTTAATATAATTTTTTATTCTTTTTTATTTCTTTTTGTTTGACCAAAATTTAGAAGAAAAAATTGAGAATTACTATGAGATTTTTTATTTTTTTTTTTAAAAAGAATCAAACTCCGAAGTTGATTCTCAAAATAATTTTCACAGAAAAAATATTCAATCTTTAAGGTATTGTAAAAAGAAAATAACACTTGAAAATATAATTTGAGATGAAGAAATTGTGATTTTTTTCATTAAAAAAAAATTCAAGTTCGCCATCACAATCAACAAATATCTCCATAAATAGCGATTTTGAAGCAACAATTTTCAATACCTATAATCTTCTCTTTTCAATTTTCACAATTAGTATCATTCAGATTCCTATTCTTACATTTATCGATTGAAAGAAAATGAGGATGGAGGTCGGGTTCAAAAGGAAATGGGTTGGGAATTTTGAAACAAGAGAAAGAGGGTCACTGTGAGGTTCAAAGGGAGAAATAGGTTGGGAAATTTTGAAGAAAGAAAAAAGGGTAGGGATTTTGAAGAAGAAGAATGGAGTAGTGCAGATGATGACTGAGGACGGTAGTCGACAGAGGGTAATGGGGTGTGAGGAAGAAGAAATGGTGGGTTAGTAATAGCTATGAGTGATGAGGTGTGGGGAAAATGAAGAAAGAATTATTGGCCGAAAAGAAACAAAGACCCCCTCATATCTTTTTTCTGTTCAATTTTTTTGTTATATACACTCTCTTTTTTATTTGTCATGTCAGCTATTATGGGTGAATTTTGCGGGGACAAAAAATTATCTATAAAATTAAAATGACAAAACAAATTCTCCAGACAAATTCAAGGGGAATTTTATGAATTCTCTTTAATTTAGTAAAGATAATCACACGTCCATTCTAGTTCGAGATTTGGCTCTTTCAGTCATTATTACTTGTACAACTATGTGCACTTGTTTTTGCTATTCGGAAGCAACAGCAAGGAAGTTAACTAATTTGCATATTTATGCAATGTATTCATATTATTTAATAAATAATGTATAATCATGTATATATGAATATAACTATCTACAAAGAATATAGATATATATATGTGTGTGTGTGTAATGTGTCTCTCAAGTATCTCTTCAAGTTCAGAATGACTTAAAGCTTTAAGAAGACCTCAACAATGGTGACCTTTGGATTTCTAAATTTTAATCCCTAATAACCAACAAACTCAACTCATTTCAAACTTCATTCAAACCCACACTTGATATGGACTTCCTTGAGCTATTTCCAACAAAATGAGGCACTTACTTAAGATTTTCACAATAAATATTTAGATTCTTTGAAAAATGAGATAACGATTAGCTAACCTAAATTCAGAAAATGGAACGCGATGGAGAGAGGAGGAAAATAAGGGTATATCCAGTAAAGAAAGCAATAGTGAGGATATATTGAGTTATAGATGACCAAATGGCCACTTTGCTCAATTGCCCTAAACCGAACCAGTCAGGCCTGGCCCCTTAACATCTTTCAATACTTTGTATCTGTATGAAATGGAACTCACTGCCCTAACATGCGTAGGTAGGCATCGCAAGACATTATTTTGAAATAGGAAAGAAATGTGCATGTTGATATTCTAGTAACATCACCTCAAACAAATAATCTATAATGTAACACATGAACATCCAAAACCTGGTGTCAGTTTCATTTTTCTAATCTGTAATGAACAAAACATATAGAAGAATGTGCATTTTCACGCGGAGCAAGATCTAGAATCGATATGGAGGGAGAAGAAGATAAATATTTTAGAGAAGCAAGATGTCAGCAACTACTTCATCAATCAATGAATTTAGCAATCGTTTCTCCATCTGTATTCCAAGTTCAAATGCTTCAACTTCAAAGTCCAGCCATCTTCCATAGTAGCTGCTCATGTCCTTGTCTACGAGTTCATCAACCATGCAGTTTCCCATGCCACTCCACCCTGAAATTTCCCTATATACTTCTCTTGCGAGCCTCTCCTTGTTTTTAACCACTAATAGACCTTTTGACCATGTATCATATCCACCCTCCACATACTGCTTACACCTTAACTCCAAGCATTCACCCGCACAATCAAATATCACCTTTCGTCTTTGTATTAGCTCATCATATCTATGACTATTTATCCTTTCCAGTTGATCAAAAAGGTGCGGATGGATGATCTTCTGACACCTTCCCATAGCAAAATCCATGAACCTCGACTCAATATTGCATAGTATGTCCTTCACATATTCCAGCTCCCAATTTGGTGATTTTCCAGAGAGAACATTTTTTAGATGCTTCCCGTCTTCCTCTTTACAAGAAGTTGAAGAGGCACAGTCTAACAAATCGACCTCGGGTTCCATAGAATGGAACTTATTCCATGAGTTTATACCAAACACTTCTTTAGCTTGTACTGATGAACTTTGCCTACTAGCTGAAATTCATTAAATAATGTTCAGATATATCTACAATCTCAACCTATGTTTCTTGACACAAATTACCAGTGAATTTTTCATGCATAAAAATAAAGGCACTAGGTCTGCTGATCTTACCTCCTACTGTATTGTAACTTTCTGCAGTATCTGAAGAATTGCAACTTTCAGTAAGAAAAGATTGCTCAAGAACAGAAATAGGGCTCAGGTACCGACTGCCAAGCACCTTCCTGCATTCAAATTCACTGCTGCCATACTCATTCAGATCCTCTTCAATCCCCTGAAATGATACAGATTAAATGATGAAATTGGAAGTTTGTCCATCTATCAGTAAAGAGGAAGCTTTCTATGACTTAAAAAAGAAGAGTTCTTAACCAAATAGAGCAAATACAATTACTAAAAGTACATAGAATCAGGAAAGTAGGAGGAGAGAATTACTTTCCTCAATGTGCTGAAATTTAGTCAAAGATGTCCAAAACTGTACTAGTCAAATCTAAATCAAAAGCAGGAGGAAAACAATTTATTCAAAGATGTCAGCGACAGTATGCCATCAAATCATTAAAGGGCACACAAGGGCTAACCAGATATGCAAGTTAACATAGAGTCATCTGAATGGTCTAATTGAATTATCATATGACAAGGAATACTGTAGAAGAATATCAATTGATGTAAAATATAGGCATCGACAACCTACAGACAGAATGGCAAACTTAATACAATAAAGATTCAAGTGCAAAAACAGGATTCTGCAAAAACCTATGATACACACCTGATTCTTGTGCTGCCCAGTGAATCCCGGAGGACCAGTAGAAGCAAAGGCAGGGTTGCAGAGGCTGACTAAATCATCCACTTCCATGTCATCATGGTTCCTGTGACCATGAAACATGGTGGTCTTTGAGAAGCCATTTGGAGATGGTGACAGATCCTGAAAAATCAATGAGGAACTACTGGATGTTTTCTGGCATGAAGACTCAACTGCACAAGATAACTCTCTTAACTTTTGATCCAAAAGAGTGCTCAAAGCATCCCCTCCACTCAAGTTATGCCCCAAAGGAGTCTTAAGATTATTTATACAATCTGAAGTGAGCTGCATCTTTTTACTTCGAAGATCTGTGTTAAACTCATGACGTTTCCCTACTACTACTCGTGAGAGCTCAGGAATAGGTGTCGGTCGCATTAGGGGAGCATTGAAAGTGAAGGAAATAATTTCTGTCCCTTTTCCTTTACTATTCTCACCCCAACTTATTTCACTATCAATGAATGTGCCAGACTGAATCAGCTTTCCACTTTTATGAGTAGACATACTACCAGTAGCCTGGTTTTTCTCGTATTGGATATCACCATCACTAGGCCGTTTCTTACGTGAAAAACTTCTAGTACAAGAATATGCTTCTTCCTTTTTATCATCTGCCTCTTTGCTCAACCTTCTGGAGCTGACTTTAGAGTTTTCAGCCATTTTACCTGAACTCCTCTGTCGCACAAAGGAAGAATCACCACTGAGTGGTCGTTTTACTTGTGAATTGGAAAGAAATTGCTTAGAAGGTGATTTTCCCCTATCAGCTATGCCATTTTGTTTCTGATTATTCTGCCGCAGAACACTTGAACTACTATGTACAGATGGTTTCTTGTGTGTGTTCTTTCCTGTACTAGGTTGGCTTGTAAACAATTGGTTTGAGATGACTTTTCTTGGTGGTTCTTTGTGGACAAGTACACTTCTGCTACTGCCTGCATTTAGGCCCTCTCTTTTTTGGACGTTGGCTTTTGCTTGCAAGGCTAGTGAAACAGATTTTCCTTTAGTTTTGCCTCCAACAAAAGATTCATCAGAATCTGAGTAATACTTCTGCTTGTTTATATCTGCCGATCCATTCCAGCTCTTATTCATAGGTTGCCCTTTAAGATACTTAGAAGCATTGGACTCAGCTGACCTCCGAGAAGCTTCAGTAGTCTTGGCTACCTTTTGAGAAGCTTCAACCCTTTCTTTTAAATCTTTTATCTTTAAGGGTACTGAAGAAGAGCCAATTAGGGGCAGTTTTACTTTTGAAGTAGCTTGAGGTCCTGCTTCAAGTATTCTGGCAGCTGCTTCCATTATGTGAGCTGCATTCTGAGGTGGAATAGAATTGGCCCTTTTGATTGGGGATAGAGGCTTATAATGAGTGATTGGGATTGATTTAGCCGACTTAGGAGGCAAAATCTCCGTTTGAAACTTCTCAATGGGCCTGCTCATTATCTTCTGTTGCTTTGGCTCGAATGAACTCCTGCCTAAATCCTCTATCTTGTCATGGAGGTTGCTGGAATATACTGTATGAAAATTTTGCTGGTATTCGAGGCTTCTCGAAAGGGAAGGAGTGCTTCTTAGAGACAGGGAATCAAAAAAAGGAGTAGAGTAAGGCTCTGACAAATTAGAGGATGGCATGCAGTCCAATCCCATAAGCCTTGCAACGACACCAGCAGGTTTGATTCCATAATATTCCTCATCAGTCACTGACGAGGCACAACTGTAATCACTGCTTCCTTTGACACTGGATCCAGCTGTAATTTCATCCTCATTGTTCTGCAATCCAAATAGTTTCAGTTGAAAAAGTACAACAGGAAAATGTTATCTCCAAATAGGAGGAAAAACAAAAGATGAGAAAGCTTAATTAACTATTGAATACAGACCAAATGAACCCGAGTCATAGGCAAGTTACCATCACATCTCTTCTTCTGTTTGGATTGCTCTGCAAAGCGTAGGAATTATAATACTTTAACATAATTTTCTTCAAGTTCTACCACTACATGCACATGGTCAAGAATCAATGGTTCTGTCCATTATTCACAGACATTTTCAGTGTTTACCTGGTATGTCAGACTTGCTAGAAAACAATTTCTTCCGTGACTTTGCATTCCAATCAAACAACTGCAGGAAGCCACCAACATAACCTCCACTCTTGGAACCCTGTCTCTCAACAACCATATTCACCTGCTGATCTCAAACTCTTAAAAATTGTAATATGAAAAAACAGCTGCAAGCATTGTTTCTAGATCCATCTGCAAAAAATTTTAGAAGAAAGAGAGAATGTTTAAAACAAAACTTGGGGTAATTAATAAATGAGTAAAATGAAGATGCTTTCGTAGCATCTTCTTATATATATTTGTTCCTTCAGGCTACTTTATTTTGTCAGCAGAACTTGAAAAATTCAGTAAAAGGAAATTGAGGAGATATGCTCCCCCACAGTTACTTTGATGATCTTATCTTTTCTTCCTCTTAGTTCCCCCATTATGTCCACAAATTTGCTGAACTCCTTTTCCTTGCCAGTGAAACCTCTCCTCTTTCAAGAATTCCAACAAAACTATCCAGACCTTGATGTGACATCTCTTTGCAGAGAATTTCTCCATTTATTGAATTCCAACCGTTCAATCAACATTTAAGCTGATAGTAACATGATAAACCAACTCAATTTCCTTATCTTGAAATCAGCACTGAGGCCACTACTGGGGGTGGGAGCTGTTGAAAAATCACTACCCAAAACATGTTACAAGTTCTTTTCGGATTTTTGCTTTCATCTTGGTTCAGTCTTTACTCTGTAGTGATGAAGACCCACACATTTGGGAAGCATTCACAAGTTGGCATTACATCGTGACTTCAGACTTGAGTTTGGTTTGCAAGAGTTTTTTAATTGCACATAGCTACCTTTATTAATAATTCTCTCTCTCTTCCTCTACCCCAAATCTTAACTTCCTCCATGCTCCTATAACATTACGTCACTAATTCCTCCATCCAAATGTAGACCACTTCATCCGATTGCCCCACCTCACTGCATTTTCTTTAAGGCGAGAGTCTATCGGAAATAGCCTCTTTATCTCCATAAGACAGTGGTAAGGTCTACATACACTCTACCCTCTCTAGATCCCACTTTGTGGGATTTCACTTGGTATGTTATAGTACTGACCTGCATTTTCTAAAGTTCACCACTAGTATACCAAAGTGAGTAGCAATATGACTTTGTTTGTTCAAAATTGTGACTCCAGGACTAAGCTAATTAATCCAGTGGGAGAACAAAAAGGTGGCAGGACTAAACTTTTCATTATAAGAACAGATCTTCAGGACAATAATGTCATTAACAATATACCAAATCAAACTAGTTCCAACTTCCAACAGGTTTGAAGGAGTTGTTCCTGTGACCTTTGAATTGGGACTCACTTTGTGACCTAATAACAGAGACGCATAATCAGCACATTAAATCGTTGCAAAATCAAAATGCATTGCAGACAAGCAGCAGTCTCAAACCCAATTCTTGATTTCCCAATTCAGTCCAGTGCGATCACTGTACTTTGAAGGTATAGTAAATTGCAGACTAAGAAGTCTAGTGCTTATCACTGTACTTTGAAGGTATAGTAAATTGCAGACTAAGAAGTCTAGTGCTTTTATAAAGTATATTTGTACCCTCCACTAGTTGGTCTAGAAAATTGTCATATCTAAATAACATTCTCAATGAATTTTCCCCCTTTTCTTTATCTTCGATGAAAAACCCTTAATCTTTTATTCTAAAATCAAGATTAAACCAAAAAATCTGTAAAGATAACAAATCGAAGACATTCAACCCCGCGAATGATCAATTAAAAACATAGCAGTGAATCAAGCATTCTCCAATGCAACCCAATTGGCATAACGATAGAAACAAAACAAACCCAAATATGAAAAACACTGACGTGACTCCGAAAAAACCAGAAGTCATTAAAGCTCCAGCCTTTACAAATAAATCAATCTATCTGATGTATAATCATATCTGGTGGTGAATAAGAAAACCCCAATTGGTATCAGCACTGAGAAAACTTACAAATCAAATGTTGAAGCTCCTAGTAGCCAATCCTGACCTACCCATGAATCTGAAAGGTCAAGCAAAAACAAAGAACAAAAATTATATATCAATTCATACAACAAACCACACCAGTGAGAAACTAAACATAAAACAAGTATGAGAAAAACTTACAAAACCGAGAAACAAAAATAAAGATTCTTTAACCCTTAATTTGCAAATTCTGTGCTATAGAAAAGGTGAAGAGCTAAGTGGGGAAAGGGGAAGGGGAAGGGGAAGAATAGCAGTAGGAATGAAGGATGCTGTTGTCTTTGATTGGTCTGAAACAGAGAATAGTTGAATGGGAAGAAAATAGTAATTAATGTTTGTTCACAAAAGGTTAAAAGGACTTCTAACGTCTCTTTTGTGTGAGAGGGAGGGATTTCAAATTCCCAACGGAAGGCGCTCCGATTCCATGCTTCGCACTCCACCCTTTCAACTCTGAGGAATACAATTTGAAGAGCTCAAAAATAAAGTCAACTACAAAAGTTGCAAATCTAACTCATTTTTAAAACATTTATTTACAACTCCTCTTAATTAAAGTACTTTCTTGTGTTGGATTTCTTTTGAATGCAAGTAACTTTTGAAAAAAATATATTTTAAAATGTAATTAATTTTTTCCTACATTGATTATAATTAAAGAGTAAGTTGTCGAAAATATATTTGAACTATATCTTTTTTTTTAGTTTCATAGTTAAACTGTTGAAAGTGCGAAATTTATTTTTATATTCTTAGGAATGTGAAATTTTTTATTATGCCCTCACTCTCTTTTATTTTTAAAAATATTATCAATGGAAAAAATATTCTATCCAAATAAAAATTAAATAAATTATTTGTATTAGTTAAAAATTAAATATCAAAGTATCACGATTCCTAAAAAAATAAAATTTTAAAATACTTTCTTATCCCACACCACTACTTCCTTAAACTGTAACCCCCAACACGACCACCTCCCCCAGTACCCCAATATATATTTTCAAATTTTTATCAAAAATTTTTCTATAAAAATATCTTAATTTATACTGTCTCTTCCCTTTTAATCTTTTAAAGTACTATTTTTGTTATGAAACCATATGAAATAATACAAAGAGCAAAGTAGGAAGAAGAAAGACAAGGTTACTTATTTTCTTTTCTCTTGAAGGATATCCATGTATGAATTATAATAATGAAGGAAATCTCTTTTATTTATAGAAGAAAATTGACTTTTGGACTCAAAATTAGGGTTTCTAATTTTTTTACAAAGAAACTTATATATGACATTCAGTATAATACAAATATGTTCATAACATTCCCGCTTGAATGTCTATTTAATGGATTATATGCCTCGTTAAAGTTTTAATATATAAAATTCAGTGAAAAAAATTCTAGTGAAAGAAAAAAAGTACGCAAATCTAATAATACACATTTTGGATATCTTTTTAGAAATCTAATAAGAAAATCCCAATAGAGCAAAATCTTGTGAGAAAGAAAGAATACATCGCATATGAAACAATCCCAAAAAGTGCTCAAAATGTGCTTTGGAAGTGCCTGAAATTATAATTTTCATATATCTCAAAATTTGTGCGTGATATAAAAAAATTGACTTATATTCTTGTTCAGAGGGGTCAGCTGGAGCGGGAAATGGGTATTAACACCGATTTAAGAGCAACTGTAGCAAGGGCATCTTTTTCTAATAATAATGTTCGCATTTGACCAGGCTTTTTGGACGTTCCATGATTAAACTAACAAAATTTAAAAATTGCAAAAATGTGATTTTCAGTGACGATCAACGCCCTTGGAGCGTAGCGGCAGAGGCGCTCTTCTATGTGTTTTTGTGGCCAACTTTCTATCTCGATCCAAGACTTTTGGGTCTTAGGCCTAAGTGTTCCCACACATGAAAATGCTTATACTTAGCTTTATTTCACCCTCATATCATTCAAAACATTTCCGAATACACTCCCAAACACTTAGAAAATATTTCACCTCCTAAATTCAAGTCTCAAACTCATCCGGATTCTAAGGCTCTCAAACAAGCTTCAAGCCTCTATCTACAATCTTCATCAAGTTTGTCATGACCCAACCCAGGGCCGTGACTGAAGCCGATAGGGCACTCAGAAAAATACTAACTCGAAAAAAAAAACCCGGCTACCACAGACAAGAAATCTACCGAAATTTCAGCAGAGTTTCCTCTGTTTTACTGACTAACCACACTTGCAACCAGAAGCTCAGAACAGTCAACATACATATACGTACATAAACGGGCCGCCAAACATCTCATACATACATAATCATATCACGGACACCATTCCGCACCCGCGTGTATCCACAGATCTCTCTACAGACAAATCAAATCATAAGACGGGACAGGGCCCCATCATACCCTCGAATATATACAAATACATAAAGTAGATATCAAAGCTAAAATATATACCAACGGCTGCTCCTGAGACA
>JAOTQJ010000001.1:14318254-14344715 GCA_025642045.1 Solanum sejunctum | reverse complement strand
ATATGTGAATGATAGATAATAACTATTACTCATGAATAAAATTAAAAGGCATCTTAAAATTTTCATGTGATCTATCCAAACTATATATTTTAAAAATTTAAAATAAATTGTGTATATAAAATTTACTTAAATAATATATATATTCCTTTTTTTGTTATTTTGTTTTATAAAATAAGGGCATTTATGGTCCAAAATATAGACGACAAAGATAGTTTTGATCTCAAAAATAGTCGAAGGATATATTTGAGCTATTTCAAATAGTTCGAGGGTAATTTTGACCCTTTTATTGCCACATGGATGTCTACATGAACTGTCATGTGGCAAGGATGATGGTGTAAGGACATTTGTGGTCCCTTGAAATAATGTAAGGGGTATTTTTGATTCCAAAATATAACGAATGGTATAAGTGATCTATTTCGCATAGTTTACGGGCAATTTTGATCCTTTTCCCTACTTTAATTAATGTGTTCATTACTACAAGAAAATATATACTTTTGGCATATTTAAATGGTTAAATTTATTTTAAAAAATGAATTTCTTAAAAATAAGACAAATGGCTTCGCTGGTACAAGTAGAGAAAATAAATTCCACTAAAAAAAATTCATAAGATTTTAAAAAATAAAAATAAATTATCATTGGCAAATCTTATATACGTGTATAATCTCCAAATGTAAGCTTTAGAGATTCAATTCAAGTTTTTGGTTGTTGGATAGTGGTTGTCACCTTTATTCAATTCTTCTTTTCTTGTTGTGATTTTCCATGTCCTCAAAAGTATCTATTGGAAAGTGATGTGCATAGATGGGCGTTAGGAACTACAATTTTAGCAAAGAGGAAATGTTGCCTGTTGGAATTTATTAAAAATTAATTAGCTCTCCTACCATGCCATACTCCCTAAATGGCCAACCCTATCTACTACTCTTGGCACAACCTATTTTTCATTCCTACCATCATCTTGAACTTGGAAGTATTTTTTTTTTATTTTCAAACATTCTTAACTTCTTTTTTATTGTGAGTAATTTTATACCATCGAAAAATAGTTCAAAATCATTTGATGTAAGTTATAAAGTATAACAATTCTAAGATAAAATAATTTATATTTGATTGGAGTATTAGATAGTCATAAAATTATTCATTGCACCATCTATACCTTAATTAAGATGAACTTGTGCTCCCCTTATGCAACTGTTTAACATTTGAATCTCAAATTAAAATAATTAAATTTACCATAAACTTAACTATTCCTTATGAGAATTTATTAATTGAGGGTTAGCTCCCCATATTTTTGTTAATTAATATCTTCTCAATCATAAGTTGTACGTTTTTTTCAAGCTTGACTTGAAATATATAGGTGAGTCTCAAGGTTCTATTCAAGAACAAAATTAATTGAAGAAATTAAGAATATAAATCATGCAAAACATAAGCATAACAAGAGTTGTAATCAAAACTAGAAAATTAAACTCATAGACAAGATCCAAGTTTTAGAATATAAAGTTACTATAACACTCCCAAAATTATACTATCCTGTATGACCTTGAAAATTCAAATTTCAGAACAAGGTCTAAGAATCAAGTCATTGTCAGTAATTACGAGAGGGCTTCTACAGCTCGTAGATGGTCCTCGTGATTTTCCTTGCATTTAAAAAAAATTTAAATTTTGAAGTTGAGTCTACGAGTTGGGTCTACGACCCGTAACTCATTTCACGATCCGTAAAAAGTGGTTCGTAAAACTCCAATCTTGAAATGCTGAAAAATTTTCTAAGTATTGGGTCTATTTACGAAAGGGGTTCCATGACTTGTAATTCTGTTGATGACATGTAGAGAATTCTTCGTGGTCTCAAGTCCAAAAATCGTAACTTGTAAATCACGAACTGACAAGAACAACCCATAGAAATTATTGTAGATCTAGGATTAGAAACCTAGAATATGAACTCCAATCTACAAAAGGGCCTACTACGACCCGTAAACTCGTTACGACCCATAAATGGGGTCTCAAAGATCGACTCGATAGTTTAAAGAAGGACAATTTCACTTTTTTCATTCTTTTCTAATTGAAACTTTATTATTTTAGGGTTATTTTGAGCTTCTTAATAGTACCCCATGATCTGCCACCATTTACACTTAGAATCTTTTGAGAGCAAAAGGAGAGCAGAAGAGGCTATGGTACAAGCACTATTCTTCGAGTTTTGATTGAAATCTCTATGTTCCAGGTACATAAGGCTACTCACAATATTGGATCAAGTTCATCCACGTGCTCCACATATTAATTCTTTGAGTTGTATTTGAAGTTGAGTTTTGCCCTAATTCTAGAGTCGAGTTCTTGAGTCAATTAATATTCTTTTGAGCTTGTGTATATTTAATTATCTGATGATGATATCCATGAGTCGAATAAATAATTGAGCCATACATTCATGTATTCATTCACATGAACCTTTGATGAGTTAATGTCCTAATTCTTCCATGCATTATTAGATGTCTATATTGCTTATTTTTTAAATAAAACAAATTGTTTTTTTCAAACTAAGATGATGCATGTTTTAATGAGTTTAATGAAAATTGAGCATCGAGTTAAAAAATATTTTGAGCAAAATGTTCTGCTGATGTTGTGAATGGTGCTTTAAAGGTTTATGAATGATGATGATGATGATGTTTTAAAAATTAAAGTCCATTGAGACTAGACGATGATGTGACATGAGCACATATTTTTAAGAGTAGTATTAAGACCGAGTCGAGTGAGAGTACAATTAATTCAAACCCCATAACTACATAGCCAACGTAGGATAGAGGTCATGCATCTCTTGTCCTAAAAGAGGTCAAGAAATGATCAGTTTATGCTAATAGGGAATATTTGTCTGATCAACATAAAGCTCGATCTCAGACAGACTATTTATTCACATATGGAGGTACAACTATATCATGACGTTCTATGAAGCAAACAATAGTTGTTGGTTTTTCAAATCATGCAAAGATAACGATCATTCATTAAGCCAACTGAGAGTGTGTATGATTGAGATCAACGGCTCAACATATTTTATAATTATGTGGTCTTTCTATACAAACGAAGGTTTCAACAATATCATATGAAGATAATGTTGCTTGCATAACTCAATTTAAGGGAAGATATATCAAAGGAGACCGAACAAAACATATTTCACCAAAATTCTTTTATAGACATGATCTTTAACAAAATGTGAAATAGATGTTCAGTAGATTCGTTTAAGTGATTACAGATTTATTCACTAAGGCATTGACAACATCAACATTTGAGAAGTTAAGATAAAAGATTGGCATGCGCCATCTCTGAGATATCATATAAAGTTTTCATCAGGGGGAGTATACTACACACTATATTCTTTTTTCTTAACCAAGGTATTATCCATTAGATTTTTTTGGTGAGATTTTTAATGAGACAACACTTAAAGTGTATTACAAGATATGTGTACTCTTGTTTCTTCACTAGGTTTTTTTCCACTGAATTTTTTCTAGTAAAGTTTAATGAGGCATATTATCTATGGACATTCAAGGGGGACTGTTATAAATGCATTAACATGGATGTCTCTTGCGTAACTTTTCTTGAAGTTCATGTACTAGATGAATGAATGTCGTTTAAGTCTGGTAAATTGAGAAGACATTTTGTAATATAAATAGATAGTAAACAATACAACTACGAATATAGAAGAAATAAATAGAAAGCATTCTCTCCCATATTTCTTATTTAAATATCTTGTTCTATATTATCCTTATATTGCTAATATTTTACAATAATATTTTTCCTGTAAAAATTCTTTTCCCTATTTGTTTAACCTGTAATTAAATTTATTTTTTTAATTTAAGAGAAATTTTAATATTTTGGAGAAATTAAACCAAATGGTCCAAAATTTCGATACTACCAAAGCAAGTAGAGCAACTTTGATCAGAAAACCCAACATGAAGAAGGGTCTATAAAAGCGAACCATTCTTGTAAACCTCTTTATATCATTTTTTTTCCTCCTCTCTCCCTAGCTGTTCATTACACACTTCGTGTTCTCCTCCACTTCCCTTTCAGATCCATTCTCTTTAGATCCCATCGATGGCTTCTATTACTGGATCTTCCTTCGCCATCTCTTCCCTTTCCTCCTCCTTCAAGCCCAACAAGGTCTGTCTTTTTTCTCTTGTTCACTCTCAAATCTTCTCTTTTTTTCCTCTATTTTTTCGGTTTAGGATTAAACCCTTTTGCCGTTTATCTCGTGTTTTAGGTTTGAAATCTTTTTTGGGTTTTATAATTTTTGTGATTTTCTTGATCTGGTCTAGTTTACGAGAGTACAGATCAATCTTTGGATCTTAAATGTGTGTTGATATTTGTTCTATAAATTTCGAGGTGCTGGTGTTTAAACCCTTATGTGTACAAAAGATCCATTTTTTCTAGTTTCTGAATGATGGGTTTTAAAATGTTTCGGATCTTGTTGTCCTGCTACTAGTGCTACTATGGGTCTTCCCAACGATTTACTATCGGAATTTATTTTGGTGATGTTATTTTCCCTTAATGATTTATTTGGAGATAGACTGTCACACAATTAAAATTTGTTTGGAAAATTCTTTTGGTGATAAAAAAGATTGGATTTGTCCTCGCAGATGTTTTTAAAGTCTGGACCTTTATTCTTTCCTATCATCTTTCTAACAGATCTATTTATGATTTATATTATAGTTGTGAAAGATTATTGAGGTAGAAAAAACTTTCATTTGCTGCTTCACCATAATCTTGTACTCTAAATATCTTTTGGAGAAGTAGAATACAATGTATATTCTTCTTAACTTCTTTTGTGTCTGAAAGTGTATTTTTCAATTATTTAAATGTATGGTTGATCAAGTTATTATTAAACCAGAATTGTCATGAAAATTGTTTGATCATAGCTGTCTGTGAACCCCAAAAGGAAGAGTAAATGCCTATGGCATCCTTTAGAGAGTGATATCTCATAATTTTCTACCTTTCCTACAAAGAAGTACTAATAGTTTAGCTTATACAATCGTCTATTGAGGTGTTTTACTTTCCCTCTGTATTGGATGTGTCACATCTTTATTGAGCTTGTTCTCTTGAATTGTGCAGGCATATTTGAAGACCTTCTCCCTTTCGATCAAGGGAATAAGCTTTCCTTCCCTTAGATTGAAGCAAACTACTCGCCGCCTCAGCATTAACTGTGCGGTATGTTTCTGCTTCCTTCTATCTAGGCTGTTCAAATATTCCTTTTTTTGTGAGAGAGATTAGTATTTCTCATGATATCACTAGTAATGCATTTTTAGTTGGGCTGGTTTGGTGCAATTTCTGCTTAATTGCTGTAAGGTATCAGTGATTCTGCAGTGAATGGTCTTAACCCCGTGCGATTTATTAACAATTAAGAATTGTATCTGTGCAGGCTAAACCAGAGACAGTTGACAAAGTGTGTGAAATTGTGAAGAAACAACTGGCTCTTCCTGGTGATTCTGTAGTCAACGGAGAGTCAAAATTTGCAGCACTTGGTGCTGATTCCCTCGACACGGTATGTTGAGTTTAGAACGAACTTTTTCCGTGCTGAGTCCTGCAATTTTTTGTTGGTCAAAATGGCCCTGGAAACTGTATAGGTGTCTTGATATGGGGTTCACTAACATATTGGAACTCTAATGATATGATGCAGTATTTTGTTGGACTGCACTGGGTATCTTATTGTTATTGATGATACTGTGGTAGTGCAGGAATGTAAAAGTGAAGTAGTGTATTTTCTGTTAGAAACTATGACTAGCTGCTACTGCCTGATGTTCATCATTTCCAGAATTTTTAATAATGATCGACTTCAACATCTAGAAATATGATAAAATGCTGCTATATATAAACAAAGTATGAAAGAGATGCCAAGGTTTGATCTTTTTTTTCTGCTACCTAGACATCCTAATCTATGATAAGTTAGCTTTAGCTGCTTGTTTTCTTTTCTGATCTAGTATTTGAACCTCCAATAGTTTATTCATGCTCTTCTTGCAACCAAATTTCGTTTCTCCTGACGGAGGATCTCCATATAAAACTCAGCCTTCTTAAGAATGCTTGGAATGCAGGTGATTTGTCATTTTTGAATTGTATGAATTCTGCTCTTGCTGTTTTAGTTATTGAATATTATCGTTGCTGTGCAGGTTGAGATTGTCATGGGACTTGAGGAAGCATTTGGAATCACTGTGGAAGAAGAGAATGCACAGAGTATTGCAACAGTTCAAGATGCTGCTGACTTGATTGAGGATCTTGTCGCCAAGAAATGTTAAGAGAAAGTTGAGATGGTGAAGTTTGGTAGGAAGGAGGGAGAGAGGTTTCATTTTGGTTGGAAGTCTGCTTATCTATTTAGTCGTCATTTAGTGGGTTATATCGAGTCTATTGCAGTCTTGTTCCAATGAGCTTTGTCTTAGATAATAGGATTTCTTTCATCTGAGAGGAACTCTCGTTCATGGCTTGTTTGTTTCATTTTCTATAAGACTGGTCATATTTAAGGACATCATTTGTAGTATTCTGTTGGCTTTTTGCCTCCGACTACTTCAGCAGTTTAAAAGAAACAAAAAAACTGACAGGATAATGTCCATGAAAAGTGATGACATGGTATGTTGATTATTATTATTATTATTGACAAAGAAACGGAAAAGTATGGAAATGGCAATTGGAACGTCATGTAGGTCAAAAGAAAGGGTACATAACTAATTTCTCTCTCTGAGTGACACGCCCTGTGTCATCGAACTCTGGCCACCACATCCACTGGACCCCCCTAAGCTGCCGATTCGACCAACCAAAACCAGAAAGAACCCACCCGCAACAAGAGCCCCTCCTTCAAAGATGTGCTACTGTGGAAGAACAAGAACTTTAGCCAAGTCTATAC
Organism: Solanum sejunctum; assembly: GCA_025642045.1. NCBI lineage: Eukaryota > Viridiplantae > Streptophyta > Magnoliopsida > Solanales > Solanaceae > Solanum > Solanum sejunctum. The sequence continues at coordinate 14,337,856 of JAOTQJ010000001.1, read as the reverse complement.
CAACTCCCATCTCCAAGGGATGGAGTTGGATGATAATCTCAGAATGACGAGGCAATTCATCTCTCTCTAGAGATGACATGCAACAACTATCAACCTTCGAATGCCTCAGTTATCGTCAAGGTATTTGGAAAGAAACTACCCTACACCTATGCTTTGATTGACTTGGGCAATGACTACCACGTAGTCAAATTTAATGTTGAGGCTAAAACTAATAAGGTACTATACGAATGGCATTGGTTTGTAGCAGGTAATTTAGTGTCTGTATGCAAATGGGAACCAAACTTTGTCCCCTAAACGGAGATGATAATCCACATTGCCATACGGGCAAGGCTACCACACCTACCCACAGAGTTTCATGACAAACTAAACTTACAAAGGGTGGGACAAAAACTGGGCACCCTCCTAAAGATCGATGCTTACACCTCCGCTACCCTTTTAGAGTTAGATAGCTCGTATTTGTGTCCAAGTACCTATTGAATCGCCAGTAAAAAACGAGGTCATTATAGGTGCCCACTGACAGAAGGTTATCTATGAAGGGTAAGGGATCTTGTGTACTTCATGTGGCAAAATTGGGGCACACCTCAGCCGTTGCCTGATGAAGGGACAACTACTTGAAGATGGAGACACTCATCACAAAGATACTGTCAAGACCCACCTGGATGAAGAGTTCACATTCCAAAAAGGCAGGTCCAAGGAAAATGGCATGCCCATACCAAACCCACCTATTCCCGTCATAATAGGCCCAAAATGGAAACACAACAAGCTAGACCATGGGCCCAGAAAACTGAAAGCCCAGAACAACAAAATGGAAAAAGAGTAGCAAGTACGTGCAAAAGTGGAACCTTGTTAGGTCAACCAATGCGGGCTAGGCCCACACCTGTACACTTGCTAGCACCCCAGACTTCAGTGACATGTGGGCTACAAGCTCCCACACCACCTACCAAACAACCAACCACTGCTTCGTTAAATGTCATTTATGGCATTAATGGAGAATCTATAACCCCTCTCATGCATAATACGAATGCTATCAGGTAGATTTGAGGAAATTCCCTCCTCATCTAAATTAACTACCAAAGATCCATTTGGTCCCATGTTATACACCCACAGTTCTAACAATGGAGTCGAAAATAATAATAATCCCTCGCCATCTTCTCCGATGCAATGTGTCTACTACACTAAAGAGAATAATCATTACTCTGACTTAGTTGACTGAAACGATCTAAAAAGTGTTCGAAAATGTGTCTCGAAAATGTCCGGAATCATAATTTTCATATATCTCAAAATTCGTGTGTTAGTTCAAAAATCAAACTTTATATTCTTGTTCACGGGGCAAAATTGAGTGAGAAATGGGTCTAACTCGATTTTAGAGTAACCGTAGCAAAATTCAAATTTTCAAAGTGAGCTGAAAAATAGTGTAAGTGCGCGTTCCTTCCGCGACACGCACTAGTGTTAAAATTGTCCTGATTTTTTACTTCAGTCCAAGACTTTTAAGTCTTGGGCCCAAGTGTTCCCATACGTAAAAATATTTATACTTAGCCCTATTTCACTGATCTCATATTATCCAAGACATTCCCCCAAACACTCCCAAACATCTAGACTCATATTTCTCTCAAAATCAAGGGTTCCAAAACTCATCCGGATCTAAGGATTTCCTTCAAACTTTAAGTCTCCATCTCCAATCTTCATCAAGTTCATCTCCAAAGCTAAGGTATGTGGGTTTTCTTTCATGGATTCCTTTCACTCATGATGCTCAAGCTTCCCTTTTCTTACAAATTGCTGATTTAAAGATGATTTACTCATGGGTCTTATTTATTATGAAAATCACTGCATACTATGTTGGAGTTTATGAAATTGTGACTGTTTTACTATGTTTTGAGTTATGAAACTAAGATCTATTGTGAGATTTGATGAAGGGTTTTGATATGTGTTGCTTGAGGGTGTTATCGAGTATCTATTGATGGTTTTACATTGAATTTTCTAACATGATTTCACTCTTGAATTGCATGGTTTTACACTAGCACTACACCCCCCTCTAAGTGTTTGATAAAATGTCCAGTTATGGTTTCTTGAGGAATTGAAGGTCCAATGCATGTCTTATGAGTTAAATGACTAAATGATGATGAAAGTGATGTATGCATATGATGGCTTTATGATGATGATAAGAATGTTTATATGAGTTGCTTTCATGAAGGAGCACCTTGTTGCAAGTAGATTGTTGGGTTTCCATGTTTGTTGTACTCTTGAGAAAATGAAGGAGGTCTTCCCTTGTTGATTCAAATGTAATGTTGTGATGAGCTAGTTCTATGATCTCTACCGAAAAGGTCATGCCGTAAGGTAGAAAGACTAATGATCCCTACCGAAAAGATCATATCATAAGGTATGGACCCCCTATCAAAAAGGCTATGCCGTAAGTTAGAATAACTAATGGTTCTTACCAAAAAGATCATATCACAAGGTATGGACACCCTACCAAAAAAGCCATGCTGTAAGGTAGAAAGACTAATGGTTTCTACCGAACAGATCATATCGTAAGGTGTGGACATTCTATTGAAAAGGCTATGCTATAAGGTAGAATGAATCCCGGCTCCTACCTAAAAGATTATATCATAAAGTAGGGAACGTCTTATACTACCTACCAAAAATACTACATCATACGATAGGGGTATTGGTAACACTCTCCAAAAAGATTATACCGTAAGGCGAGTGAGGGTCATATGGTCTATTTCATGAAGATTGGTAAGAAAGGTTTGAGTATGAATTCCATATTGAGTTTGCATTCCTTGATCATGATTTACAAGCATGTTTTACCTTAAGCATTGACCATGCATGCCACATTGATGTTACCCTATCCTTTGCTTATAATGATGCATTTCGATTATTGCCTATCTCTTATTGCATTGCATCCTACATACTTAGTATATTTCAACATACTAATACATACTCTATGCCTACATGATATTACCATGTAGGAGCCAGACCTCGCTTGAGCATCTCCACCCACGTGTCTAGTACGACTTCGCTCAAGCTTGTTGGTGAGTCCTCCATTTTGGGGACATTACTTATGATCTATTGCTATGCATTAAGACTTTCTCTCTTTGACTTATGCATTGACTATGAGGTGAGCCTGATTGCTTTGTCTTGCCCCCTACTCTTATCTATGTAGTAGAGGTATTGTTGGACATGTTATGTATCTATGCTATAAGTCTTGACTCTCTTGCTAATTGATGTTTATGACATGAAGGTTTCCCCTTAATCTCACTTTTCCTTGTTTATGTTTATCGCTTATTGTCATTTTAATTGCTTTCGTGATCAAGAATGTGTAATGATATGCTATGAGGCTTATTTGGAGTTTTCCATTAGCCGGTCATGTCTAGATCCTATGCTTGGATCATGACAAGGATGTTATCAGAGAACTAGATTGTTAAATCCTCAGAGTCCAACATATCGCATCGATTAGAGTCTTATTCATAGTTGTATTGTGCACCACAACTATGAGTAGGAAGCTATGAGACATTTTAGGAGATGTTTCCCTTTTTCATGTTCTAAGTCATGCTATAGAGTTGAAGTAAGTCCTTTCCCCCTCTAACAATTGTTCTTTGACATGCTAGTTAATCATGCCTAATGCAAGAGGAAGAAGAGCTCGCACTCCCGAGGGATAATCGACTAATGGAGAGCTTCGAGAGGATCTCACTTTGCTTGCACAAGTTGTGGCCAACCAAACCAATCGAGGGGCCTAAGCCCCTCATGCTCCTACACCAGCATTTCGGGTGAGCGACTTCACGAGGATGAGCCCAATAGAGTTCTATGGGTAAAGGGTGGATGAAGACCCACAAGAGTTTATTGATGAGACTTATAAAGTATTAGCCATCATGGGTGTTAGATCGGAAGATAAGGCGAAGTTGACGGCCTACCAAATCAAAAGGATAGCACAAATATGGTACAATCAATGAAGAGAGGAGAAGGGAGTCAATAATGTGGTTCTATGGGAAGAGAAGGCGACCTTTCTTAATCAGTTCTTTCCTCTTGAGCTTAGGGAATCCAAATTAGTAGAATTCATGAATTTGAGACAAGGGTCAATGAGTGTGAGGGAGTATGCCCTCAAGTTCAACCAACTCTCTAGGTATGCTCCTCACTTGGTTGCCGATCCAAGGGCTAGGATGAACAAGTTCGTGATGGGTGTCTCCGACTTGATGAATGAAGAATGTCGGTCTGCTATGTTGATTAATGATATGAATTTATCCTACTTCATGATTTATGTCGAACAAATGAAGGAGGAGAAGTTAAGGAAAGAAGGGGTAATAAGGCCAAGAGGGCTCGGCTTAATAGTGGCTCCCAAGGTCTAGAGTCCGATGATGCTCCAAGAAAGAAGGGGGTGACTCAAACCTAAGTCCCCAAGGAGATGATGGGGGTGACTCATCCTAGAAGCCCAAAGTGCGGGAGGAAACATGGTGGTACATGTTGGAGGAACACGGGTGCATACTTTGGATGTGGGAAAATGGGCCATAATATTTTGAATTGCCTATATGCTTAAAATAAGGGTAAAGACGGTCATGTTGATCAAAGGGATGCTCTAAGATGTAATCGGCTCTATGCTCTTCAAAGGAGGCAATATGTAGATGAGGCATCCAATGTTGCTACCGGTATGTTGAAGTTCCTTAACTTAGGGGTGTGTGCATTATTAGGTACAGGTGCCACTATTCCCTTGATTATTCTTTTGTTACTTGTGGCCTTCTTGTGTGTGTCCGGACTTGCTATGTGAATCCCTTGCTCATTATCGCTTTGTTGAGTGTATCGTTGCTATAAGGTTTATAAGTATTGTTTCGTGGTCATGTGGTGTCTAGGTCTTGTTGTGTGACTTTCTTGAATTTGGGGTGGTGTCTTTTGGTTGAATTATGCACCGGTCATGTCTATAGGGCTCATAAATAGGGTCTTTAATCCCTACCTTGTTATGTTTGTGGTGGTCCTTGGCAATAATGTGTTGATTGTTTCCTGAAGTGAGGAGGAGCTTATGAATCGTGTGAGGGTGATGTTGTGAATTTGGAGGAGGTGAGGTTACTTGTTAATTATGGAAAGTGGAGACCTTTGGGTGACAATAAAGTGGTTGAAGGAGTTCACCGGTTGATTTAGGTGGGTGAGGTTGAGAGTGGTGGTGTAAGGGCTTTGATGGTTCCAAATCTTCTTTCGTTAAGAGGCCTAGATTAAACAAGGTTTTGATTCTGCCTTATTAGAGTTAGAAGTTTTGGGTGGAAGATGATAGAGTGGAGGTTGTCTCCCAAGGGAGAGATGGTGGTTTATGGTACTAAGTAGATTAGGTGTACTTAAGGTTGACAATAGGGTTGAGGATTGTGGGTCCTTATAGGGTGTAGAGGGAGGTTGGTAAGATTGCATAAGTTTGGGAATTGCCTATGGATAGGGATACGATTTATCCGATTTGTCATGCTTCTAGGTTAAGGGGATGTGTTGGTGACTTTAATGCTATAGAACTCTTTGAGATTATGGGTGATGCCGAGGATAAGATGGCTTAGGAGAAGGTCCCGGTGCGAGCATGAAGAAGTAATATCCGTATCGCATTCCTTCTATTCAAGCTTATGATGACATGTCAAGTTATTTTTATGATTCCAAGTCTTATATTTTAGCTCTTATGTCATTACATGCATTCATGTTTATGTTGACAAGTTCATGGTAATTTTGACACTTATATTGAGATTTTAAAATGGTGCTTCACAATGTATTGCTGCATTCTTGTTGGGGCTGATCTCTTTATGATTACTCTTCTCTTGTGCGTTTCTTTGACATTCAGGGATGAATATTCCCAACGGGGAGATATTGAAACAACCTAAATTTTTTTTTGAAAATGTGCCTAAAAAATGTTCAAAATTGTAATTTCTATATATCTCAAAATTCGCACATTATTTTAAAAATTCGACTTCATATTCTTGTTCAGGGGGCAAAATTGAGTGGGAAATAGGTCTAACCAGAATTTTAGAGCAACCGTAGCAAAATTTAAATTTTCAAAGTGAGCTGAAAAACAGTGTAAGTGCGCGTTCCTTCCGCGACACGCATTAGTGTTAAAATTGTCCTGATTTTTTATTTTGGTCCAAGACTTTTAAGTCTTGGACCTAAGTGTTCCCATATATGAAAGTACCTATACTTAGCCTTATTTCACTCTCATTTCAAGACATTCCCCAAAACCCTCCCAAACATCTAGGCTCATATTTCTCTCTAAATTAAGGGTTCCAAAACTCTTTCGGATCTAAGGATTTCCTTCAAGCTTTAAGTCTTCATCTCCAATCTTCATCAAGTTCATCTCCAAAGCTAAGGTATGTGGGTCTCTTTCATAGGTTCCTTTCATCTATGATGCCCACACTTTCTTTTCTTACAAATTGCATGATTTAGAGATGATTTACTCATGGGTCTTGTTTATTATGAAAATCACTACACACTATGTTGGGATTTATGAAATTATGACTGTTTTGCTATGTTTTGGACTATGAAACTAAGATCTATTGTGAGGTTTGATGAAGGGTTTTGATGTGTGTTGCTTGAGGGTATTACCAAGTATCTATTGATGATTTTACATTAAAATTTCTAGCATGATTTTGCTCTTGAATTGCATGGTTTTACACTAGCACTACACCCCCCTCTAAGTGTTTGATAAAATATCCCGTTATGATTTCTTGAGGAATTGAAGGTCCAATGCATGTTTTATGAGTTGAATGGATAAATGATGATTTAATGATGATAGAATGATGATGAAAGTGATGTATGTATATGGTGATTTTATGATGATGATAAGAATGTTTATATGAGTTGCTTTCATGAAGGAGCAACTTGTTGCAAGTAGATTGTCGGGTTTTCATGTTTGTTGTGCTCTTGAGAAAATAGAGGAGGTCTTCCCTTGTTGTTTTAAATGTAGTATTGTGATGAGCTAGTTCTCTGATCCCTACCGAAGAGGCCATGTTGTAAGGTAGAAAGACTAATGATCCCTACCGAAAAGATCATTTCGTAAGGTATGGACCCCTTACTGAAAAGGCCATGCCGTAAGGTAAAATAACTAATGGTTCCTATTGAAATAATCATATCGTAAGGTATGGACACCCTATCAAAAAGTCCATGCCGTAAGGTAGAAAGACTAATGATTTTCATCGAAAAAAAATCATATTATAAAGTGTAGACATTCTATCGTAAAGGCTATGCCGTAAGGTAGAATGAATCACGGCTCCTACCTAAAAGATTATATTGTAAAGTAGGGGACATCTTATACTACCTACCAAGAAAGTAATGCCGTATGGTAGGGGTATTGCAACACTCTCCAAAAATGTTATACCGTAAGGCGAGTGGGGGCCATATGGTCCATTTCATGAAGATTGGTAAGAAAAGTTTGAGTATGAATTCCATATTGAGTTTACGTTCCTTGATCATGATTTACAAGTATGTTTTACCTTAAGCATTGATCATGCATGTCATATTGATGTTACACCAACCCTTTGCTTATAATGATGCATTTCGAATATTGCTATCTGTTATTGCATTGCATCCTACATACTTAGTATATTTCAACGTACTAACACATACTCTATGCCTACATAATATTACCATGTAGGAACTAGATCCCAGCTTGAGCATCTCCACCCATGTGGCTAGTACGGCTTCACTCAAGCTTGTTGGCGAGTCCTCTATTTCGGAGATTTTACTTATGATCTATTGCTATGTATTAAGACTTTCTCTCTTTGACTTATGTATTGACTATGAGGGTGAGCCCGATTGCTTTGTCATGGACCCTACTCTTATCTATGTAGTAGAGATGTTGTTGGACATATTATATATCTATGCTATAGGTCTTGACTCTCTTGCTTCTTGATGTTTATGACATGAAGGTTTACCCTTAGTCTCACTTTCCCTTGTTCATGCTTATCACTTATTGTCATTTTAATTGCTTTAGTGACCAAGGATATGTAATGATATGCTATGAGACTTGTTTAGGGTTCCTTCGGATTCCCTATTCGCCGATCACACCTAGGTCCTAGGCTTGGGTCATGACATTGACATGACCATCAAAGTCCAATCAAAGGATCACAATACTTTTCCTCTGCATAGAGAAGGAAAGGTACCATTATCAAAGGTTTGTAGCAACTCCCCAAACATAGTCGACCCTACCATGGTGCAAAGCCAAACTTTCAAGCTAACACCCACAAGCTCTCTCATCACCCTAGCCTTCGAGCCATTGCCACCATCATACCAACCAACCTCTTGGCTGGAAATGGGACTACGGGATCGTTAATTGAATTTCCATGCATCAGTGGTCGGTCAACTAGTCACCATACTAGTTCAAGATTTGGCATACTTGACCCAAATTGTCAAGGAGGGTCTGGATCATGCCATAGAAGGATTGGGATGCAAAAATAGGCAAAGACGATTTGTTGGACCCAGTTAGAGGGGAAATCAACACAACCAATTCACTTAAGATAGGATTGCTGATGAGCCAAACCTTCCTGACACTTCCCTTCTTCCCCTTCTATCCCTACCTGCCCAATAATCAAAGTCTAAGGTTCATCCTAATGATGGTGAATAACACGACACTACTCCAAGAAGAAACCATGGAAAGAAACCCACGAAAAGAACCAGAAATGTCAACCTTAGAGTTGTTAAGGCAAAGCAACAAGCAAATGGAGGAATTATTGGCTAGCAGAGAAAAATGATGTCTAAAAGCTTACATATTAGAGAAATTACTAATAAAAAAATTGGAGGAGTCGATTCCTTGAGTGATTCAAATTCAATGTCCGAGTCAACTGACAACATGTACACTAAATATTAGGAACATAAAGAAGGACACTCCAGCGGCTGTGGCACTGAACCCTATGAAGCCACCCACCACAATCACACTATGATAAATTTCATCATATGGAATGCTATGGGAGCAAATAGTGCAAATTTTAGGAGGCACTATGAAGCTCTAGTAAAACCCACAAACCGGCTTTACTTGTACTTCTTGAAACAAAAATGACTGAGCATAAACACCCAATGGATTTCTTAAATTTTGATGCCCAAATTCAGTCTCCTGCTGATGGGTTAGCTGGGAGAACTTTTATTATGTGGCAGGAATACCTCTTGAAGCTGGACATCATTTCTATCTCTCCTCAAAGAATTCATGTCCTTGTCAAGGTAATTTTGACACTCATAATTAGCGTTTCTCTGCTATTTATGCTAGTACTAATTTCCATACTAAGCTTAACCTATAGAAGACTTGTTCTCTATTTCCCAAAATAACAATACTGACTGGTTGGTTGCTGGAGATTTCAATGAAGTTTTACATGCTAATAGAAATTACTGGCCAATGCTGTTAGTATGACTAGGTCAAAAAATTTTTGGAACTGCCTCTAAAACTGTGGTTTAGTGGACCTAGGCTTCAGAGGTCAAAAGTACACTTGAATCAATAAAACATACAGAAACTATACCCAAGTCACTTTTGAGAGATTGGATAGGTGCGTGGAAAATACCCCCTGGAAAAATAGATTTCTCTACTCTTTAGTCACCCACCTCCCCAAATCAAAATCTGATCACTATCCCCTTCTAGTCTTTTTAATGCCAGGCTTTGTCCAAACATCCCTAAACCCTTTAGAATGGAGCCTATGTGGTGTAGCCATCTTTCCTTTAAGGACATTATGCATAGCTCCTTCCTTCTCGATAATGACCTTCTGTCCTCCATAAAGCTATTTCAAGAAGAGGTCATTGTCTGGAATAAGGAAGTGTTTGAGAACATCTTCAAACATATGAAGATTATCCTAGCTTGAATTAAAGGAATTCAAAAATTCAGCAACTATCCTCATAGATTTTTCCTTCAAAACTTGGAGCAGGAACTATTGGATAGATATGATAGCCTTTTCTTTGCTGAGAAAGAATTCTAGATGACTAAATATTAGGATATCTTGGTTGTATGAGGTGATGCTAACACAAACTTCTTTCACACCTTCACTCTCACCAGGAGAAGAAGGAATAGAATTGTTAACTTAGAGGATAACTTAGGAACAATTATATATACTCTTGAAGATATCCATAGACATACTACCACTTTCTTCAAGAATTTGTACTCTACTGAACACTGCTTATCCCCTAAAATCAGCACAGTCCCCATGGGGCAGGGGACTCCCTCTCCTGATACCATAACCCAACACCTAGGAAAGACCCTCAGAGATGTTGAAATCATCTAAGCTATCAAGTCCCTCAAGCCACTTAAAGCCCTTAGGCTTGATGGACTCCATGGGCTGTTCTACCAAAAATATTGGAATTGGCAAGCACCCTATTAATTTTTGCAGGAAGGTTTTTTATCAAGCCACTATCCCATCCAAGGCCAATACCACCCTCTTTTGTTTAATTCCAAGGACCACAAACACCTAGAGTCTTAGGAACTTTAAACCATTGTCCTTTGTAATACAATCTACAAGATCATCACTAAAATTATTGCAATAGAATAAAACCCCTTCTCTAGTCCATCATAGAGCACAACCAAGCAAGCTTCTTGGCTAATAGGAGGGCTTCTAACCATGCCATAGTTGTCCAAGAGGTCATATCATACATTAGAAAAATGATAGGTAAGGATGGTAACATGACCCTAAAGATTGACCTAGAAAAAGCTTTTAACAAGATTGAATGGTCTTACATTAAAGATACTCTTGAATTCTTTAACTTTACTTAAAAACTCATTAAGTTTATCTTGTATTACATCTCTTATAGCATCATCCAAGTTTTGATTAATGAAAAAAAGATGAAGCTTTTCACCCCTCTAGAGGGATTAGACAAGGAGACCCCATATTCCCTTACCTCTTTATCATGTGCATGGAAAGGCTTTCCAATACCATTCAACGATATGTGTAACTTAAGGACTAAAACTTTATCTAGATTTACAGCAGAGGGCCTAGATTATCCTATCGTTTCTTTGTTGATGACTTAAGTCTCTTTGCTAGGGCTGATATAAAGAACTATAACATCATTCCCTGGATACTCTATCGCTTCTGGAATGATTCAGGACAAAAAGTTAACTGTACTAAGTGTAGAATTATCTTAGAAATTGCACAAACCAAACCAAGGAACACTTCACTCCGTCCCTTGGTATTGACGAGAAACAGTCCTTTAGAAAATATCTTGGTTTTCCAATTTTCAACAAAAGACCAATCAATAGTGATTTTCAGTGCCTCATTTGACAATACGAGAAAGAAATTGGTTGGATGAAAAGTGAACACACTTAACATGTCTGAAAGAAGAATCCTGACAATAGCCTCACTTAATGGCATACCCTTCCATGTCATGAATTACATTAAAATATCTGAAGGAGTTTCCAAGAGCATTGAGAAGGTTACCATAAACATCATCTGGGGCTCCTCACAAGAAAATAAAGAGAATGCATCTCTTGAAATAGGTCATAGTAGCTATAGATAACGATCAAGGGGGTTTGGGCTTACATAAAACAACCCTTTGGAACAAAGTCATCCTTGGAGACCTAGCATGGAGACTTAACTAGAATAGTAATAACCTTTGGGACCTCTCTTCTTAAGAATAGGTACAAAAACTATCCAATGTATGAGTCTACCCATAGACTTATTTCCAGAATTTGAAAAAATATCAAAGAAGGTTGAAAAGATATTTCTGAAGCATCAAGACGGGTGATCTACAAAGGGGATAAGGTGAATTTTTTCAAAGACACCTGGATACCCCACTTCCCTTCTTTAAGGCAATATATGCATGGCCCTTCTAACGAGTAAAGAAGAGCACATGTCTGTGGCTGACCTTAGGATGAACAACGATTAGGACCTTGACAAAATTTCCTTCGTTCTCTCCAATAAAATCAGTAGAATTATCAAAGAAACAACCATCAATGATATTGCTACCAGTGAAGACAAAAGAGTGTGGGATCTCACCATGAATGGTCTTTTCTCTACTTGTTCAGCTTATAAACACATCGAGAATCCAGTCCAAACCTCCCATGATCCTGAAGGAGATTTCAAAGAAATCTAGAAAGTAAGCATCCCAATAAAGTCAAAATCTTTCTTTGGATACTACTCCACCATAGGAGCAAGACAAATTTAGACTTCACTCTCTAGGTTTGTCTATCTCACTGTCTCGCTAGATTTGCAAGCACTCAAGGGAAGACATCACTCATCTTCTCTTCCAATGATGTATTGCAAAATCTTTTTGGGAGGAAGTCCGTAGAAGAAAACCTATAACAAGTGTACAAGATAGAAGTATCCTCACTGACCAGACTTTGATGAGCCATTGGAAGGGCATCAAAACCAGGGCTATCAACCCCTATCTTTCATGGAGCACTGTCCTACCTTTTTGCCTTTTTGCGAATCTAGAAAACAAGAAATATGAATGTGTTCGAGCAAAACAAGAAGCATATTAATTTTTACACTGTGTATGGCAGGACAAAAGAATACACTACCATCACTACAAAAAACATAACCGTACAATCCCCCTTGTAACATTATTCAAGTGAAATGAAAACCATCTAATAAGGAAGTAATTAAACTTAATACTAATGGAGCCATTTGAAACATACTTGGACTGGGGGACTTGGGTGGTTCAGGGACCACATGGAAATTGAATTCTAGGTTTCTATAGTTCCTTGCTCATACAATTCACTGAAGGCAGAAATTTAAGCAATCAGATGCGAACACTATCCAGCAAAATCTAATGCAATTATAGGTTGAAACGGATATAGTGGAACCCTTGAAAAAAGTGGGAGTATCTTTGGTTGTGAAGTGAGAGTTTACAAGGCAATATTTTTCAGTCTTATAACAGTGTTAAACAACCCTATAGGGTGTTAGCATTACTTTTGTGTGTTGAGATATGAGCCTCCTATCTATTATAAAATAATAATCAAGAAGAAGAATTAGGTTTAAGAAAGAAAAAAAAGACTTCTTATTAGGGATGAAATAAAATGAACAAGAACTCTTTTATTTATGAGGAAAACTAGTTTGGCTCTAAAGTTACTAATATTAACTTAGGCATTTTCTATACAGATTTAGTGATAATGTGATTAGTTAAATTTTAATTAAAAAAATCATACATATATTTAATAATGTGCATTAAAAAGAATGCAACGCCTATTAACTCCTCTTGATGAGATATCAAGTCAAAAGTTTAAATCTTTGGATGCTAATTTTGTATACCATTTCTTTTTGAAAGTTTTACTTGATAGAGACTTGATGAATAAATTAGTTATGTTATTACTCAAATGAATTTATTGTACATTGATATTTATCATTGTTTTAAAAATTATGTGTAAAGAAAAATTTTGGTGGAATATGATTTTTTTTAATTTTTTTATGAATCCTTTATTTTAACTTAATTTTTATATATTTTATTTTTTAACAAATTTATATCATAGACTTTTGACTGGTTTTATAAGCGGATTAATCATCATATGATTTGATTGTAATCTACAACAATATCTATGACAATAATCTCTCATGAAAACAAATAACATGTCTGAATTAAATGTTTTTGTTGATTAGATGAATGCTCTGTATATTCAATGATATACTAGCAATGACTTGCAATTAAACTTCTTATGATTAAAACTATGTGGGAAAACTATAAAAGATGAAGACATATTGGAAAAGACATTAACTACTTTTCATGTCTAAAATGTGATATTACAACAACAATACTGTGAAGAAGGTTCTCAAATATACTCTGAATTGATCTCATTTCTTATGGTGGTTAAGCAACATAATGCCCTTTCAAGGAAAAATCATGAAGTTTGTCCCATTGAAAGTGCTCCATTATCGGAATCAAATATGGTAGAAGCACAGTACGGTTTGAGATAAGACAAAATAATCAGGGCCAAAATTATATGCATGGATCTGGCAAGGGAAAGAGACGATATAATAATCGCCGATATGGTGGTTATAACAAAAAGGAGAACAACATGGGTTCTCAAAATAATCCTTCAAAAGGTAAAGATGATCACTGTCACCGTTGTGATCTGAAAGGTCACTGAAAAATAAATGTTGGATACTTGAACATTTTATCAGGTTGTATCAAAATGGAAAAAAAGGTGATGCATCCAATTTTGATGTCCTAATGGAGTCACATTTGACTCTTAAAGATGATACTCGAACAGGGTCTTCTCATGAATATAATGAGAATGTTGAGACAAATTTGGCATTAAAAGATGATATTTTTGATGGACTCAACGATATTACTCATCTGGAAGCTGAAGATTTATTTGGGGATCAAAACTGAAGATTGATCATTGAATTGAAAAATAATATTATATTTAATAATTTTACTTAAAGTTGAAGTACTTAAATTTTCTTATGTTAGTTTTTTTTCGGACTTCTTATGATGTATTTTTATTTTGATGAACATAAATAAAATTTTCATTCTTCAGTTGGATTCAAGATGTGTAATAGAGATATGTATCTTCTGGACAGTGCCACAACTCATACGATGCTAAGAGAAAGGAAATACTTCTCTCATTTGATTATGAAAAAGGCCTACATTAATACAATATCTAGTAGTACAAAATTGATTGAGGATTTTCGAAGAACATTCCTATTATTACCCAAAGGAACAATATTGATAACTGATAATGCATTATATTGTAGTAAATCTCTAAAAAACTTGTTAAATTTCAAGGTTATTCACCAAAATGGCTATCATGTTGAGACTACGAATGAAGAAAAGGTTGAATATCTTTATATTACTATAATAAATACGGGGAAGAAAATTATGTATGAAAAATTACCTACACTTTCTTCTGGGTTATATTGTACAAATATTGGTACAGTTAAATCACTTGTCATAGTAAATAAAAAGTTTACTGATTCTAATGATTTTATCATTTGACATGATCGGTTGGACCATCTTGGTTATAATATGATGCGCAAAATAGTTGAGAATTCACATGGGCATATTTTGAAGAACCAAAATGTTCTTAAATCAAATAAATTCTCTTATGTTGCTTGTTCTCAAGGAAAGTTGGTTATTAAACCATCAACAACTAAGGTTGCAGTAGAATCTCCTACATTTCTGAAACGAATATAAGGTGATATATGTGAGCCTGTTCACTTTGCATGTCGGTCATTTAAATATCATATGATCTTAATAGACATATCTACAGGATGATCATATGTGTGCTTATTGTCAACTCGCAATATGGCCTTTGCAACGTTGTTGGCTCAAATAATAAAAGTTAGGAGCATAATTTTTAGATTATTAAATAAAGATAATTCGTCTTCATAATGCTGATGAGTTTACATCTTAGACATTTAATAATTATTGTTTGTCCATTATGATAAAAGTTAAACATCTTGTCATTCATGTTCATACTCAAAATGGTCTAGCAGATTCATTAATTAGACATCTTTAATCAATAGTTACACCATTGTTGATAAGGACAAAATTGTTTGCTTCAATATGGGGACATGTTATTTTTCATGCATAAGGTCAACTAATTATCATGATATCTCCCCATTGCAGTTGATTTTGGGTCAGGAGCTAAACATTTCACATCTCAGAATCTTTGATTGTGTGGTATATGTTCTAATTGCTCACCACAATGCATAAAGATGGATCTCCAAAGAAGGTTGGGGATATATGTTAGGTATGAATCTCAATCTATTATAAAACATTTAGAACCTAATACTAGAAATTTATTTATAGCAAGATTTGCTGATTTTCATTTTGATGAATCAATATTCCCAACATTAGGGGAAGAACATAAACAATTGAAAAATAAGGTAGATTAAAATTCATCATCATTATCTCATTTAGATCCTCGAACAAATCAATATGGGCAACAAGTTCAAAAGTTGATTTATTTGCAAAGTATTGCAAATTAACTGCCAAATGCATTTACTAACCTTTCACGGGTTATCAAATTGCATATCCCAGCTACTAATGCTCAAGTTCAAGTTGATGTCCCATGATAATTTTTTAAGGCGAATAAGTTTAGGCCACGCTTAAAATGTGGAAGACCAATTTGTTCCACGGATTAAAATTTTCAAAAAAGAAAAGGAACAAATGATTATAATTTGAAAGCAATTGCTCAAGAAGAGCTTGGATACATGACAAATGGTGAATCAAGGAGGTCCAAGTACTTGAAAATAATGAGAATGAAGAAATTTCAATAAATTATGTCTCGACGAGAAAAAGATGAAATCGAAATAATATTGCGGTTGATAATATTTTTGCCTATAATGTTGCTATTAAAATAATGCTACAAGATGAGGATTTGGAACCAAGATCTATTAATAAAAGTAGGCATAGAAATAATTGACTGAAATAGAAGGAAACAATTCAAACAGAATTGGCTTCACTTGAAAAACGTCAAGTTTTCGAATCAATAGTTTGAACACCCAAAGGTGTCAAGCCAGTTGGTTAAGAATAGGTTTTAGTGAAAAAATACAATAAAAATGATAAAGTCGTAAGATATAAAGCACGACTTGTGGCACAAAATTTTTTTGCAAAGGTTTGTCATTTATTATGAGAAGACATATTCTCCTATTGTAGATGAAATTATCTTTAGGTATCTAATAAATTTGTTAGTTCATGAAAATCTTGAAATGCGTCTAATGGATATGGTCACAATCTATTTATATGGCTCATTGGAGCATGACATTTTTATGAAAATTCTTGAAACATTCAAACTGGCCAAAGCATATATAAATTCAAAAGAAACTTGTTCAACAAAGCTTCATAAGGATTGAAACAATCAGGACAAATTTGGTATACTCGTCTTAGCGAATATGTGTTAAAGGAAGGATATAAAATGAACCTATTTGTCCTTGTATTTTTATGCAAAGGTCGGGATCTGAATTTATTATAATATTTGTATATGTTGATGACTTGAACATCATTGGTACTCCTAAAGAGCTTTTAAAAACTATCGAGTGTTTAAAGAAAGAATTCGAAATGAAAGATCTTGGTAAGACAAAGTTTTGTCTTGGGCTACAGATTGAACATTTGACTAATGGGTTATTTATCCATCAATCAATACACACTCAAAAAGTTTTGAAGAGATTTTACATAGACAAACACACCCATTGAGTACTATGATTGGAGATCACTCGATATTAATAAAAATCTATTTTAACCTCAAGAAAAAGATGAAGAGATTCTTGGTGATGAAACTCCATATCTCAGTGCTACTAGAACACTAACATACTTTGCCAACAACTCAATGATCAGATATTTGTTTTGCAGTAAGTCTATTGGTGAGTTTCAACTCATGTCCAACAAGAAGACATACTGAATTATTATTTTCTAATCATTCAAATAAAAAATAATCGCTTATGCAGATGTGGGATATTTGTCTAACCCACACAACGTCTGATAGCAGACTGACTATTTATTCACATATAAAGGTACATTTATATCATGACGTTTTATGAAGTAAATAAATGTTGCTACTTTTTAAGTCATATAGAGATAATAGTCATTCATGAAGTCAACAGAGAGTCTATATGATTGAGATTGATGACTCAACATATTTTATAATTATGTGACCTTTCTATGCCCATAAAGGTTCCAATAATATTGTATGAAAATAATGTTATTTGCGTAGCTTAATTGAAGAGAGAATATATCAAAAGAGACCAAACAAAGTATATTTCACCAAAATACTTTTTTCTTACACGATCTTTAACAAAATGATAAGATAGATGTTTAGCAGATTCGTTCGAGTAATCTTGTAGATTTATTCACTAAGGCATTGCCAACATCAATATTGTAGAAGTTAAGATATAAAATTAGAATGTGGCATTTGCAAGATATCAAATAAAGTTTTCATTAGGGGGAGTATAATGCGCATTGTACTCTTTTTTCCTTGATCAAAATTCTTTTCCATTAAATTTTTCTGGTGAGATTTTTAATGAGGCAACACTCGAGACGCATTACAAAATATGTGCACTCTTTTTTCTTTACTAGGTGTTTTTCAACTGAATTTTTCCTAGTGAGATTTTAACGAGGCATATTATCTATGAATATCCAAGGGGAAGCTTTACAAAATCATTTAATTTAGTGGATGTTTCATTCATTCAATTCCCTAATGCATGTTTATTTATTATATTAATTTAATATTATATTAATGTAATTGGTAAAAGTTGTAAATGGATGATGCGTACATCCTATAAAATGGTATTCTCCACCATTGTGTAACACATATAAAGAGAATAAAATAAATAATACTCTCTACATACTATTTCCAATACTATTTTTGTCTTCATTTCTTTAGTAGTCTTATATTTCTCTATAGCACAACAAATATGATTTATTATATTTAATGAACCCACATGAACTATAGATATGCTTTTCCTCTCTTATTCTCACTGTTTTGGAAGATACGAAAAATGGAACCACTATCTTATGTGTCAAAAATTTAATAGAAACTCATACATTTTTTTTATTGTATCTCTCAAATTGCAAATTTTTTCAAACTAGTTTAGAAAGCACAATACATCATGAAGCCTTCACCATTCATAATAAAGACAAAATGATAATTAAAGTCAATAAACTTTTAAGCTTTTGAAAGCTTACCACACGTTCACTGGATCATTAGAATACAATATTTTTCTGAGTTAATTTGAGTAAAAGAGATGTAATAATATAAAATTCTCAACAAATTATTTGAGTAGCATACCAATCTTACAAAATTCTAAATATCGATGGGTGAAGTGGCCCTATTTTAGTATCAAACTGCATCAAGCTTACATTGAATAACCATGATATCATTTTTGGACACCACGTGTCTTAACTATCCCATAGAACTAAATCAAAACTTATATTTTTTAAAAAATAGCATATAATTGTTCATCCCTCAATTTCTGAAGCATGATCCTCAAGTGTTGCCCATGCTTCTCCTTTCTATGTGAGCAAATTAAGATATTATCAATGAACACAATAAAGTGCAGGTTTGGTGTACTAAAACTTTCGCTATGCACATGATTCAGAGAAGGGCCCAACGACAAAGGTCAATTATACGTAGCATTACCTTACATTTTTGCTAGAGACTATTTTCAGTAGAGGTGAACATGGTACAGTACGGTATAGTATTTAAAAATTTGGTATGATAATTTTGGTATTTGGTATCTAAAAATACGATACCATTACCATACCAAATTAACTCGATATTGTTCGATATTTCTAATTTCAATTTTTTATTTTACGGTATGATAGTTCAATAACCATAATTAATTACTTAGATGAATTTTAGCCCATCCACCTAAGTCCATCCACATAAGTAAGACGAAAAAACTATTACATATCTAACAACTTAAAAAAGGCAATATAGCTAAAGCAACTCTTTACAATATTTCAAGCAACTTTTATTCTTCTAAAAGCAATAAATAGCTAATCAACTATACATATAAGCTCCATAAACTGTACAGTATATATATAGCTCCCTCTACACTCCCAGACTCCCAGTTACAAAATGAGAAACCTGCCATTCTCATGTTCACCGTTCACCAATTAAGACTGGTGCATATAAATATAACATCGCCAAGTATGAAGTTCATTAGCTGAAACAAAATTCCTGTCCTTACAGAACATATAGATGGTTCGACACAAACTAAACTAGTATTACAGTAGGAAAATAAT
>JAOTQJ010000001.1:14296428-14306576 GCA_025642045.1 Solanum sejunctum | reverse complement strand
AGCTCAACTTGAATAAAATGCACATTTGGTCCTAAGCTTTTCCCAAATTGGACCAATTAAGGATTTATGATTAATTTTTTTTTAAAAAAATTTTACTTGGTCTAAACTAAAATAAATACTTAAATCCCGAATTGCTCAAAATTTCCAATATTCGTCCACATTTCATAAGCATTTCAATTGTTCGAATTTTCGGGTTCTAACAAAGCTATTCTTCCAAGCTAAGGTATGTGGGTTTCTTTCATGGGCTCCTTTCACCCATTATACCTAAGCTCCCTTTTACTCAAAATTATATAATTTAAAGTTGATTTATTCATGGGTCTTATGTATTACGAATTTTACTACACACTATGTTAAAGTTTATGAAATTGTGACTGTTTTAGTATATTTTGAGCTATGAAACAAAGATCTATTGAGAGATTTGATAAAGAGTTTTGATGTATATTACTTGAGGGTGTTACCAAGTAACTATTGATGGTTTTGCATTGAATTTTCTAGCATGATTTCACTCTTGATTTGCATAATTTTACACTACCACTACACACTTTGCAAGTGTTTAATAAAATGTACGGATTATGATTTCTTGAGAAATTAAAGGTCCAATGCATTTCTTATGAGTTGAATGACTTTATGATGATGAGAGGAATGTATATATATGATGATGATGAAAGGAATGTATGTTTATGATGATGATGGAAAGAATGTATGTATATGATATTATCTCTATAATGATGGGGATGACCAAACCTCATCCGGGAGGTTGTAGGTCTAGGTAACCTTGTTGAGGGGTTTGTACCTCAATCACCTCGCTCGTGAGGTGGCAGGCCCATGCAACCTTGTTGGGGGTTTGTACCCATCAACCTTGTTGGGGGATTTGTATTCCATCAACCTTGTTAGGGGTTTTGTACTCCATCAACCTCATGAGTCTCTCCAAGGAAATGGTAGGCCTTGGATTGCACTCAGAATGGTTACTCCTTACACATGTATTATGATCTATATAAGCATGATTTTACTTCAAGCACATTCATACATGTCATATTTCTATAAGCTTATTCTTTGCCTATGTTATGCATTTTGTTTATGGTGCTTATCACTTCTTGCATTGCATCATACATACTTAGTACATTCAAATATACTAATGCATACTCTATGCCTACATGATATCACCATGTAGGAACCGGAGCATCGCTTGATCCTCCTCCTCCTCCACGTGGATAGTATGATTGTCTCTCGAGCTTGTTAGTGAGTCCTCCATTCCGAGGACGTTGCTTATGATTTCTTGCTATGTACTAAGACTATCTTTCTTTTGTTTTATGAATTGACTATGAGGGTGAGCCCAGTTACTTGTCATGGCCTCCGCTCTTATCTATGTAGCAGAGGTGTTGTTGGACATGTTATGTATCTATACTATGAGTCTTGACTCTTTTGTTCATGATGTCTATAATATGAACTGTTCCCTTAGCCCCAGTTATCCCAATTTACTTTCTCTAGTTGGGTTTTATTGTTTTGAGACCAAGGATGTGTAATGATATGTTAAGAAGCTTGCTTGGAGTCCCTTTGGATTCTCGTGCATCGTGTCACGTCTAGGCCCTAGGCTTGGATCGTGACAAACTTGGTATCAGAGCTCTAGGTTGTTAGATCCTCGGAGTCCAACACACCGCATCGATTAGAGTCTTATTCATAATTGTGTTGTGCACCACAATTATGAGTAAGAGGCTATGAGACGTTTTAGAAAATATTTCCCTTCTTCATGTTCTAAGTCATTCTATAGAGTTGAAGTAAGGTTATTCCCTCCCAACGATTATTCTTTGTTAAGTTAGATCATGCCTAACACAAGAAGGAGAAGAGCCCGAACACCCGAGGAGCAACCGTCTAATGGGGAGCTCCGGATACTCTCACTTAGATTGCATAAGTTATGGCTAACCAAGCCAACCAAGGGGCCCAAAACCCTCATGCTCCTACACCGACTTCTCGTGTGAGAGATTTTATGATAATGTATCCCTCAGAATTCTATAGGTCAAAGGTAGATGAGGACCCTCAAGAGTTCATTGATGAGGTCCACAAGGTATTAAATATCATGAGAGTTAGATCAGAGGAAAAGGCGGAGTTGGTGGCTTACCAACTCAAGGGGATTACACAAATATGGTTACACAATGGAAGGAAGAGAAGGGAGTCAACTATATGGTGCTTTTGGAAAAGTACAAGGTGGCTTTCCTTAATCAGTTCTTCCCTCTTGACTCACGAGGCTCTACTCGACACCCCTCTCTTGACTCATGAGCCCAAAGAACCTAGAGCTCTGATACCAAATGTAACAACTTGACCTATGGGCCTACTCATTACACGACGAATGAGATATTCAAAGGCACCTCACTCAAGGTACCTCACCAAGTCATCTTAAGCATCACAAGCATTCTGTGGTGAAATCGATGCATCTACATTATGGCATTTACGATACGGGCATTTAATTTTTTATGGCCTTCCCTTGATAATTAATCAAAATAAAATTTGGAAGGGATGTATTTGTGGAAAAATGCATAGATTGCCCTTTTCTAAAATATCTCGGAGGGCAAAGACCCCATTACAATTGGTGCATGCAGATATATGGGGCTCATCACAAAATCCATCTTTGGGCAGAAAAAAATATTTTTTATTATTCATTGATGATTTTACTTGGATAATGTGGGTGTATTTCTTGGAGAAAAAATTGGAGGAATTTTCATATTTCAAGCAATTCAAGGCCCTCATTGAAAAGCAATGTGAGTGTTCGCTAAAAATCCTAAGAACGGATCGTGGGGGAGAATTCACAAGCAATGAGATTTTGGAGTATTGCAAGAAGCATAGAATAAAGTGGGAGTTGACAACCAGATACACACCACAACAAAATGGAGTAGCAGAAAGGAAGAATCACGCGATCGTGAAGATGGCTTTAAGCATATTGCAGGGCAAAAATCTTTCTAAGAAATTTTGGCCAGAAGTTGTCAACATCGCAGTCTACATTCTCAACAGGTCCCCCACAAAGGTAGTCTTCAAGAAAACACCATACGAGGCCTGGAGCAAAAGAAAGTCGAAGGTGGAACACTTCACAATGTTTAGATGCATTGCATATGTCCATATTTCGAAGCAGACACGAACAAAGCTCGACAAAAGAGGCAAAAAATGCATGTTTATTGGCTACAGTGACAAGTTGAAGGCTTACAGGCTTTACAATCTAGAAATAGAGAAGCTGATCATACCAAGGGACTTAATATTTGACGAGATGGCAAAATGGCAATGGAGCACAAACACATTACCAGTTCCAAGTATCGTGAAGGAAAGTCATGAACTAATTTCAGATCCAGGCCCAAGCTCACCGCCTGCAAGTCCAGGACCAAGACAAGAAGATGTTTCAGAATCAAGTTCTGCACCAGCACTAAGACGTTCATAAAGAGAAAGACAACCTCCTGCAATGTTCGTAGATTATCAAAGTAATATAGCAGCATATGCCCTATTTGTAGAAGAACTAACAAAATATAAAGAAGCAACTACAGAAGGGGAATGGGTCAAGGCCATGGATGAAGAAATTTGTATGATCCAGAAGAATCAAACTTGGAGCTTACAGACAAGCCACTAGAGAAGGAGATAATCGGGCTGAAATGGGTATACAACATCAAATACAATGATGATGAAAGTATCTAGCAATACAAAGCCCGACTAGTAGCTAAGAGATATTCACAACAACCAAGAGTTGATTTCAATGAAATATTTGCGCCAATGGTCCGCATGGAGACAATCAGGACAGTCCTAGCTCTTGCAGCATAGCTAAAGCTTCTAGTATACCAATAGGATATGAAGTCAACATTTTTTAAATGGAAGGCCTCAAGCAAGAAATATATGTAAAGCAGCCCAAGTGATATGTCATCAAGAGGCAAGAAGACAAAGTGTACCGGCTATGCAAAGCACTAGACGGACTGAAACAAGTACACATGCATAGAATAGTAAGATCAATGGTTACCTACAAGACCATGGATTTCTCAAAAGTTCGAACGAGACATCACTATATGTCAAGAAGCAAGGCGCGCATGACTTCCTCAAACTATGCCTTTATGTTGATGATCTCATTCATATAAGTACAAGCAAGGAGATTATTGAGGAATTCAAGGAAGATATGATAGGGGAGTACGAAATGACCGACCTCAGTCTCATGAGATATTATCTCGAAATGCAAATCAAGCAAGAGTTAGGGCAAATATTTATCTAACAGGAGAAGTACATTGATGATTTATTGAAGAGATTACAAATGCAAGACTGTAAGCCAATACTAACACCGATGATGACTAAAGAGAAGCTGTCAAAGAATGATAGAGCTGAAAAGGTCGACGAGATAATTTATCGAAGCCTTATTGGGTCACTTATCTATCTTACACATACAAGACCAGACATTGTTTATGCAATATACATGGTATCAGGATTCATGAGCAAGCCAAGCAAGAATCACTTTGCAGCAACTAAACGAATTCTCAATTGTGTCAATGGAACAAAACATCATGGAATCTTCTACGAGTCAAAAGAAGATGATAGCCTATGAGGGTATACAGGTAGTGACTGAGCAGGAAGCGTTGATGACCGAAAAAGTACAAATGATTATCTATTCTGCCTGGGAACTAAACTCATGTCCTGGTCATCCAAGAAGCAAGCAACAATAGCTTCGTTATCAGCAGAAATAGAGTATGCCGCAGCAACAAGTGCCACATGTGAAGAAATGTCGCTCAGAAGAATTCTATAGGATTTACAAATCAACAAAGAGGCACTAACAACATTACACTGCGATAATATGTCGATAATTGTCATGACGAAGAATTCAGTATTTCACAGTCGGTCAAATCATATTGAAATACGTCATCACTTTATCAGAGAACTGGTCGAGAAACAAGAGATAGAGCTATAATTTTGCAAGACTAGAGAACAACTGGCAAACACATTTACAAAGGCAATTACACGAGAAAGGTTCACGGCACTACGCGATACGATCAGACTTACAACATTGAGCACTAAGGGGGAGTATTAAAAATTAATGTTTAATGTTAATGAAGAATCTAGAAAGACCAGGAGTATGAAGGTGATATTTTGCCAGAAAAATGTTCAAGGAGCAGTCAAAAATCATCTAGAAGCATCCACAAAACTTTGAAGGGCCTCGAAAGATTCTAGAGATGTATAGAACATAAAGGAAAAGCCTGGAATTCTTTAGAAATGTGTGGAGCTTCAAGGAGGATCCTAGAGAAGCCTGGAAGGTTTCAGAACCTTGTAGATAGGTGTAGAGAAATCTACCACCTTGTAAATATCTAAGGTATTTTTGTGGACCATTCTAGATGTTTAATTGTAGCCATTAGGTCAAATAGATCTTAGCCATCCATTAAGGAGGTGGAGAAATATAAATATCCCTCTATAGTATTCATTTTCACCAAGCAAGCAAGAAAACCAACATATGCAGCCATACCTACTCACTTCCATTACCACTTTTGTACAAGCTTTTATAATAATAAAATAATATTTTTAAAAAATCCTCAGTGCTTTATTAATCTTCCGTTTAGTTATTCTTACTATCTTATTCCATATGCCCTGCAAGTAACACTGGCTATATGTATCTTCTCCCAATATAACTTAAACAGAAAGAGAAGATGTTTTGTTGTTTTAAGATATTTACCATATGGTAGGAAAGATGGATCCTAGCATATTTCTATTTTGATCAATCTTGTGCTTGTTACCAATCTTCCATGCATAATAATCTAACAAACAAAGTTAATGGCACCCATCCATTGAAAAGATTAATACGTTCTTTATTAACCATAATTTGTCTGAATTTGATACCATGTTTAGAAAGAGAAGTCATGTCATGAGTTTTAGTTGAAACAGAGAGATCATGAATAGGAACAATGTTCTGCTAAAAGTTGCGAGTTAAAATCTTAACTTTTTGTTTAATGTCTTGTGAAATAAAATAGGAGAAATTGAAAATAAAAAATATACTACTATTGAAGATGAGGAAGAGCATAAATGTATAAAAAGGAGAGAGATGGAATAGTAATTTGATCGCATCTTTTGGTTAAGTGCCATTTAAGTAGATTTTATAGATGTTGGAGTAGGAGTCTAATTTCATACTTGTTGGAGTAGGAGTTTAATTTGTGTAAAATAATTTTTTTTTTTTTTTTAAAAAAAAGCAATGATGTGTTGTGATGGTGTCACGTCACCGACTCTAACATCCTCTTATATATATAAAAAAGATATTCATTTATACAACAACTTCTTAACACTAAAATGTACATTTTTACAAAGGAGATGTGAAGACTCATACATTATGATCCAAACTAGCCAGTCCAGTAAGAAATCAAGCTTACAAGTATGTATCAAGTCATTTAACGAGCATAAAATATTAAATGGGACTTAAAGGTTAATAATATGTACTTTATATGCATACCAAGGGATAGAAATAAATAGATAATTCTAAACAGATTAACGATTTATCCAATAAGGAATTTGAGTTATTCGCCCCTATTTCAATAAATTGTTAAGAATAAAAATTTAATTTGTTCACCAACCACTAATTCAATAATCGGTTTATTCAACAAGAAATTTGAGTTATTCGCCCTACTCCAACAGATCGTTAAGTATAAAAATTTAATTCGTTCACCAATCACTTATCCAATATCACTAAGCCAGTAAGTCAATATTGTTGTTGGTTTATCAATTAGGCTTCAATTTTGAACAACCCTAACTCTAGCTAAGCTTACCTAGGGTAAATTTTTATTGTTCATCTATCATGGTTCCTTTGTTAGCTATGAGGCGTAATTGTTGTTATAGTTGAACATCTGCTTGCCTATCCAAATTAACCTCATACCTAAGATGTTAAGTGATGATAATCATAACTAACCCCAATGTATTTATATCTTCTATATGCGAGCAAAGTAGACCAAACTAGGTATATTTTATGTGCCCCCCTCTAGTTTCATCAAAGATTATTCATTTATTCTATGTATCGCCAATTAAAAAAGCAGTAAAATAAGATTAAAAAAGCAAACCATATAGTAAAAAATCGCAGTAGCAACTCTATTAAACACGAAGTGTAAAAGATGAGCATAACCCTCTCAAAATTTGATTACAAAAGCTATAATTCATGTATATAACATGAAATAAAGCTAATTATGTAAACTTCATAGTTCCAACTCCTTGGAATAATTTCACTTGTAGAGGATATTGACACAACCAAATATCAGTCTCACCAAATATTATAAGATACTATTTAACATCTTTTAAGTTTTTCATATATATATATATATATAATATTTATAATTTGTAGTATAATCAAACATGTGTCATATATGAAAGGAAAAAAAAAGTAGATTATTTTGCCTGAAAGTAATTTAATAATATCGTGTATCCGAACCCACAAAAAGATAAGTATTACTTAAAGAGATAATTTCAAATATATATATATAAATTAATTAATTTACAACAAATATAGTCCATATTTTATTACATAAAAAAAATAGCCGCAAATCAACGAAATTATACATAATTTTACGATATAACTTGCCAAAAGTTATAGAAAATATAACTGACTATACAATATATATTAATTATATATGAACTATCGACTAAAAATACATTATGATACACAATATACACTAACTATACATACCTATACAACAAAAAGTTTTTTTTTTTGTTCTAATTATTTTTATGAGTGTCATTATCCCTTACTTAAATGGGGCGGCCAAAATAGGACACCCCATGAAATTTTTACTGAACTATAAGGTAAAGCAAGGTAAGTTCAAGAATAGAAGACTTTCAAACTAGTCACGATTTACCAAAATTTAAACACAGCAAATTACAACTGCAACATATATCATGCATAAATTCAATTGAATATGATTTAGGGAAAGAATGTGAATGATGAAACTAAAAGTCTTCATTTGATGTACAACATAAATTCTTAGACAAGAAAAGAAAATCGATACACAATCGCTCACTTAAAATAAACTGTATTCTCACATCCCTGAGAAGGAATGTACAAATGTAGTCCACTTAAGAAGTTCAAGACAATATACTATACAACCATCATTGTAACTCCTAAATGCAACGCCCTCCAAGGTTTGTAAAATTGTGAGGTTACCGAAGGTCTACAATATCAAACTTCATGTTTGCGTTCATATAGACATGAGAACAGTGTTCATATATCGGACTTCCATCCTCAGGCTCTTCGTGAGGATGAAAACCACGTTGTTGACAATTCCGAATAACAGACACACCAGCAGGATCAGACAAGTGGAATATGCCATGAGGACTGTCACATAAAGAAACTACTGCACTAAGAATCCTTTTTTGTGTACAAGCTAATCAAGCAATACCAGAGAATTAAAATACCTGGCTGTGTCCGTAGGAGCCATCACAATTGCAATTGCTTCTGGCAACATGATCTACAAATGAGCCAAAATAACGTGTGTCAAGAGAAACAAAAATGCACCCTCTGCTGAAAAATTGATCAGTTACAAATCCATTCTCATCCCATGGGGATGATAATCTTTGATTAGGTACACATTTTTCTATTGACACTCTTCAAAGATTTGAAATCTATAGCAAATCCTTTTGCCACAAGTAAAAGATATTGAATATACACAACTACTCAAAACCGCCCATAGTTAGAATGTGAAATTACATGCTGCCATTTCAATTTTTACACTAAAGACAGCAGTTTCAACTTCTGAGAAATATAACGAAAGATACGCACTTTGCTTTCTCTGTCATATCTAAGATAAAGTAACTCGAAGCATTGCTTATTACCTGATAAGAATAATGAGTGTGCAGATCAACTGATGACATAAAACATGTTTGTGATGGATGTGTCTGCAATTTACCACAGACAAAAAGACAACAAGTCATGCTCATGGGTGATAAAACCTGTCCAGATGTGAGAGAGACTAAATCTAGTTCATTCACACGATGCAAGAGACTTCTCCTGCAAACGTTTCATCTTTGTTTACAAGTACTAGAGTTTAGGCCAGTTACGATAACAAAGAATCTAATAACTGTCGGAACAATCAATGAGTCAACTAGAGTCATACCCTACATTCTTCAAAAATAAACAAAGCCACCAGCGTTACCAAAGTATATTTTGATCTCAATGAGTGAAACAGAACTATCAACTACATCAGCATAAAGCATAACAGAGACCCCCTCTGAATGCAAATGAAGTAACTTGGGATAGAAACTGTATTACAATCAAGGTACCCAAGTGTTTGATTAGCTCCCATGACTCAACCAATATTGAAAGAAACATAATGATACTAACAGATAGCTGTCGAGCAGTAATGCAGGAACTTTTACAAGATCCAAGAGAGTACATACTCTATAAAACTTAAGGAACTTTACAAGATTCGAGAGAGTAACTACTCTATAAAACTTATACAGGTGTTAACTATCAATTCAAACAATTTCATGGAAGCTGAACACATCTATATCAGCTGAACTTTCTTATCTACTTATCTTATTCCACAGAGACATCAAAGTCGATGCACTATCCAAATCTCCATATTCAGAGTAGAAGACACTTATGTTGACCAAGCATAGAATCATAAGTCAACATATCTGCTTGCAATACTTACATGGATCCAACCAAGAGGAAAAAGAGAGCGGTTGTCTTGAATCTCAAAAATCTCTTCTTCATTTAATGTCTGGCACTGAGAATCAACAGTTGTGTTTAGAAACATCTAAAACCACTCTTTATCATAAAAGCATATCTAAATATTTTATTTTTTAACTAGTATGACATATCCTGCCATGTAGTATTATCATGCTTGCAGCCTCATTTTGAGCCACAGACGGGGAGACCCGCACATACGGTTTTTACGGGGATCTAGTTGAAAAAAGAGTTGGGTGGGCATCGGTGGAGTGTAAAAAAGGTATTAGGAAACCGTATCTGAAATTTAGAAACTACCAACTAACTTATTGTTTCCTATGTTCCTCTTTAACTGTGATTCTGCAAACAGGGAATTGAAAACATAATGACCTCCATTTCCAGCAATTCCATCCCACTTTAGATCATTTAAATTTTCCATCAATCTCGGATGGAGCCAAAGATTGACTATTTTTTGGCCTTGGAGTATGATGGAATAAAGCAAAAT
>JAOTQJ010000001.1:14236674-14282078 GCA_025642045.1 Solanum sejunctum | reverse complement strand
ATGATTTATTTATATAGCATTAGTACATGTAAAATGTGGGGTGTTACACTAAGGGAATTGAGACTTGTCTATCTCATCACCAACATTCAACAAGCCAAAAAGAGAAATAAAGGACTAGGAAAGTCTTTCA
Organism: Solanum sejunctum; assembly: GCA_025642045.1. Taxonomy (NCBI): domain Eukaryota; kingdom Viridiplantae; phylum Streptophyta; class Magnoliopsida; order Solanales; family Solanaceae; genus Solanum; species Solanum sejunctum. The sequence goes on along the minus strand of JAOTQJ010000001.1, from coordinate 14,281,948 downwards.
TAATAACATAATCATAATGGGAGTCAAGCTCAATACACAAATAACCATATCCAACAACATCTCTAATATGAATGGAGCATGGACCAAGACATCTCCTAGGCTCACCCTCAAAAGAAAATATCCAAAATTAGACAAGTCTTAACAAGAGTATGAAAGTAAAGTGGATATTGTCCCCAAAGTGAAAGATTCACCAATAGTAGTCTTCAAAAGATCAATCTAGCCACGTGGAGAAGGAGGATGAATAGGAGCTCCAGACCCTACATGGTGAGATCATGTAGGCACAAAGTATGTGTTAGTACTTGGAATGTACTAAGTATTTGGGGTGCAATGAAACAAGAATCATAAGCCATTATAATTAAGATGAATAATCATAATCGTTAGGTATAAGCTCAAAATGGCATGTATAATCAATGCTTAGATTATACATTATGACCCATTTCACCACAAGCATACAAGCATTGGAGTCCTTCAAACATTGACCATTATGGTTCCTACTACACCTTTCGCATATAGGGTTATGCACCACATTACCACCACCTTAGAACCTTGGGTTATCATTAGCAAACCTTCTATTATGAGCATTAGAAGACCCTTAGCCTTGGAACTTGTGGCCTTGAAGAAATCGGCCACCCTTGGAATTTTGGAATCCACCTTCAAAATGAGCCTTCTTAGACTCACCACTTCTTCTTTTTCTAAGTTTTTTACCCTTTAGTTGTTTGGTATATTTCATGAGGCGAGACAAATCCATATCACCTATTAAGATATCAGTATAACACTCCTCATTAACCAAGTCAGATACACCCGGCACAAATTTGTTCAACCTTGACCTCGACTCAGTAGTCAATTGTGGGGCATACTTGGAGAGTTGGTTGAACTTGAGGAAAAACTCCCTCACACTCATAGACCCTTGCTTTAGTTCATAAATTCCATTATCTTCGCCTCACTTAGCTCAATGGGAAATAACTAATTGAGAAATGCCGCTTTGAACTCTTCCCAAAGGATAACATTATCATTCCCCTTCTCCATCTTCCATTGAGTGAACCATATTTGAGCCACTCCTTTGAGTTGGCAGGCTGCCAACTCTGCCTTTTCCTTCCGAATTAATCTTCATAATGAACAAAACCTTATACACTTCATCATTGAATTCTTGGGGATCCTCATCTACCTTGTATCCATGGAAATCTGGTGGATTCATCCTAGTAAAATCCCTTATCCTTGAGGCCGGAGTAGGAGCATGAGGAGCTTGGTCCCCTTGGTTATTTTGTTAGTCATAGCATGAGCTAACATGGTGATAGCATCTTGGAATTCATTATGGCCACTCCCTCATCTTGAGAAGCTTGAGGAGCGGAAGGGATCAGTTGCTCCTTGGGTGAACGGGCTCTCCTTAGTCTTCCTCTTGGAATAGGCATGATCTAGAATAGCAAATAACATTCGTTAGAGGAAAAAGCCTTACCTTAACTTCTACTGCACGAAATAAATCATGAAGAAGGGAAATATTTCCTAAAATGCCTTATAGCCTTTCACTCATAGTTGTGGTGCATTCACAACGATGAATAAGACACTAATCAAAGTGGTGTGTTGGATTTCGAGGACCATTAACAACCTAGTGCTCTGACACCAAGTTTTTCATGATCCAAGCCTAGGGCCTAGATGTGATATGGCGAATGAGAACCCGAAGGGATCGCAAATAAGCCTCTTAGCATATCATACACACATCCTTGGTCGCAGAAGCAAAATAAACGACAACAAGAGATATAAGTAAGGGAAACAAGACTAAGGGAAGTCTTGATATTTATATAACATAAAAGAGTCTAAGCTCAAAGCATAAGTACATCAATTATTCCAACAACACCTCTAAACATAGATTGGAGTGGGGGTCAAGACACTTTTCGGGCTCACCCTCATAGTCTCAAGTGTTTAACATGAAAAGATATCAAATAGTAAGAGTAGCATAGCTGGTGTCCCAGGACTTGAGGACTTACCAAAGCTTATCTTCTGGAATGCCAAAATGAGCCACGTGGAGGATGATCGAGAGATGCTCTGGTTCCTACATGGTAAAATCATATAGGCATAGAGTATGCGTTAGTACGTTTGAATGTACTAAGTACGTAGGATAAAATGCAACAAGACATAAGGCAACATAGTCAAAATGCATAGTCATAAGCAATGGATAAGTATAATAGCAATATGACATGCATGATCAATGTTTGAAGTAAAACGTGCTTGTAAATCATATAATTTGCAAATATAGATTACATGTGTGGAAAGAGACCATAATCATAGAACAAGCAACTATTACTTGAAATCCGTGGCATGTCACCCCCTCGGTGAGATGGTCGAGGTATCTACCCCTCAACATGGTAGTATAGGTACGATACACCTCTACAAAGTGGTCAAGGCATCTACACCTCAATATGGTAGTATGGGCATGACACCCCCCAACAAGGTGGTCAAGGTATCTATCCCTCAACATGGTAGTACAGGCATGGCACCCCCCGACAAGGTGTGGTAAACTTGCAACACTATAGATAATTTTCATAAATTCAATGCATACATACAATCCCTTAATTATCATAACGTCACTTGACTTATAAACCATGCAATGGATCATCAATAACTCAAGAATCCTTGTCAAGACATTTTATCAAACACTTGGCCAGTGTATAATGCTAGTTCAAAATCATGCAATTCGAGAGTGAAGTAATATGAGAAAACTCAACGTAAATCAACCCACCAACACATAGTAAAACCCTTATGTAACATACTTTGAAATTCATCATCAAGTCTCATAATAGATCATAGATTCATAACTCAAAACCTGCATAAACAATCAACATTTCATAAAAATTCCAACATATTTTATAATCAAAATTTATAATAAGAGATATCTATAGATAATCCAACTTAAAAACATGCAATTTTCATAAAAAGAAGGTTGGGCACCATAGGTGAAAATACTTAATGGTTGAAACCCACATACCTCAAACTTGGGTTTTCTTGATGTAGTCTTGAAGGAGACTTGAAGCTTGAATAGAGTTCTTGAGATCCGAAATTAAGCTTGAGACACTTGAATTGGGATGAAATATTTGGTGAAGTATTAGGGAGGGTTTTGAGAGGGTCTTGAGTGATATAGAGTTGAAAAATAGCTAAGTATAGGTACTTTTATGCATAAGCGGGCATGGGACTATGACCTCAAGACCCTTAGGTCAAAATAGAATTTTAGGAAAAACTTAACACTGATCCGCGCCCCAACCGCGTCGTGGCCAGGGCATGGATTGTTAGTGGAAATCAAATTTTTTAAAAAATCATTTTTCCCTACGGGTCCTTTAAAATTGGGATTATATCCATCTCCCACTCAATTTTGCCCCCTAATCAAGAATATGAAATCAGATTTTTGATATCATGCACGAATTTTGAGATATATAAAAATTATGATTATGGCCTTGAAGCACATTATTGGGGCCTTTTTGGGGCATTTCACATGAGATGGTCCATATTCCCTAACATGACGCTGCACATCCCTGTGAATCATATCTGCATCTGGAAATACTGCCCCAGTATGGCCCTAGGTGGCTGTTGGTATCTGCCCACCCACATGTGCTATAGTGCGGACCCTTCCTCGACCTCGTCCTCACCCCTACCTCTACCTCGTGTAGTAACACCAGAAGCATATGTAGGAATAGGCCCCTGATCACTACTCGCAGATGCACGAGTCCTCAATATCTAGAGAGAATGAGATAATAAGGTTAGAATTTCAACAGAGTTAAATTTGCACGACACAGAATGTAAGAGTAGAAGTTCCCTAAATGTCCTATAGACTCTCGAAGATAAATATGGACGTCATTATACTCATTTGCAAGACTTTACTAGACATTGTTGTTGTACTCATGAGACCGATGAACCTAAGACTTTGATTTCAAATCTGTCACGACCCCAAAGCACGAGACATGATGGCACCTATACTCCCAGTCGATAGGTAAGCCAACCCAATAAATTACTTATCAACGTAATAAATAAAGCGGAGGATAGATAACAAATATTAAATCAACATAATAAATAAAATGGAGGATAGATAACAAATGAATATTCTCAATAATAAGTCCATTATAAGTACAAAAATACAAAAATCTAAAATACCGTCCAAGATTTGGTGTCATAAGTACAAGAGCTTCTAAAATACTGATGGAAGTCTGAAACTAAGATGACAAGTCTAAACATAATAAATATCCTATCTGAATACAAAAATAGAATGATTAACGAGATGGAGGGAGGTATGGATTGCAAAATAGCTAAGCAACTCACCACAATTCCAAGATAATCCATGCTTGAACTTAAATAGCTCCATAGGATATGCTTGTACTCGGAATTGAATTTGCACCACAAAAAGAGTGCAACACATGTAGTATGAGTACGAAACTACATATAACCAGCATGCCTCATTGACCAACAATGAAGAAGTCGTGACAGGAGTATATATAAAAATATCATCTTCTAATTTTGTAAATCTGTACTATACTTAATAATTAAGTGTTATCAAATAGGAATAATCAAATATCACATGATGTCCAACACCAATAAAGCACAATCAATAAGAATAAAGAGTATAATGAGATGAAACGCAACACCATGAAATGATATACCTCAAATGCCAAGTCATCTGTAAATTGTATATACGCAATACCTCTCATGAATATGTCAAGGGTTTGTGACCCATGGGGGACTCGCGAGGTCTGTATATCGACACAGACGATCTCTACGTATCTGTGCAAACTATCTCAAACAACAACAACATTACCTCAATGCCTCAAAGGCTCTCGCCCATTGCGGGGTAAGAGGGGTCAGGTGTATGCAGCCTAACCCCTATGTTTAAAAATATAGCGCGACTATTTTCGAATGGCCCATGATGAGCGTCGAAAGTTGCATTGAATAACTACTACTTCACAATTGAAAGAAGTGCAGACAGTTTAAAGAGTCATTTTGCTTTATTCCATCATACCCCAAAGCCAAAAAATAGTGAATCTTTGACTCCACTATTTTTTGGCTTTTGGGTATGATAGTGGAGCCAATGCGCTATCATAAAGTCAACCATCCCCAGCACAGACGATCTCCATATGCACAACTTAGAATATAATAGTGATCTCAACACACATTCAATCTCATGTAAATACATATGCACAATATCATGTCAATAATGTAGGGGATGGTGATAAATCATAATACAATATTTTTTTATCAACATATAATCACCCCAGCTATCACAAATATACAGGTTCAATAAAGAAGTACAACCAGACAAAGAAACTAAGTTATACTACATCCGCTAATACCATATGTTTTGGTATTCTTGAATTAAAATCCATCATCCTATAATAATTAACTTTCTCATTTAGAATACCGGTGATTGCACCAATGCTCGTTACACCATTGGTACGAGACCCCCCTATTTTTCACCCTTACCCATTCTCTATTTCGTTATTTTATTCTTAAATTAAAAAATTATCCTTCAATAAAGTCTAAAAGTCTTAACATACCTCAATTACCAAACACGTATCGCGAATCCTTAAGATTTTGTCTTTTCCTTGTGTAAAACTTCATAATATTCCCAATCTATCAAATAGGTAATATTGGTATATAAACTAATTTGTATATATCTATATTGCTATATTTTTATCTCAAACTCCAAAAATTGAATCATAATGAAAGAGATTCAAAATCCAATCAAATGCAATATTCATAACTTTAAGCACAGGCAATAATACATAATAGGAATTTCCTTCAAATGAAAGCATATTTTCTTTTGAAAAGATGGAATGGCTACTAATTTAAGGACCTTCGAATTACATCTCCCTCATCACTACTCATCCTATCATTATTATCCAGAAAACCCATGAACGATTATTACGGTAATACCCCAAACCAACGTGTAACAGCAAGAACAAATTCCAAAAGGAATTTTCTTGGCTTTACTTTCTTCCTACATCCTTTTAATCACCCTAATTCCATAATACTCCAATATTACTCCTAAAGGGACCCACCAACTACTAATAGTCAAACATATAGTAATACCAATTTAATAACTCAATTCTTCCACCTAAAGTGTGATACCCACTTTCTCGAAGATAGTACACAACCTTTTTATTCATATACCAATGATTTAACTCGTAATTGAAAAAATTCTAGATTTACAACTCACCTGGAGGAGTTGTTTCTCTTGTGCCGATGTCACAGGTAAGTCCCTAATCTATTCGCTTTTCTTTTTCTTTTTAAAAGACAACTTATGATCCAAAACTGTTATATCACACTAACTTATTCTAATATATAGGTCAAGTGACTTAGGGTTAAAAAAAATTATTTACCATTCCATAAGTTAATTATATAACATTATTAGTCCACTAGAATAATTATAGTCAAACAAATAGTCTACAATTACCATTGAAAGTTTCTGGCAAGGGTCCGTTATAAAAGAAATAGTTCTAGTTCTCAAAATGACTTAACGCGCGATTACACATCTTCAGCAAAATTATTAAGTTTTTGATCAATTTGGCTTTATCCGTGGCGGTATTGTCACGACCTAAGCCTATGGTCTAGACTAACCGGCAAATGTGGAACCCAAAAGAACCTCAAACAAGTCTCTTAGCATATCATTACACATCCTTGGTGGTGAAAGCAATGTAAAATAATATAAGAAACATAAACAAGGAAAATTGGGACTAAGGGAGAGAGAGATTTATACATAAATAGCTTGAATATCATAAGTGAGTCAAAGCTCAAGAGTAATACATAATATGTCCAACAACATCTCTACTACATTGATAAGAGCAGGGGCCAAGACAAGCAACCAGACTCACCCTCGTAGTTAATACATATATGAAAGAAAGATAGTCTTAGAACATGGCATGAGATCATAAGCAACTTCCCCGGAATGGAGGACTAACTAACAAGCTTGAGTGAAAACATACTAGCCACGTGGGTGAAGATGATCAAGCGAGGTTCCAATTCCTACATGGTGATATCATGTAGGCATAGAGTATGCATTAGTAGGTTTGAATGTACTAAGTATGTAGGATGCAATGCTAGTAAGGGATAGGCAACATAATTGAAATTCATAATTATAAGCAAGGTTAGGTGTAACATCAATATGGCATGCATGATCAATACTTAACGTAAAATATGCTTGTAAATCATGAACAACGAATGTGAACTCAATATATGATACATACTCAAACCCTTTCTCCAACCTTCATGAAATGGGCTAATAGCCCCCCCACACCTTATGGTATAACCTTTTTGGAGAGTGTTACCAATACCCCTACCGTATGACATAGTCTTTTTGATAGGTAGTATAAGACATTCCCAATTTTACGATATAATCTTTTAGGTAGGAGCCGTAGATCATTCTACCTTATGGCATGGCCTTTTCGATAGAATGTCCACACCTTACGATATGATCTTTTTGGTGAGAATCCTTAATCTTTCTAACTTATGGCATGGCCTTTTTCGGTAGGATGTCCTTACCTTATGATATGATCTTTTCGGTAAGAACCCTTAGTCTTTCTACCTTACGGCATGACCTTTTTGGTAGGATGTCTTTACCTTACGGTATGATCCTTTTGGTAGGAACTATTAATCATTCTACCTTACGGCATGATATTTTTCGATAGGATGTCCATATCTTATGATATAATCTTTTCGGTAGGAATCATAGAAAAAGCTCATCAAACCATTACATTTCAGGCATCAAGAAAGAGCCTCCTCCATCTTCTCAAGAACACAACTCACAAAAACATTTATATCATCATCATAAAGTCATACAACTTATATGCCATGCCTTAGACCCTCTACAACTGAAGAATCCATAATCGGATATTTTATCAAACACTTGGCGAGTGTGTAATGCTAATGTAAAATCATGCGATTCAAGAGTGAAATCATGAAAGAAAATCCATTGTAAAATCATCAATTAACACCTTCCAACACCCTCAAACAATATTACATCATAACCCCTCATCAAATCTTACAATAGATCCAAGATTTATAGTCAAAACATAGTAAAACAGTCATAATTTCATATAGTTTTAATATAGTTCATAGACAAGTTCATGCTAGTAAATCCATTTGTAAAATTAACTTTAAATCGTGCAAATTGAGTAAAAAGGAAGCTTGGGCACCATGGGAGAAAGGACTCAATGGTTAAAACCCACATACCTTGACTTTGGAGAATTTCTTGAAGACGACTTTAATGGAGATTTGGAGCTTAAAAGAAATCCTTAGATCCGGATGAGAGTTTTGGGACTTGAATCTTGAGAGGAAAATTAGTCTAAGTGTTTGAGTGAGTATTGGGGAATATTTTGGATGATATAAGGGTGAAATAAGGCTAAGTATGAGTATTTCACGTATGGGAACACTTAGGCCCAAGACTTAAAAGTCTTGGACCAAAGTCAAAAGTCAGGACAATTTTAACACTTATGTGTGTCGCGGAAGGAACGGGCACTTACACTGTTTTTCAGTTCACTTTGAAAATTTGGATTTTGCTACGGTTGCTCTAAAATTTGGGTTAGACCTATTTCTCACTTAATTTTGCCCCCTGAACAAGAATATGAAGTCGAACTTTTAAAATAATGCATAAATTTTTAGATATATAGAAATTACGATTCCAGACACTTTCAAGACACATTTTTGGACACTTTTTTGGATCGTTTCAGGTGTCTACTTCACCAGCTCTGGATGGTTTCCAGATGGTTAGAACAGAGGGAAAAGGGGAGGAGAAAGAGAGTGGCTAAGAATGGATTGTCTCCCTGGCGAGACTTCACCAAAGACAAAACAAATGAGAAGGAGAGAGTTAAAATAGAGGCAACGATGATAGAGTTTGCTAGTGAGGAGGCTACAAGGGAATTTTGGTGGCATTGGGCAGAAAGAAATGGGGTTGGCTGGTGGTTGCATGGTGGAGAGGATAGGTGTTGAGGATGACGATCTTGGATTATTGCCGAAGAAAGGGAGAGATGAGAGGTGACAGAGAGAGGGTGGTGTAACAAGTCTTTGGCGACTGGTCAGTAGCTCACCGACCAAAGGGGACGATGGCAAGGTGAGGAGAGAGGGATAAAGGGGGTCACTAGAGAGGAGAGGAGAGAGAGAGAAGGGAGGCGCGTGATAAGGGCCACTAATTTTTTAAGAGATAGAAAATGGTAGAGAGAGAGAGACGGAGATGGATTTCGTTGGTAGGTATGAAAATGGTAGAGAGAGAGAGAGAAAGAGAGAGAGAGACAGAGATGGATTTCGTTGGTAGGTATGGCGATTCATTATCATTGGGAAAAAAAGAAAGATGGGCGAGGGGCTTGTCAGAGAAAGAAGAGGAGGGAGGTAGCCGATCAAGTTTTTTTCCAATGAGTTTTGCATGGTGATTGAAGAGAGCTAGGGGTGGCGAAGAACAGAAGGGGAGAAAGGATAGTTATTTTTCCAGCAAGGGCTTTCGCAAGAAACAACAGTAGGTGGAGGAAATAAGGGGGTAAGGAAAGGCAAAAATGAATTAGGGGTGTGTATCTTGATTTAAAATGAAAATAAAAGAAAGATCTAATTTGAGTCGTTGGATCAAAACGAACAAATGGATGAGTTTAGTTCTTAGAAAATGAGTTGGATCCATATTGAAAAGTGAACTATCTGAACTGGAATTGAATGAAATTAGACTTGGGATTTGAAATTAGGCCCACAATTGACCCAAGTAGATTAGAATTAAAATAAATTGTAAAGACTTTGACTAAAATTTAAATAGATTGAATAAAAGGCTATATTCTAAATAAAGTAGAGGAAAATTGAATAGATTGCATCTAATTAATAACCACAATATACATGTTAACATTAATAGGTAAATTATATAATAATTCTATCACATAATAATTTTATGTAAAAAAAATACCCATATGTATATACTATATACTAAAATAAATATGTAAAAGTACTTGAACGTATGAAAATTGTAATTTTAAATTACGGATTGATAAAGTAATATATTAGAAATATATAAGGCATTTAAAGATAATAATAAAAAAATACAAAAAATAAAAACGATGAATGTAATAACAACGACAACAACAACAATGATGATGATCATAAAAATAACAACATATAACCAACAAATTTGTAAATTATGAATGTTAAAAATATAAAATTATTAGGATAAAATTAAATATAAGCTTATTAATTTAAAAAAAATTTAAACTACCTATTTAATCAAACAGTAATCTAAAAAAGATTATACTTCGGACAAAATTGTGTCAATAGGGTTAACTGATAATACAATAGTAAATTAAATAATTATATTTATATCATTTGGTACATAAAATTCTTCATAGTTTCATATTTTTATTTTTGACTGTCTCAAGGTCTCAGTCATTCTACTATGTGACAGTGTTTGCTTTTGAGCAAGATGTAATCTTCCAACTCATATGTATTGTTCATTTTGTGTATCATCTTGTTTCTAAGTAATTTGTAATAAAAAAAATTATGTCAAAGCTTAACGGATAAATTGATAACTAAACTGATAAGTTGATATCTTGATGATTTTACAATGATTTAGTATATTTACAAACCGATATTCAATAAGTCAAGTCGATAAATTTCAAAATCGAACCTGCAGATATGTAGCCTTAGGTTTGGTGTATTAAAAATAGCACGCATTGTATAATATTTTTAAAAAAAATTTTTTTACAAAAGTACCCTCCACACATATGGTAGAAAAGATGCAAAAAAAAAAAAGAGTTTTGAATGGTAATTAGATTTTTAACCATGCTAATACATGCATTTTAAATCTCTCTGTATTACTAATACCTAAAAATTTCATAGTGCTAATAATACATACCTTAATATACAATGAATGAAGCGTTAGTTATCCATGGCATGAAAAAGTATACCAAATAAAGTATCATTAATACACCAAATTATTACAAGCTTATTTTTACAACCACACTTTGCCAAACAAAATATAGAAGTTTTGCAACAACAGATAATAGAAAAAAAAAAAAAAACCCAACCAAATCTGTGGATGTGTGCTATCAAAACAAATTTTCAATTATCACTAAGCAATGGATTCCACACTTTTGTTCCTTTACTCAACTTCAGCAACTCTTCCTCCTAACATGTGAATGTTGTAATTCCATTCTCTTGGAACTAAATTTTAAAGAAAAAAAAGGTGCATTTGATCACATTTACACATTACAAGACCTTAAGAAAAAGGCCAGAGAGAATGATGGCTTATTTGGGGTGCGAAAACTTTGGTTGTTATTCAAGCAAAGTTGCATAAAGTAGCTGATTCCAAGAATCTGGTACCCCAGGAAGGCACCAATGGCTGCAATCTTGGAACATTTTCAGCCTCCTCTTTGATTTTGCCTCTCTGAAAAATGAAGGGTGTCCTCCTTCTCAATAGTCTGTCATCTTAGTAATGTTGAGATAAACAACTGGTGTTTTCATTTCTGATATGACTGATTCAAGAACTCTCATCATCCATGGATATGGACCCAATTGAGTCTCCTTTATTATCGGTTTTGTCTCCCCATCGCAGTTTCCTCCTGAATTCCATTGACCACCCCTACAGAAGATCATTAGACTATCAACAAAAAAACTGAAATGTTTGTGCAAGATTTAAGAGAGGTTATACTTGAAATGAGAAGCTGAGTATCCCCTAAAAAACACCCTAGTTCTTGTGCTGTTGATAGTTGTATCAACCCAACGCGCCCATGTCTTCAATGCCTTGGTATATGCATTTGCACTTCCAATCTGTTATACACATGGTTCCCTTCTTCAAAGTAGTTATTCCTAAACAGGGAATTTTTATAAATTTTTGGAAAAAAAAAAAGTCAGCAACACAAGATTGACATAATCTTACACTTTGTGAGTTTTCTGGTGAGTCCACCAATGGCCAGTGTTGAAGATGATAACGTCAGCATCATAATAATACTTAGTAAGAGAGCCATGGACTGTATCTTGAGCATTTGAAATCCTACGCAAACAAAACAAATTTTAGAATTGTATCATTCAAGAAACGTTGAAATAATTAGTACTTGAAGGAATAAAATCCTTGACTTGTGAATTGACGACATTCACTCTGTTGTTATGAGTAACCAGAGACTCCCACATGTTCCTGTTCAAAGAATCCCCAACAAAAACCAATCTTTTCAAGCCATCAAACCTTGGGATGTCACAACCATGTGGCTTCCATCTAAGCCTGAGACTTGAAACAGTAAATGGACAAGAACCCGATCACCATCAAAAATGTCACAAGGTTTTCTTGGGAATGGGGGTGCAGAGGAGAAGCAAGAATCTTAGTGGTGACGACTGAGGGAGATGAAGAGAGTTAAGGCGAAGAAGAAGAGAGTGAAGAAAGCAGAATCTTGGCTTCGAGGGAAATTGATGATTCATCAAGTTGCAGTGGCTGTTTGCATCTAGATATCTCCAGTGGACAAGTATACTTATTTTTCTTTTAAAGACCCCAATGATGAGTTTTTAACTTATTTTTTATGCATAAAGTTATGTACATATACCGAATAGATGACCCAATTTTCAGTTTAGTATAGTGGGATGTTCTGTTGCCAAACTCTTCTCCGAGCCCTAAGAATGAAAAAAACAAAATGAGGCTAAACGTAAGAGTTACTTTCATCGATCACAACTAATCTTAATAGCTTTGGGAGCCCTTTCCTTTCTTCTCAATGTAGTTGGTCACAAAACTTACTATTAAACAAGATAAAGAAAGTAGGGTTATATATTTTCGATTCCATAAATTGGAATATCATCATTCATAAATCCCAAATTTAAAATTTTTGTAGTACGTTAACATCCAGGCTATAAACTTTTATTTTTTTTTTCTTTTGAAGAGCCACCTCTGATTTGATTGCAGATCTCAGTGTTAATTTTCCTTTTACATATAATTTTACCAACATTTCTACAACAACAGCCATATGGAACAAGAATTTCCAATAAATAAATGTTACAGTTTACAATATTCTTATCCAGATAATAGTACTACATGGTCAACACACTCCTCAAATTAACAACTAGAGCGCTATGCGCGATATCTTCACTAGTGAATGTGCTTCAAAACAAGAAAATAAGGACCAAAGTCATCAGAACAAAGCTATGCAGCATGGATCCCGAAGCACGAAAGGCAGTATCATAATCTAGGATGTGCTCAGCAACATTGAAAAAACCTGTAAACATATTTCGCGAGTTTAACTTCTATACACTAACAATGTAAAACAATGTTTTCACTCGGGTATCCCAGGTTAATCTATTGTCAGAGAATATAAATTAATTCAAACCTACTAAATAGTTTTGCATAGTAAAGTGGAGAAAGTTAAACCTCTTTTAGGGCCATAGCTACATCCCTCCTTGATAGTCTCTTCGACTGCTCTAATGGTGGCCTTGTTATAAAATCTGAAACGCGATAGTATGTTTTGAAGACAATTCAGCACATGGTGAGTCTCCTCCAAGCAGGGTCCTCTGCAGTATTGATCAGTATATTCAGGTGGTATATGAAGCTCCCCTGTCTCAGTCAATCTATAAGACTCCTCACAACTACTGTATATCTGCAGCTTCATTTGAACCAAGTTACTCATACATTATTGCAAATTGTATTCAAGTTATAGCTTTTGAGAATAATGTCAAGATTCATCATGTGCATGGGTAAGAATGAGTTACATGCTTGTCACTGAAACATTTCAAAGCTTTGGAGACAAGGTAGTCAGGTTGAGCATCAATTGTGCCACCACCATATCGAGGTGAATCTCCGTCTTCCGATGAATATCCTCCATAGTTAGGCAAATATTCATTTTCAAGTACTCCTGCAGCGGCGGTTTGAGTCTCATAATCATCTGCTATACCTATCAAAGAACAGATTATATTCCCATAAAGTATCACAAAACCATGGAGCAAGAAGAAAAGAGGTTGATCACTCAACTAATTATTATCTCGTAAAGTTATTTTTCTTTTCAAATTCCAATTTTGTTCAACACATCACAGTTAGTTGAGTGACATATCAGAAATTAACTCGAAGAAAAGTAAAAAGCATATGTCACCTAGTGCGAAGGAGAAAAACAAGAAACATGTCACGGTTAAAGCTTGAAGAGAATGCTTCATGTTAATAGAAACTGCCATCTCTAAAAATGAGTATATGGTTGCTGCATATATATGTTATTTGATATGAAGTTCACAGTTGTGGTGTGGAAAGCTTATAGCTGAAGAATCTACAATAGTCAGGTAACTTCCATGGGGAAAAGTAAAAGCAATGGGTGATCTGCTCGATGGAAAATTGGATGGTCTAAAAAGGCGAGTGATTAATTAAGTTGAACTAACCAGACTTTACTTGTTTCAAGTCTTTCAAACCTAAAAGATCCATCCTTGCCCCACTAGGGGATTTCCAAACTTACAGTTATCAAAAACAATTACCAACTATAGCAATATTACACTTCACTCTATATCTATTGTACAATTGATAGAGAGCAAATTTCACAATGCTGTATCTGATATTTCAGAAATGAGGCCAAGATATGAAGGAATTTCAACCATATCACACACTCCTGAGGGAGGATTGCATGACAGAATACAATAACTTAATAATTTTAGGTGAGACGAAGGAAGTACAACACCCAACCTCCTGTATAGACAAGATACTGTAGCTTTGGTGGGTAAGAATAAGGGACAGCATGAAAACCTAAATTCATTATTTAGATAAGCATATCAACAAGTTATTTCACATTACTAAAGAACAAACTGAAAATTTACTAATACATATTAATTCACACATTAACAAAATTTCAAGAGGAAACTTGCTATGGTTCCTCGTTCCTCGTAACACAAGTATTTTGTCTTGATGATTGCTCAGCCAGGAGGACTTGTGGAAATATAGGAGGAAGCTAAGGAAATAACAAAATATGGTCAAAGACCAATCTCAGCTTCCATTTTGGAAATGTTAAAGGGCCAGCATTACTTATTCATAATCCTTCATTTTACTACCATGCTCGGGTAAGTGCTCAGTAGTAATTGAACTTGTCATTGCAGATATCTCCTTTAAACCCCAAATAAATAACCATCCTAACCTCAAAAGGCCAACTTAGAACACAACATCAACTTTTCTTTATCATATATGCTGAGATAAACGTTCTAAACAAAAACAGATGATCAAATATCCCATATCCTACGTGACGAGGGGCTTAAACCATATGTCAGGCGCCTATCCTGATTGTTAATTTATGTTCGGTCCTCTTTACATAGCTGAAGGAAATTAGTATAGAGAAACTTCATTGAAGCTGCCAGAAGCTGCATGAAGACAAACTGAAATCAGTCACGAGTACTGTGAACTCCACCTGGACAAGAATAAAGATGAAAAAGAAGAAAACTCTTCATCATGTAAGAACTCATAGAAAAAACTTTTTACAAACTTACACCCAGGTTTAATGTATGAGACCTAAATAAGGAGCTCCATCTTCATATTCACAGTAAATTATCTCCAACAGGTAAGAGAAACCAATTTGCACTTTGTCATTGACAGGGCCCCATGCCAGTTACTCCTTTTCCCTTTATAGTTAGCTCCTTGAAATGAAAATCAGATTTCGTAAGATCAAGACAGGTGTTTATTCGAAGCACCAACATATTTTTTTCCCGGATCTCATGGAGAAACAAGTAATATAACAATTCTTTTAGAGAAAACATAGCTGGTCATGTTGCTTGCTGTCTCAGCTCATTCCCTTCCTGTGGAAAACACAAGTTAAGATGAAAATAACAGTAAGTTAAAAGTCTTCATCCTCATTTTTGGGAAAAATTGAGTTGAGATGTCGAATATTAGCACAATCTCAATTCACATAGATGTAGAACATCAACATTTCACAGACGAGAGATAAAATTTGAAACTTTTGACATCCAACACAAGAAAATTAAAAAGTAAACCAACTAGAACAAATATCAATCCAAAGAGACATAAAATATAAAGATTTCTACAGAAGAGAGAAAGATAAACTTGCTGTTTCTCCAGGGCGATCAATCAAAGACTGCTGCTCCTTGGAAAAGAAGTCGATCCTCATATTAAAAAATACTATACTATATCAGAGGTGCAGACACACAAATGCACAAGTGAAAATTCTAACCCCCAAACACTTCTCTGACAGGAGTCCTAAGAATTAGAATAATTTAATACAAACACACTTAAACTGGGAGTACCTACAGTAACGCCTAGCGGCGGAGTATTGAATCAACTTTCAACAGCTTAAAGATTGGAATTCCTTTGAGGCAAAAGACTTGAGAGGTATAGCAGAGATCTACTAAAAGTTAAGGGTGTTCAGACGTAGCCATGAGATCCGGAGTGCCTGTCAGCCTGTGTAACATCTCTTATATAGTGTACCTAACACTTACGATAGCTAGGCAACACCAACAGTCTTACTGTATAAAGTTGTTCAGCAAGAGTTATCCAAGAGTGACTACAGCAGGGAATCACACTTCGGATATCTGCATCATGTATCTATCAATCTGCAAGTTCATTATCACTACAAAATCTCCCAAGTACATGAATGCTTGATATGGGCAACATTGTCCTGTTGGAACAGCCAACATCCTATTCTTCAAACTCCTACCTCCTTTTATATTCAAAAATATGTCATTGATTTTGATACAACACGAGGAAAATGCTTATATACAAACATTATAAATTTTTATTGTTTTTGATAATGGTAGTGTTAGAATCAGCCTGCATGCATCTCAACTAATTCACTTGTTACCTGCTACTTTCCATCAGTTACAAGTAATTAGGTAACTCTGGCCACCATAACTTGGACAAATAGGAAGAATTCACTTAACTTTTTCTGTATAAAATTTGAGTCATGACGTTCCATGGTCTGTTCCAGCTTCATTAATCGTTATTAACACCCTTGCTTTCTATAAAAACATTATATAACATGCAGACCGTAATTCAAAAACTCAAATTGAAGCCAATTATCTATGCAAAGTGGAGTATCCTTCTTATACCAAAAATACAAATTAGATGCAAAAGGGACTTAAATATAGAATTGGTGGATTCAAACACAAAATTTCAAGGAGAAAGCAAAGGGCTGGTGAGATTCCTATATTGTTAGCAGAAGACCTGATTTTATTTTACCAGAAAAGCTAAAGTATTTGAAAGGTAAATTAAAAGAATGGAGCAAAACTAACCAAGGCAATTTGGGGCTTCAGAAACAGAGCATCCTAAGTCAGCTGGCAGAGTTGGAAAAAAAAGGATCATACACAACTTTCAAATGATGAGGCTTATCTTAGAGCTATCCTCACAGTAGAGTTTGAAGAAAATGCTAAAAGGGAGGAGGTGGCATGGAGGCAAAGGTCAAGGGCATTGTGGTTGAAAGGAGGAGATAAAAATACTAAAGTTTTTTCATAGAACTGCAAATTGTCATAGAAGGTACAATAACATTGACATGCTGAATATAGATGGTGAGTGTACAACAGAACCAACAGTGATAAAAGAAGAGATTGTTAAGTTCTATCAAAGTCTTTACAAAGAAACAGAGATATGGAGGCCTCAGTTCAACCCTAGATCAGGGACTGCAATCATGAAGAAGACAACTTATTACTACAGAGCCAATTCAATGAAAATAAGATAAAAGATTGTGTCATGGCATGTGCTAGTGATAAAGCACGTGTACCTGATGTTTCGCCATGGCTTTTTTCATCCTCTTGCTGGATGTAGTGCAAAGAAGTGGTTGCAGCAAAACAAAACTTTCATGACCAGAATATATTTGAAAAGAGCTTCAATGCTACATTCATAGCTCTGATTCCAAAGAAGTCAGGGGCCAAAGAACAGAATGATTTAGACCTATTAGTCTAATAGGTAGCATCTACAAGATCATCTAAAAGGTGTTGACTGAGAGGTTGGAAAATGTGGTATCCAAATTGGTGGATGCTCATCAAATGGCATTCATCAAGGGCAGGTAGATCATGGATGTCATTTCGATAGCTAATGAATGTATAGATGTGAGACAGATCAGCAAGATTCCAGGCATCCTGTGTAAGCTAGACATAGAAAAAGCTTATGATCACTTACACTGGAGTTTCCTCTGGAAAACTTTGGAGAATATGGGCTTTGGTGAGAAGTGGTATAAATTAGATCAAATTCTGCACTACTACTATGAAATTCTCAGTGTTGACAATGGATCACCCTCTGCTTTCATCAGTGTAGAGAAAGGCTTGAGATAAGGGGACCCCTTATCCCCTTTCCTGTTTATTCTGGCAACGGAGGGATATAATGATATGTTAAAGACGGCTCAAACAAACAGTTGGATAATGGGATTTAATGCTAATATGGATGATACGGAAGATCTGACAATTACTCACCTTCGATATGCAGAGGACACCTTAATTTTCTGTGGTGTAGACAATAATCAACAGAAATATTTAAGAGTCATCTTGGTTCTGTTTGAAGCAGCTTCAGGCATTCACATTAACTAGAGTAAAAGCTTTATTTACCCAGTTAATAAGGTACCTAGGATAAACAATTTGGTAGACATCTTGGGAGGCAAGATTGGAGAATTACCTATTGTATATCTTGTCATGCCATTGGGGGACAAGAGCAAATCAAAAGGAATATGGAACAAGGTGTTGGAGAAATATGAGAAGAAGCTCATTAACTGGAAAAGTCATTACTTGACTTCGGGTGCTAGAGTTACTCTCATAAACAGTGTCCAGGATGCTCCACCTACCTATATGATGTCATTATTCCCTATGGCAGCTAGTCTATGGGACAGAGTAGACACCGTCGGAAGAAATTTTCTGTATTTCTGTGGCAAGGTAACTGTGACCCAAACAACCACAAGTTTCATTTGGTCAAATGGGATGAAGTCATAGCCAACAAGAAAGAAGGGGGATTGGGAATAAGGAATCTGAAGATTCAAAACAGCAGCTTACTAATGAAATGGTTGTGGAGATTTGCTTCTCAAGAACAATCTCTCTGGAAGGAGACAATCTGGACAAGATATGGCATGGAAAACTGGTGGATCACAAAGCTATTACACAACCTTATAGTACTGGACTGTAGAGATCAATAAGGAATTTGTGGCCAAAATTGATAAATAATTGTACGATCAAGGTGGGTGATGAAAGGAAGACCTTGTTCAAGGAAGAAAGCTGGGTGGGACAAGGATCTCTAAAAAACAGTTTCCCTGATCTTTTTCTTTCGAGCCTCCACGACAAAGGTCACTATTAAAGAGATGAGACCACCGGGGTTGGAACTTCAAATTCAGAAGACCATTGAATGATTGGGAGATGAGTAGAATGGTTGAATTCCTAAACACTTTGGAACAATGCAAGGATTTCAATACCAATGAGGATCAACTAGCCTGGATTCCATACAGACAAGGGAGATTCTCAGTTGGATCTGCTTATAAGAAGTTTCAGAGTTCAGACCTACAGCAAGAAGGCTGGCCATGGAAAACAATATGGAAAGTCAAGGTTCCGTTCAAAGATAGCCTGTTTCTACTGGCTTCTGGTTAAGTATGTTGCACTAACTCATGACAACCTAATGAAAAGTGGCCTCCAGTTGTGGTCCAGATGCTCCTTTTGTGAATGTGAAGCAGTGACAATAAATCATCTCTTTCTACACTGTAGAAAGATGGTGAAGCTATGGCAGATCTTCATCAATCTTAGGGTTATAAACTGGACTATGCCTAGGAATATAAAGGAAGCTTTAGCTTGTTGGAATAGGATGGAAATCAGCAGGGCACAGAGAGAAATGGAAGATTGCTCCAGCTTGCATTTGGTGGACTATTTGTCTAGAAACGAACCAAAGATGTTTTGAAAACACGAGCAACTCTTTTGTGAAAATGAAGATTAATTGTATGAGTCTATTCTATTTTTGGGGGAAGCACGAATATCCTCAAAAACAAGATATCCCTAGTATTTTTGATTACTTATGAGATTATATGAGGCTAGCTTTTACATTTCTGAGATCTTTTTGTAAGTATTACTGGAATACTCCTGGAGTATCCCTCGGTTGATAATACAAGTTACCTTTCTCAAAAAAAAAAAAAGCCATTGTCTCTACTGCCATTCTAGGGGTAACCAACAATATTAAACAAAATGAATTGCAGACAGCACACTTATTCAAAGTTAGGACTGTAGAGGTAGATAAAATTGACAGAAAATCCTCTTTTTCCAGCATGATCATAAACAAGGATTAGCAGCAAGAAGTAAACTGAATGAGTAAAGAATCAATTATTTGAACAGACTCAATCAGAATGTGAAAGGTCCTAGCTATGCTGCTATGCTATCATTCAATACAAAATCCAGAGAGCTGAAGCATACACCGATGCTCTTCTTCATTCATCCATTTAAGCTCGTCCAAGAACATGTGTATCAAGGGAATCTGATTCTACAGCTTCTTACTGGTAGAACGGCCACATTAAAAAAATCATGCAGTTTTTTTTTTTTTTAACATTTCAATTTATCCTCAGATTTTGAGAAGGGAGAGAGAACAATACCAGAACATAGAGAGAAATGATAGTATATAAATCATTTTTGTTTCATATATTTTTTAGGCCCATAAGGAAGAAATTATTGTATCTATAATTGATTGGATTGCTTATTTGCTTACGGTTTGGTTCGGTCACTCATTCACTTGTACATTCTTCAAAAACTCTAGTCATATTTAGTTGGTGAAACTCCTTGATAGATCAAAATGGAAAAAAAAAAAAAACAATGTTGAATGAAGTTATCAGCATCCTCTCCATCTTTGTTAAACATTACCAACTCACCGTTACACTAGGCCTCCTCCTTAAGTTGTTGGCTGTCAAGATGGAACCTGATGCTGCACTCCATGTGCAGAGGCAACATGCTTAGGTGTCTTGGGCTCCAATGATGGCGACCGCATCGGAATTGACCCATGCCCATTTAGTAAAGTAGGATATGTTAGTGACCAAGCAAGACAAAGCACTCTCCGAGGGCATGGAATGTCTAATATTTTGTTTAGAATATCCACAGTAATTTCTCTGTTAGTACTCCAGTTGAAATAAATGAAAGGTCAATTCAATCTTGATGGAATCGTGCAAAATTATCCCCCAAACTGGAATATTATTTTGAGATCTTCGAACATATTCGAGGGTTCAATGTTACTGTTGTATCTTTGGCCGCTACGACTTGACCTCACTGAAAAGCATCTTCTGGATGAGCCCTTCCATATTCACTTTTCAGACACACCAATGTGTTCTGTGAAACAACTACTTCATTCCATCTCAAAACTGTAAGGGTTTTGTTAAAGATGAGTCACATGATTACAACAAATTTGGGTATATATAAGGGTCAGTTTAGCCATTTTCCTCAACACAAATAAAAGAGGGAGAATCAAACAATTTTGCTGAACTATAAGGGCTGCTCATTGATCATATCAGAGTAATCAGACCCAATGCAACATAAAAATGAAACAAGAAAACCTAGGTTTTCATCGCCACACATGAACCATTTCAAAATAATGGATTTCAGTTCATAATCACCCAAAATCGAAAAAAAGAAACAAAGATGGAAACTACGAAGGGAGAATGGAATAATTACACAGTGAAATCAAAAGAGCATGCATAGAAAATAGAAAAAGAGGAGATGAATGCAAATATGTAGCAAACATGAAAGGGAGAATCGAGAAATATTAAACAAAAAATAAAGATGAAAATAGTAATTTCTTACCTTGATAAATAGAGATGATTTAAGAGACGGAGCTTGATCCTTGAAGACTGAGATTTGGGAGAGAAAGAGACCCCAATTCTGAGTGAGCGAGACTGGAGAGGCGGGATGGTTGTGGTTTTGACCATTGAGAAGTTGAGATTGAGAGAGATAGGGTTAAGACAAAGAGAGCGACAGATGGTTGTGGTTTAGGAAATATTGAAGGACCCTAAGAAGTCGCTTGGTGTGAGGTATGAGGTATAATAATCCCAAGATAAAATGTAGGATTATTTAATCCCATGTTTTGTTGGAGGTATTAAATAGTCATTGGATTATTTATTCCGCCATTTTTGCCCTAATGATGGTATAACTTATCTCGGGATTGATTGCCCTGCAATAATTTGTTCCCAACCAAATGACCCCGAAATGTTTGCAACAGAAAGTAGGAAACCAGATATACGCTGTAGAGCCTGGTTGTAGCTGTATACACATGTTCGTTCAATTTCTCAGTTGGTTAGGGCGTTATATACCAAAACATAACTGAATCGTGAAACAATTATACTGATCATTGAATTCGTAAACCGTAAACCGAATAAAATGATCCGAAATCATTATTTCGGGTTGAACCGAACTGTGCGCAATCCAACCTGGATGTAGATATCAAACACTTAGATGCTTCAATTGACATTACATTAAGAATTGCTGCTTACTATAATAGAGCACTGCTAATTCATAAAGTGGAAACAAGAATAAATATATGTAATAATAGAATACACAGATATAATATATTGAAAAGTCTAGAAAAGTCTAGTATTTTATTTAGTCAATTAAGTAGGAACACTTATGAACAAATGATAAACGCAAAAGGTGACATCTGAGGCATCACCAGTACATAGAGCAGCACCTTTACCTTTTAAACTTGCCCATCTTAACTTCCAGTACATTAGATTAGTAATATATTACAACCAAATCCCACTTTTTCCTCTGCCTAGCAGTACACATCTTTGTCCTTGCCTGAACAGCATCTTTTACTATTTGGGATTCACAATTGCAAATATAGTGATCAGAGGAGCAAGTATGGGAAAAGGTAACTTATATTAGCTATAGGTTTTTCCTTGTCATGCATCAACGGGGAAAACTTAAAACTAAATAGCAACTTAGAGACCAAAACAAAATAGACATTTATAAACAAAATAAAAATGCATAGGGCAACAAAAGAAGAAGAAAACAAGTAGAACATAAAAGAGAAGAGATCATAACAGCAAACCTACAGTAACTTATCAAGAAAGCAGTCATACCTATAGTACATTTGGCCAGCCTGATGGGCCAATAGCAAGGGTTCATGATTGCCTAACAAGTAGCATAGCTTGGGATCATTAAATGATAATCATTCCTAAGCAAAGATATTACGAAGAAGTAATGGGCTCCAATAACATTCCCCTTTTTCCACACTCCCTTGAAACATCCTGAGCTTCTTCAGTACGACCTAATTGAATTAGTAAATCAAGATAGAGTTTACATGTCAAAACATCGGGGATGCATCCATTTGCTTCCATTGAAAAAAATAAGTCCTTAGCTTCATCAAATCTCCCTGAGTTACACAAGGCTCTGATAAAAGCACCATAAGTATGATTATCAGGGATCAAATCCAGTGTCAACATGCTTACCAGAAGCCTTTGTGCCTCATCAATCTTATTCATCTTACAAAATCTTTGAATTAAGGCATTGAAGGAGAAAACATCTGCCTTTATTCCATCACCTTGCATTTTTCGTAATAATTTCAGTGATCTACCAACATCCCCGAGGACACAAAGTGCACGAATTAAGATATTGTATGGTACAGCATTTGGAGCAACTCCCCATTCTACCATCTCTGTGAGACAGTCTAAAGCATCATCAATGTGGTTTACTCTACAAAGGCTATCAATCATTGAACTAAACGTAAAAATGTCTGGTCGAAAACCATGTTCCAGTAGCATGACTAGTAGCTCATACACCTTGTTAATCTCCCCTACCTTGGAATATCCACTAATAAGAGTGTTGAAAGTTACAATATTGGGAGTGACACCTCTCTGAAGCATATCTTTGAAAGCATCTGATGCTTTGTCCATCATTTTGATTTTGCAAAAGCAATCAATGACCCGGTTATAGAAGAATGTGTTAGACACAAGATCATCCTTCAACAACTGGTCCATATATTTGTTTCCCTGTTCAACTCTCCCCACTTTATAAAGAGCTTCAGCAAGTGCAAGATAAATATCAACACTAACCTTCACCCCTCGAACAGTGATGAAGTCTAACATCTGACAAGTATCATCAAGATCCAATCCTTTGATTAAACAAGTCAGTGCAATGTTAAGAGTTGAGCTATCCAGGAAGTAACCTCTATCAATTGATATTCTTAAAAGTTGAGCTGCTTGTCTTGGCAAAGAATTAGTACTAAGGCAATGTAGCATGGAAGAACAAGCTATATTAGGCAAGACATGTTCTTTCTCCAACCATCTAGATAACAATTCAAAGCCCTTAACTGGTGTCATACATCGAAATACCCCATTGACCAATGATCTTACAGTAGCTTCATTTGGAACAATACCCCAGCTTTTCATTACCCCAAAGAGGTCAAATGCCCTGTCCAGCCTTTTAGCATTACAAAATCCCTCAACCAAAATTGTGTAAGTAAACACATTGGGAGAGCATCCCACTGCTTCCATCTGTTTCACCAAACGAAGGGCTTCCTCCACAATCCCCGCCTTACAAACTCCATGAATGAGAATATTATATGTAAACTTATCTGGTTTACAGTTATCTACCTGCATTTGCTGAAACTTCAAATAGGCTAAGTCAAGTGAATTGCACTTGATCAACGCATCGATTACCGCATTATACAACCTAGTACTAGGAGCGAGCCCCAAATAAGAAACCTGCTCCAAAATGTCAGTACAGTACTTCCCCAACCCTAATCTCCCCCAACTACCAATTAGAACAGAAAGCAAGTCCACAGTAATTACATTTCCAGAGTTTCTGATATCTTGAACAAGCTCAGCTGATAACACAAGGGGACCTTTCCTATAAAGTACATTACCTAAAACCCCCTTAACTGATTGATTCTTCGCAAAGGAGGGACGAATCTTCAAAACCCAGATGTAAAATCTAAAAGGGTGTAATGGGTTTTCTTGATTTTGCAAAATACTAACAACTGCTTGCTGATTCAAGGTAACCCTCTTGGCTTTATACTCATGGTTTAACAATAAATACCAATCTTTTCTTGCAAGAATCTGGGAAAAATACTCATGATCAATAACGCTTGCCCGAAAATTTACATTTTTAGCTGCTATGGAAGTGTTGGAATTCCAATTCAATGAAGGCTTACTGGGTGAAAAATGTTGAATGGTGAGGTTGCCAGTGGTCGCAATAGAATCAAGATTTGAGGGTTTTGGAATAGTGGGTCTGAGGGAATTTTGATTTTGTTTAGAGAGATTGGTGAAAGCAGGTGAAGAAGCCCTTGAAGCGACAGAGGAAAACCCTCTCATACTCTTTCATTCCCCTTTGGAGCTGCGCGGTTTATTTCCGAATGCAACTATCTTCTGTTCTCGACTCTATTATCAGTTTTCACTTTTACCGGCCCGCAGTGTTTATTATTATTAGTGTCATCATTCATTTTCGCTTCTTAATATTTTATTTTTTGATGTCAATTTAATTAAAATTTAATATTAAATTTAATATTTTAAATAATTAAAAATTACATAAGAAATATTATAAATTATAATTCTTTTACATTTTAAAAGATTGATCAAAATTCATATAGTTTGACTTTGATTAATAATAGTGACGAGTAAAAGTCAATGGAGGAAATAGTATTTAAAATTATTTGGTAAAGTGTATAAGAATAATGTCAAATAGAATTAATGAGTAATGCTTACATTAGTTATACATAAATTATTTATCACTCCCCATGTCCCTTTTATATGTCACCTTTTGTGATTGTAGTTGCATTTAGAAAAAAAATAATTTTACTATTTTACCCTTATTTAATGTACATCAATTATTTTTTTAGTTCTTCTAGTTGGGCATATACTCCCTCCGTTTCAAATTATTAAATTTTTGAGACTTTTTTCAATGTTTCAAAATAATTAAATTTTTCAAAGTTCAAAAAAAATGTTTGAAATTTTTTTCATATTTGCCTTTTTTATTATTTGAAGTTTTATAGTTTTTAGAAAATAAATGACACTACATATTTATGCTTTCACAAAAAGGGAAATAATATATGTTCATTACCTTACAAACTCAATTAATATGGAACAGAGGAAGTATATATTTTAGAAGCTAATTAACTACCAAGGGTAAAACAGGAAGAACAATGTCATTTATGTCTTGATTTAGTGAAATTATATATATTAAAGACCGTTTATTTATAGTAATAATGACATATAAAAATATCACGACCCGGACCTAGGGCCTAGATGTGACATGGCAAATGAAAACCTGAGAGTTCCCAAACAAGCCTCAGATACCAAAATTCGCATCATTGGATCAGAAGCGTACACAAAATAAGCACATAGTTCTACGGGGCGAAAAAGTAGGACTCACTCTATAGGGGTAATCCGAGACTTAGGATCTTCTTACCACAACATATAACAAGCCATCAATCACATAGCCAACTCACATAACGATAACCAAGATAACCAACCCATAACATAGACTTAAGTCATAGCATATAACATAAATCGTAAAGAGGTTTACAAGGTGTCTAACAGTGCCTCTACATAGAAGGACCAAGGGTTAAGACATTCCCCGGGCTCACCCTCAATACATAAAGAAACGAAAAGTAACAAGGTAGATAGATGATGGATCATCCTTGGAAGATAGGACTCACCACTACAAATAAACTTGGAATCCGAGCTAAGTGTCAAATGGTGGATGATCAAAGTCCCCGGTCCCCTACATAGAAAATTATGTAAGCAAGAGTATATGTTAGTACGTTTGAATGTACTAAGTATGCGGGATGCAATGTATGAACTTACCAAAAACCTGCATATCAATGTTAGATGACAAGGGCACATTTTATAGAAGGAGATATATAACAAGAAGTGTAGTATAGACATAAGTAAGACCAAGCGAGCTATTACTTGGAATCTCGATAATTACCCTTATCGATAAAGAGGTGGCTTACTTGCTAAGGGTAAACCATGTCTCACCTTACGAGCCTCCGATTTTGTATAAAGCAACCTTCCTTGCGGGTCTCCTATTTCGGATAGGATTTCATATCAAAACATATCATATCATATGACATCATTTCTTCTACTTAAGGGAAACCCCATTTTGGAGGCATCTTTCCTTACGGGCCTCCCATTTCGGAAAGGAAACCTATGTTAGGCACATAGTTCAAGGAAAGAGAGAGAGCCCTTCTTCCATCGGTGCTAAGTCGTTATCCCACAAGAATACTTATAATATACATAATTATACGCGCTTCCAAGAGACACAAGTCTTGCCAAAATGTTTCAATGCACAATTAGGCTTAAAAGCCAAACATCTTTCATAATAGTTCATACTTAGGCTCAAATGTCAAACTATACTTTCATAGTCATAATGTTCATGCATAGGAATAGTCAATTCATATACAAATGGCCAAGCACCCAAAATGCTCAAAGAGCCATAATCAATAGACATATGTGATCACATCTTGTCATGACAAATATCTTATCAAAATCATATCATATAACAAAATTGGGCTTAACCCACTTCATCATTTCCATAATAATCCATGTACATGAATGCATATGCTATGAATAATGAGAGAATGACATGGGTAATTAAGATTCAATCTAAAATCAATAATATAATATGAAATTCAAGTGAAAACATAATTAAATCCACATTTAAAATCATAATATAATCACCCATGCATATAAAGGCCTTAAAGGGGGACATACATACTTATAATTCCATAAATCCAAATTAAATCCTCATATAATGATTTAAATCACCTTAAAATCATCAAATAAACACTACTCATGCATCAATAGAATTTTAGGAATCATAATATTCAAAACCCCGATTTTAAGTAAACTAAAAATTCATAAAATTGCTTGAAAATAGTTTGGGTCTCCTTGATTGGAAGGTAATCCAGGATCAAACCCACATACCTTCACTAAGATGAAGAAACTCCAAAGAATTTTGAAGAAAAGTTGAGTTCCTTAGTTCCCAAGTTGAAATCTCCAAGAGTTCTTTTGAGAGTTGTTTAAGAGAGTTCAAAATTATAAGAGATGAGTTTGAATGTTTAAAATAGGTTTTAAGTCTTTAGATGACCATAGAATAGCATAGGAGTTCCCAAAAGACCAATAGAAATAACCAAATTTATTAAAACACCATTAATGAATCGAAGGAAAAATTTACCGGAAGCCATTTGACTTGAGGGCAAATGGCCCGTATGGCACTCCATGGTCCGTGTGGAGTGCCCGTGAAACAACGCCTAGAAAAATTTTCTGAAAATTTCGATCTTGAACCAACACTTAGAATTTTCTCGCATGAACCACCAAATGGACACCCTTCACGAACCGTGTGAAGCCACAAGGTCCGTGTGGTGTTCCTGTCTACCCAACCTTAGAAAAATTTTGCGAAAACATTATGGGGCGGTGACCCCATACTTAGAATATTTTCACTCTGAAAGCTTCACGGAAGGCCAAACGGGTCGTCTCATACCATATGACCCATGAGACTGGTCGTGTGGCCTCCCTTAGCTCCAATGATAGGGTTTTCAAGCCTAGGATACCCCACGACTCCTCCACACAACCCGTGAAGTGTCACACGACTCGTGTGGGGTGCCAGTAAAGTGTGCCTTAACTTGCAACACCACCCCAAGGCCATCATCCAAGATTTGAGGCCAAGTGTGGTCTCACTTGAGGCCACATAGCTCGTGTGACCCCATGTGGTCTCTCTTGACACACACTTGGTCCAAATCTTTGCTCGAAACGAGATTTTTTAAGGTCCAATGACATCGTATGATATTTGGGTCATTACATCATCTCTCCCTTGGAAACATCCATCCTCGAATATGCAAGAACAAGTCTTGAAAGGCTTGAGTTAGAGCATGAAACTTCTAAACACAAGATACTATGCATAGTTCATCATTTGAAAATCACAAGGTCATTAAATCTCGTGTCAAAACAAAATAGAATCATTCAAAAACATCATAAAACCATTTTAATGCACATGTAAGCATGTCATACTGTAAGACTCAAGGAGGAAAGAATTGGGACCAACGAGAAAGGAAAAACTTAATACCTTAGGCTTGAGTAGATTGGAAAAGATGGGGATACTACTTCATCATGTCCAACTCTGCCTCCCATGTAGTACTCTCCATATGTTGGTTCCTCCAAAGCACTTTTATCGATGCCACGTCCTTGTTATGAAGTCATTTCACTTGTCTATCCAAGATCTCTATCGGCACCTCATCATAAGACAAGTTCTCCTCAACCTCAATGCCCTCCAAAGGCACTATAGTGCTAGGATCACCAACCATCTTCCTCATATGGACACATGGAAGTCCGAGTGAATAGAACTCAAATTCGAGGATAACTCCACCTTATATGCCATATTCCCAATCCGCTCAATAACTACATAAGGGCCTATATACCAGGGACTTAGCTTCCCCCTTTTTCCAAAATGCATCACTCCCTTCATAGATGAGACCTTCACAAACACCTCATCCCCAATTTGGAACTCAAGATCCCTCTTCCTAATATCCAAATAGGATTTTTGTTGACTTTGTGCCATCATCAACCTTTCTCTAATCAACTCCACTTTCTCCATAGCCTCCATTACCAAGTCCGGGCCAATCGAAGCCACCTTCCCCAACTCAAACCACCCAACTGAAGACCTACACCTCCTTCTATACAAGGCTTCAAACGGGGCCATACCAATGCTAGCATGGAAGCTATTATTATAAGCAAACTCGATAAGTGGGAGATGGTCATCCCAATTACCCTTGAACTCCAATAGACAAGCCCTCAACTTATCCTCAAAGTTTGAATTATCCTCTTGGCTTGCCTATCGGTTTGGGGATGAGAGGCGGTGCTTAACTTTACCTTAGTACCAAGTCCCTTTTGAAACAACCTCCAAAAGTGAGAAGTAAATTAGGTACCTCGATCTGATATAATGGACCTAGGCACACCATGCAACAACTAATTCCTGAATGTACAACTTTACTTAGTCTTCGATACCAAAAGTAGTCTTAACCGATAAGAAATGAGCTAATTTAGTCATTTGATAGACGATAACCTAAATTGAGCTAAATTATTTCCGAGTCTGAGGTAACCCAACCACAAAGTCTATATTTATGTCTTTCTACTTCCAAGTAGGAATCTCAATATCTTGAGCCAATCCACTGGGCCTTTGATGCTCCACGTTCACTTGTTGACAATTTGAGCATTCAGATACAAACTTGGCTATGTCTCTCTTCATACCATGCCATCATTACACCTCCTTCAAATCCCGATACATCTTAGTAGACCCCGAGTAAATAGAATAATGTGAATTATGGGCTTCGCTCATGATCACCTTTCTAAGATCATCCACAGAACACATAACTAGTCTTGATACTGAAGTAAACCACCTCCCCCTTGGGAGAAAATCTCAATATTCTTTTTGGCAACCAATTTCTTCAATTCAACCAAGGATGGATCTAAATCTTACTTAGCCTTCACATCAACAACCACCGAGGATTCGACCCCATTTAGAACATGTATACCACCATAATTGGAATCAGCCACCCTAATACCAAATCTAGTCAAACGATGAACATCTCTTACCAACTCCTTCTTCTCCTCCTCAACATGAGCCACACTTCCCATAGATAGTCTGCTAAGAGCATCGACTACCACATTTGTCTTATCGGGGTGATATAGAACACTTATATTGTAATCCTTCAGGAGTTCCAAACATCTCTTTTGCCTTAAGTTAAGGTCTCTTTGAGTGAACACATATTACAAACTCTTATGATAGGTAAAAACATCAACATGCACCCTGTACAAATAGTGGCTCCAAATTTCAAGGCAAAAACTACCGTCGCTAATACAAGGTCATGAGTCGGGTAATTATGCTTATGCACCTTCAATTATCTTGATGCATAAGCTATCATTTTACCATGTTGCATAAGTACACAACCCAATCCTATTCGAAAAGCATCAGAATACACCACAAACCCATCCAAACTATTTGGTTGAGTTAAAATCAAAGTCGATATAAGTCGATCCTTCAAAGTTTGAAAACTCTTTTCACACTCATTTGACCACACAAACTTAGCCTTCTTTTTGGTCAACTTAGTCAATGGAGATGCAAGGATCAGAACCCCTCAATGAATCTTCTATAATGCCCGTTAACCCAAGGAAGCTTCAAATGTCCGAAAAAGTCAATGTCTAGGCCAATTCTTAACTGCCTCGGTCTTCCTTGGATCCACTTTTATACCATCATCGGACACCACATAACCCAGAAAAGCAACTTCACCCAATCAAAACTCACATTTGCTAAATTTGGCATACAACTTCTTCTCTCTTAAGGTTCGCAAAACTGACCTCAAATGATTCATATGTTCTCGCCCACTCCAAGAATAAATGAGAATATCATCAATAAAAACAACCACAAACTATCAAGGAATGGCTTGAACACTCAATTTATAAGATCCATAAACATAATTAGAGCATTAGTTAGGCCAAATGACATCACCACAAACTTATAGTGCCCATACCTCATCCGAAAGGTCCTCTTGGGAATATCACATTCTCTAACCTTTAACTGATGATACTTGGAACAAAGGTCAATCTTCGAAAAGTGAGTAGCCCCTTGAAGTTGGTCAAATAAGTCATCAATCCTAGGCAATGGATACTTGTTTTTAATGGTCACCTTATATAATTGCCTATAATCGATACACATCCGAAAAAATCTTTCTTCCTTACAAATAATACCAGAGCACTCCATAGAGATATATTTGGCTTGATGAAATCGTTCTCTAACAAATCTTTCAACTGATCCTTCAATTCTTTCAACTTGATTGGTGTTATACGATATGGAGGGATAGAGATAGGTTGAGTATCCGGAACATGATCTATGACAAAGTCTACTTCCTTTTCGGGAGGAATACCAAGCAAGTCTTTGGGAAACACATCTGGAAACTCATTCACCACCGGAATGGACTCAAAAGTAGGCAATTCGGACTCCATATCTTTAACCCTCACTATGTGATATATATACCTCTTGGAGATCATTTTTCGAGCCTTAAGGTAGGAAATAGATTAACCGTTAATAGCAGAGTTACTACTCTTTCGTTCAAGAACGGGATCGCCGGGAGGTTGGAACTTGACCTTGTAGGTTCTACAATCTATAGAGGAATATGATGCATATAACCAATCCATCCCAAGAATTACATCAAAATCATGCATTTCAAGTTCCACAAGATCACACGGGAAAACCTTATGCAACACGGAAACAGGAAAATCACAATAGACCCTATGCAATAGCAGATTCACCCATAGGAGTATAAACTGAGTAAGGATCCTTCAAAATTTTCGAACTCATACCAAACTTAACAGCCAATAGAGGAGTTACAAAAGATAAGTTTGCATCCGAATCAAGCAAAATATAAACATTAAAATCAAAGACTTTTAACGTACCAGTCACAATATTCGGAGCCTCCTCAACCTCCCGACGGGCATGAAGAGCATAGAACATGTTGTTCCTCGGAGAAACACCTTGAGTAACTCTTGGCTCTTGTTCACCTTGAGCCACCCAGCCTTGACCCATCGGAGTATTCTTGGGACAATCAGCAACCTTGTGCAAGCATAGAAAAGGTTGGCCTGCCTAGTCTGAGTAATCACCACTTAGGCAAGCATAGAAAAGGTCGTACAGAATTCACCATTAGAGATAGGCTCATCCATAGGCCCTTGAGGTTCTTGACCCTCATTATCTAGGGTGGTCTAGCAGGTCTACAATGAGGCATCTTCTGAAACAGAGAAGGATACTAATCAAGAGCTAATCCAACTATTCATAGCACGATATAAGACTTAAAAAAGTGAGACAATTCCTTAAACATTGTCATAGCCCCCACTTATAGGCATAGCGCACTTCACATCCATAAATAGGATTCTACTGGATGCGATACATTGAAAAATGAGAATTACAAATCTAGGGCTCTAGTACCATCTTTGTCATAATTTGAACCTAGGGTCTAGATAAGACACGGCGAACGGGAATCCTAGAGTTCCCAAATAAGCCTGAGATACCAAAACTCACATCATAAATCCAAAAGCATATACAAAATAAACACATAGTTCTATTCGGGAGGAGGGGAGGAGGAAGTAGGACTTATTTTATGGGGGCAATCCCGGACTTAGGATCTTTCTATCATAACATATAACAAGCCATCAATCACATAGCCAACTCACATAACGATAACCAAGATAACCAGCCTATAACATAAACTTAAATCAAAGCATATAACATAAGTCGTAAGGAGGTTTACAAGGTGTCCAACAGTGCCTCTACATAGAAGGATCGGGTGCCAAGACACTCCCTGGGTCACCCTTAATATATAAAGAAATGAAAAGTAAGAAAAGTAGATAAATAATGGATCATCCTTGGAAGATAGGACTCACCATTACAAATAAACTTGGAATCCGAGCTAAGCATCAAATGATGGATGGTCAAAGTCCTCGGTCTCTACATGGTGAAATCATGAAGGTAAGAGTATGCATTAGTACGTTTGAGTGTACTAAGTATGCGGGAAGTAATGCATGAACTTACCAAAATCTGCATATTAATGTTAGATGATAAGGGCACATATTATAGAAGGAGATATACAATTAAAAGTGTAGTATAGCAAGATGTCATGAAACTAATGATGTATGAGATACAAATGAGCTCATATACATAATGGGGATGTGACCTCAACAGATATAAGTAAAACCAAGCAAGCTATTACTTGGAATCTTGATGATTACCCCTTATCGGTAAAGAGGTGATTTACTTGCTAAGGGTAAACTATGCTTTATCTTACGGGCCTCCCATTTCGTATGAAACAACCTCTATATGGTTTTCCCATTTCGAATAGGATTTTCATATCAAAACATATCATATCATACCAAATCATTTCTTCTCCTTATGGGCAACATCATTTTGGAGGCATCTTTCCTAACGGGCCTCCTATTTCAGAAAGGAAATCTATGCTAGGCACATAGTTTGAGCAAAGAGAGAGAAGCCTCCTTCCATCAGTTCTAAGTTGTCATCCCACAAGAATACTTATAATGTATATAATTATACATTCTTCTAAGAGACACAAGTCTTACCAAAATGTTTCAATGCATAATTAGGCTTAAAAGCCAAACATTTTTCATAATAATTCATACTTAGGCTCAAATGTCAAACCATACTTTCATAGTCACAATGTTCATGCATAGAAATAGCCATTCATATACAAAATGGTATAAGCATCCAAAATGCTCAAAGAACCATAATCAATAGACATATATGTGATCACATCTTCTCATAATAAATATTTTATCAAAATCATATCAACAACAACAACAACAACAACAACATACCCCAGTGCCTCAAAAGGCTCCCGCTCATTGCGGGGTGAGGGGGGATCAGATGTACGCAGCCTAACCCCTATGTTTAGATATAACAAAATTGGGCTTGACCCACTTCATCATTTCCATAATAAACCATGTACATAAATGCATATGCTATGACTAATGAGAGAATGTCATGGGTAATTAAGATTCAGTCTCAAATCAATAATATAATATGAAATTCAAGTGAAAACATAATTAAATCCACATTTAAAATCATAATATAATCACCCATGCATATACAGGCCTTAAAGGGGACATACATACTTATAATTCCATAAATCCAAAGTAAATCCTCATATAATAATTTAAATCACCTTAAAATCATCAAATAAACGCTACTCATACATCAATAAAATTTTAGGAATCATACTATTCAAAACCTCAATTTAAAGTAAACTAGAAATTCATAAAATTGCTTGAAAATAGTTTGGATCTCCTTGATTGGAAGGTAATCCAGGATCAAACCCACATACCTTCACTAAGATGAAGAAATCCCAATGAATTTTGAAGAAAGTTGAGTTCCTTAGTTCCCAAGTTGAAATCTCCAAGAGTTCTTTTGAGAGTTGTTTAAGAGAGTTCAAAATTATAAGAGATGAGTTTGAATGTTTAAAATAGGTTTTAAGTCTTTAGATGACCATAGAATAGCATAAGAGTTCCCAAAAGACCAATAAAAATAACTAAATTTATGAAAATATTATTAATGAATCGGAGAAAAAATTATCGAAAATCGTTTGACTCGACGAAAAACGGCCCGTGTGGCACTCCATGGTCCGTGTGGAGAGCCCGTGAAATGACACTTGGAAATATTTTCTGAAAATTTTGATCTGAACCAACACTTAGAATTTTTTCGCACGAACCACCAAACGGACACCTTTCACGAGCCGTGTGAAGCCACACGGTCCGTGTGGTATTCCCATCTCCCTAGCCTTAGGAAAATCTCACGAAAAAGTTATGAGACAATGAACCCATACTTAGAATATTTTTACTAAAGGAGATTCACAGAAGGCCAAATAGGTTGTCTCACACCACACGACCCGTGTGACTGGTCGTGTGGCCTCCCTTAGCCCCAATGATGGGATTTTCAAGCCTAGGCCACCCCATGGCTCCTCCACACGACCTGTGAAGTGTCACACGGCTCGTGTGAGGTGCCAGTGAAGTGTGCCTTAGCTTGCAACACCACCCCAAGGCCATCATACAAAATTTGAGGCCAAGTGTGGTCTCACTTGAGGCCACACGACTCGTGTGACCCCACACTAGCCGTGTGATCTCTCTTGAGACATACTTGGTCCAAATCTTTGCTCGAAATGAGATTTATCGAGGTCGAACAACGTCGTACGATATCTGAATCATTACAAAAAGAGACCGGAGGTAGTATGCATTGTTTAGTTTGGTGTATTAAAAATAGTAATCATCGCATAAAAAAATAATTTATAAATATACCATTCACAATTATGATGAAAAAGATGTAATAAAGATTTTGAGAGCTAATGTGGTCTTTAATCATGCTAATGCATGTGTTAAAACATTAGCATTACTAATACCTACAAATGCATGGCATTAATAATGGACACCTTAATACACAAGAAAGTGTATAACTAATATTTGCATTAATTATACATAAAATGAAAAGTGTACTAAACAAGGTATTACTAATTCATGCATGATTTTTCTCAATGCACGCTACCAAACGACCCCTTAGTATATAATAGATCAGAAATAGGAATAAGCAGGCAACACGTCATTAATAGGAATAGTTTGTTTATTATTCTATTGTGTTTTTCTCATTTATTTTATAAGCTCCATTCATTATTCGTATTTATTCTATTTATTTGGATTTGTCCACTTTAAATTTTACATATCTCTAATGATTAACATAAATATTTTATCACAATTTTCATATTAATTGATATATAGTGTTAAGTTTTAAAAAATAATTTAATGAATAAGTGATTAATGTCACTGGATAAGACATGAACAAAATGTATCTTGATAAGCAACAAGTGAAAAATAACAGAACAAAATATTTTTTATATAGAGGATGAAGAAAAGTGAACGGAGAGAGTATTTAACAACTTTCTACTATTTTTCAGTGGTAAGATTACCAAATAGTCAAAGGACAAAAGAAATTTTATTATAGCAGTTTTGTATTATTTTTAATTTGAAAAGGCAAAAAATTATTTGTGTGGTCGTCCATTTCTTTTCACTTCTAAGCTATCCATTTGGCTATAAAAATACAATTCATATTTTTTTTAGAATAAAGTTACTTATTTGAAAATCAATGTTTGACCGTCAAAATTTATACTTATGTTTCATATTTGAAAAATAACTAATTATGTCTTGTTCTCTAACTTACTTCTAAAAT
The DNA here is from genome assembly GCA_025642045.1 of Solanum sejunctum. NCBI lineage: Eukaryota > Viridiplantae > Streptophyta > Magnoliopsida > Solanales > Solanaceae > Solanum > Solanum sejunctum. Next base: position 14,245,297 of record JAOTQJ010000001.1, on the reverse strand, counting down.
CATAACACATTCAAACATAAATATTATTTCACACATTATAAAAAGTACAATTGATTGCTATCAAGATTAATATTATTGGGTCCGTGCATAACACAAGCTATTGTAACTAGTATATATGTATGGATGGCTAAATATACATATAAAGCTAGATGAAAAAAAAGTGATGTTGCATCTCTCTATGTATTTGAAAATTGTTTATCTTTCCTCCATCTATTTACATTCTCTAGTTAAACAACACGTCTCCTCAACTTCCTTCTACCTAATTTTTATGACTTTTAGGTAGCCTCTTATGAGATAAGTTTCACATGTTGTCCTATTATGCTACATAGCTAGTAAACATTGAGGAAGAGATGATTCAATTGTTTGTCAATGATTTGAATTCTGAATTGCAAGTATTGTCTGTGCATATGACCTCTACAGGTATGAGCTTCAACGTAGTGATTGACTTTGTGAAGAAAAGAGAAATTCAATACTTGGCTAGGCCAAAACATTGGCAAGAAGTCCAAGATTGTAGATAACTACAAAATTAATATTGAAGGGTTCTAGTAAGTAGTATATTTAGCTCATCTAATTTGGTCAGTTATACCCATATCTGCAGGTGGTTATTCATGATTTCTGTAGTAATATCTGACTCGCAGTGGGCATAAAGCTTCTTATACATTAGTCAGCAGGCCATCACTTGACCGTATGTGGTTTAATTATGATTAGCAGGGATATTTCAAGAGGGAATATGCTTATAGACAGACTGTTGCCTAGAGTCAGCACCTGACTAGAGTAGTAGTTCTAGCAGGTGAAGAAAATATTAGTAGAGGATGTTCAGAAAGTAGACAAATGGGTAATCAAGGAGGTCATGGAAGCTTAGAAATCCAGGGAGAGGGATAGAATGTTACAATCTATGTTTCAAGACAGATGAAGATTCATGAGAGGAGCTATCCAGCATATGATTTGAAGTTAAAAGCTGTAGTGTTTGCTCTAAAAACTGGCAATACTATCTCTATGATGTCAAGTGTGAGGTATTCATAGATCATCGCAATTTGCAACACGTGTTCACTTAAAAGAATCTAAACTTGAGGTAGAGGTGATGGATGAAATAGCTCAAGGACTATGATATGACCATTCAATACCATTTGGGTAATGTTCATATGGTATCACACTCATTGAGCCGAAATGTAATGAGCATGGGCAATTTAGCATGCTTAGGGGTATCCAAGCAACCCTTAGTTAGAGAAATTTAGGCCTTGAAATCTAAGTTTATGCAGTTACATATTTTAGAGAAAGATGGGGTGTTGGCTAGTATTTAGGTCAAAATCACATTTATTGAGGAAATCAAGACTAGACAGTTTGAAGATGAATAATTGAACAAGATTAGAATCAAGATGGTGTCTATGGAAGCCCATTACATTGCATTTGACGTGAACGAGGTGCTTAACTTTAGAGGGAGAATTTTTTTCCTTGGGTTAGTGAGTTGATTCAGAAAATGTTACCTGAGTTTCATTGTTCACACTATTTTATTTATTTGGGTATGATTAAGATGTACCAGGATTTGAGACTACTTTATTGATGGCCTGGAATGAAACATAGCAAACAGAATTTATGGCTAAGTGACAAAATTGTCAATAGGTGAAGTATGAGAAACAAAAGCTTACAAGTTTGCTCTAGAGAGTTTCTATTCTTGTGAAAATGAAAAAGGATGGTCATGAATTTTGTGGTGGATTTTCCTAAGACTTAGGAAAAATATGAATTAATTTAAGTTTTTATTAATAAATTGAGTAAATCATCCTATTTTATTCTAGTCAAAGTGAATTACAACTTTCAATAGTTTGCTAATATTGATGTCTAGGATATGGTAAGGTTGTACAAGGTGCCTCTTTTTATCATTTAAGATAATGGACTCCATTTATCTTGAAGTTTTCTGGTAAGTTGAATGAGGCGATGGACACTCAAATTACTTACCGTACAACCTTTCATCTACAAAATATTGATCTGTCAAAGAGAACAATTTAGGTATTTATCCTTATGTGAGTTCTTTAATTATAATAGTTATCACTCTAGCATTGGTATAGTATCATTTGACGCACTCACTAAGAAGGGATATAAATCAATCATAGGGTGGTTTGAGGTTAGAGAAATAGACGTTTGGGTGTTTATTTGGTAAGAGAGACTCGACAAAATGTAAAAGGTATTTAGACCAAGCTTTAGGCAGCCTAGATTAGACAGACTATATAAATTGCAATGTAAGGGACATGATTTTTCAGGTTGATCATCAAGTTCTATTGAAGGTGTCCTTATGAAAGGGGTCATGAGCTTTGGCAAAAAGAGTAAGTTTATCCCTCATTACATTGGCCCATTTGAGATTCTTGACAATGTAAGGCCAGTGGCTTACAAGTTAGCACTGCCACCCAATTTGTTTTGGGCTTGCCTAATTTTTTGATGTGTTTATACTGAAGAAGTACCATTAAGATGGAGAACGTACCATCAAGTAATACTTGATAGTAACAGATAAGGATTTATAGCATGTAGACGAGCCAATTATGATTCTTGATCAAGATATTCAGAAGTTAAGAACTAAAAAGATATCAAATCAGTAAAGATACAATAAAAGTATCATCTAGTTAAAGAGGCTACCTGAAAAACCAAGAGCTCACTTATTTTAGAATATAGGTACTATTTTTTTCTTGATTTAGTCCAATTTTTCTAGTTTAATTACTCAAGAATGAGTGATGTATAAATTGGTATTGATTATAAGGACATATTTTGATTATTTTGAATAGATAATAGTGAAGGAATTAGGCTAGAAAATCTTTTTAGGTAGTGGCTTCTAGGCCAAAGTCAAATGAAATCTGAGTCAAGTAATATCTAGGATAACCTGAGGAGTAGTTTTTGAATAGCCAAGACATTAAATAGTCCATAGGAATTATCAAAATCTAATTTAGATGAGTAAAACTCTTGAATTAGACTTGGTGTGAGAGGATTCAATTGGAATATTAAGGGATGAAAGTATGTTGTAAAATAGGGATCTTTAGGGAAGTTAATGAGTCTCTGATGTTGTGTAAACTACTATAGTAGCGATATATCTCTATAGTGGGATACTTTATGTAGGTGATATAACAGGAGTTTCAGGCACTATAGTTAGTTTTGACTGCTATGATAGGGTCTCTATAACAGGATATGCTAGAGCTTTATGCGAAAAATCTCCACAATTGATCAATAATTGGCCATCTCATTTTGAAAAATTGTAAAGAAGACTAAGGGCATTTTCACTAGTTTTTCATCGTGTTTATTGATTAAGGTAAGTTAATTTGTTCCTAATCTATAAATTTGATTCTTAATTTTGAGAATCTATGAGGTTAATCTTGGAGTAAGATTTCATCTTGAAATTATTGATGAGAAAACACTTGTTTGGATGGGATAATTATAAAATTAGCCAAGAGTTATTATTTGAGTATAATCCAGGTATTTTAGGTCATTATTCATTAATTTTTGTATTTTTATTAGTTTTAAATCAAGAAGAAATAAGAAATCATAACAAGAAAAAAATCTCATGTTTCATCAAGTTTTCAAGGCTTTATTCAAGGTAAGTAATAGTTTATATACTTTTAAAATTATGTATATATGCATATCTACTGTTTTGTAGAGTTTCTTATGCAATGCATATGAAGGAAAATAAAAGGCTAAATTGAAATGACATTATGTTGATAATCTCATGTAATGGACCTATTTATTTACTTGCATTTTCAAGTATGATTGTGATTTTGATGTTGTTATAATTATTAGTTGGCTCGGGTACCACGTCGCTATACTAATATACAAATGATTGGCTCATGTACTATGCTTGATACAATATCAATCATTGGCTCAAGTGGCACACTAATACACTAATAATTTGTGTATAAGTTCTATGAAAGGACCAGGTATGTTCATATTATGATCACGTGGGACATGTATTATGTGTTATTGATTCAGGATATTTAGGTTGAGAACCTATATTAAGTTATGACTGTTTATATATGTGTTGGCCTAGGTTACTATGTTATGATTGCTTGTTTACATTTATTGCAACACTCAAAATTTAAAATGAGACCCAACCCATTCTTCTGTGCATATAGGTCCAAGCTTGATGATTTTCATTTGTACATATGTATTAGGATCAATTGGTAGTACCAATTTCTCCTATTTGTACATATGAATTAGGTGAATTGATCGAGAAATTTATTATTTCAAATATCTTATTTTAAAATATAATTTCTCTTATTTTAATTCATTTTGATAGTACCGATTCAATTGATAGAGTTCAAAATCATTATTACAATTCTAAACCTATACAAAGGAAACACAATAATATGAGATTATATTTGACAAATAGCATCATTAATATTGGTTATATCAGATTATGTGATAATCTTTGCGACTACTTTGACTAAGACCTTAACAAGAGAAAAGGTCTAAAGTACATAGAGAGGGATGAGATTGAAGCCTATAAATTCATGAGTCATATAAGAGGAAACCCAACCTAGAGACCGGAGGTCATATCCAGGTTCAACGAGAAAAACAAATAAGATAATAATTTATTATGAAAAATTCATTATTTTTATTTCTTTCCTATGATGTGAATGCATTGTTTTATATAGTGATTTATGGAGGTTGAATTTAGAAATTCTTAATGAGAACCTATAGTCCATTTGGGTGGAGTATTAAATTTACTGGAACACTCTTGACATATTTTACCCATATGAGTATAAAAACAAACTGTTTCTTATGAGAATTTGATTTATTCTTAAAAATACTCATGAAAATTGAGATAGCAAAAATTATAATGTGTTGACTATTAAAGCTCATGTTAACACCTTGATTGTTTTAAATAAATTTGGGTTAGGGACCCGATTGTATTGGTAACTAATTAAAGTGGGAACATTGAGACCAAATGGGCATTATTCGTTATGTCCAAATAATACAAAATTAAATTAGTTTCATGACCATACTACTAGATGATTAGGAAAATCTAAAGCCAAAGGTTTCCAAATTCTAGACTCTTCAACTTTCTCTTATCTCTCCCACCAATTCTGAGTTGTAGTGGCAGCCCCACAGTCATTTTATCCTCCTTCGTATTTGGGTCATGAACTATCTCCAACTCTTAATGTGAATTCCCTATCATCTCAGATGTGAAAGGTATGCTTCAGTATCTACTTTCCTGCTCCTTTTCTAATCTAAGATCACTATTTATTTGTTGTGAAGGTGTCATCTCTGGTCGAAAGAAATATCTCTTAAGCATTAAGATTACCTTCACGGTTCTATTCATCTAAGTACTCCTTTATTCTTTTTTCATGTGTTCTTGTCTCTGAGTTCTCGATCTAACCTTTTTTGTTCATTTCAAGAGTCAAGGGGAGGAATAGAGTTACTCACGCGACTACTAAATTGGACCGTCAGATGATGCATGGCAAATCTTTCGGGTCTTAAGTCTTTCTTTAGCTGGGTTGAATCACTTTTTTGAGTTGGACTAGTCATACTAGTAAGTATTTTTGTGTATTGTACATATGGCTCTTTCTGTACACAAACTATATTGTCTGGTCTATGAACATTAGCCCCTCTTATGTGCTTGTTAGTCTACTTCCTGCTCTGATTCTTAATGAAGGAATTGACGTGCGGTCAAAATATAATACTTTTGGTGATTAGAACTTAGAATTTTGTATGTTCCAAAGCGATGTTAGTGGGTTTGATTTGTTTTTGCGTATGTTTCTCAGGATTATATGAATTGGAATGATTTTGGGCTAACTGTTGCAGTTGCTGCATTTTTTTGTGATGTACGAAGCACTCTACAAGCCATGAAATTTTTCACAAGCCGTAGAGTGGGTTCGTAGTTGAGATCCAGTGAAGGGCCTACTTTCTGAAGTTGCATTTACAAACTGTCAGACTAGCCATGGAACTTCTATGGGTCATGGATGAGATTTTGTACCCTGAGGATCAAATTTTGGGATTTTTTGAAAAGTTGTCAGGTGAAACCCTATATAGGGGTCGCAAGTCTGAATATAACCTGTAGAAAGGTCTCGTGGAAGTGCAGCCTAGTTTTGAAGATTATGAAGCCCTAATACGGGTCGTGGAACTTAATATTGGTCGTAACCCTGCCTTTATTGCCTGCCGAATTCAGTTTTCTTATTTTATTTTAGACTTGTATTTCAGTTATTATAAATAAGTTTTTTAGTTTATTTTAGATAGACCATAACCAGGAACAACAAGAATAGTGTATAGAGTCCCACAAAACACTTGGGAAACAATTTTGTGATCTCCAACAACACTTTGTGATTTCTAATGAACACTTTGGGATTTTTTGCTCTTAAATTCATCTTTGTAAGTTCTCAATCATGTTATTCCATATCATAATTCTTGCATCTACAATGATTATGTATAGATGAATCCACAACTAGGGTTATGGAAACCATGAAGAACTAACAAGGTATAATCGGATAATTCGTAACTCTTGAAAAGTGTACATGCATGTATTAATTAATTCTTTTCATTTTGATTGCTTTTTACTGGTAGCCAACGTTACAACTCGCCTAGTTGTTACTGACAGGATCAAGATAGTAATGAATGGAAAAATAGATTAACTAATAGAATTCGATTGATTTCTTCTTATCTAATCAACCAAACTAGATAAAAGGGAGGTTGTACTGGGATAATAGGTAAGGGTTGAAAATGTCACATTGCAGAGATGGATCAAATCATGTAGTCAAATTTATCTCTCGCCTGGATCAAAGGGTTAAGTAAACTTAACTTACGTTCTACTACAACACAGTAGAAAGATTATGATTATTTGGTAATACCATATTAGGAAATCATGGGGAACATAATACCCTAGTTACTTCTATCACTGGTTTCACAACACTTGATCTAGTTTAGGTTCACTTTCTGCAAACTACAACTCTTCTTTTGGAAGATAAGTAGGTTAATTTATTCGACTTGCTTGTAATTACTCTGAGCCTACCATAATCCCTGTAGGATTTGAACTTAACCTTAATTAGGTTATATATCTTGATAACGACCTCTTTATTCTTCAAAAAGGAGGTGTAGCTTGGGGGATATAAAGATTTTGGCATCTTTGCCGGGGAATATGGCTAGACTTGTTTAATTTGAGTGATTCAAAAATTAATCCTTATTTTTCTCATTTTATTTTTTTATTTTTTTTGTTTTGTTTCAGCATGTAGGTGTAGTGCATGTACAATTCTCGAAGTCGAGGCAGACTCTTGACTCCATTTGATGCTAAGCTCTAAAAGACGCTAAGATGAATAACTAAAAACAACATTAACAACATTGCAAATGAGCCAGTGGATGTAGCACCAAACCAGAACAATGATAATAATAATAATCCACCTCCACTTGAGGATGTTAATCCACCACCACAAGATTTTCAAGCCGCAACTCTTACATGGAATCAATATCGGCTTGACCCTATGGCGATGGATATCACTGGAGTTATTGTGTTACCTCCACTACCGAATAACATAAAGTTCATCATTTTGAGTGGATTACTGCAAATGCTACAAAATCATGGGTTGTTCATGGGCCTACCATCAGAGGATTCGGATAGCCATCTACAACAATGTTGTCTTTATTTGTAAGAGCATGATAGGAAGCCAGAATCTATCTATGGGTGCCATTGGGCTCTACGTCTATTGTCTCTAACAGGTGATGCAACATAATGTTTATTCAAGCTCCCACATAATTCAATCACCAGGTGGGGAGAACTACAAAAGGATATTTTGGAAAGGTTCTTTTCGAGGTCAAAAAAGCTAAAGTTGAAGGACTAAAATAATATCTTCGAGCAATTACCTGGTGATTCGATCAATACCACATGGAAGAGGTTTACAAAGTTCCTGAGGAGTGTCCCAGACCACAAGATTGTTGATGATGCTTTAGTGGAGATATTTTATTGAGCCCTGGATGAAAATATCCAAGTTGTTGATGACACCATTGTAACACCCACACCTTACACTACTAGTACAATTCAAATGAAACATGACATGGTTTGGTCAAATTAGCGCTAATTTTCAAAAGTGCTTGAATCTTGTGTTAATGGGCTACATGTGCGTCTAACGCTTAAGTGGATCGAGTGCATGCATGTTTTGTGTTGAATTGAGTACATTACGGCCTTAAAATAAAGTGAGAGAATTGAGTTTCTTGTAAGACTTAGTAAGCAAGTCGGTGAGTCACCTATTTTCTTTGCTTAAAATTGTTAGTTAAACGGAGACGAGGCTCGACGTCGAATTTATCCAAGTTCGATTATGAATAAAGTCCGTGTTAAGGGTATAACTTTAGCCCATGTTTTAGCATCATAAATGGGCTATATGATCAGCCTAAGAAGTATAACCAAAAGGGCCTAAAGACATCACAAGTTCTTGGATACTTTAGGCCCACCCCAAGTGAGCAAGAAAGATGAAAATAGGCAACCCAAGTTCAACCAATTTGGAGCCCCAAAAAGGTCCAAATGAAAGGAGAAAGAAGCTGAATCACCTACTTGATGAAATGAGGCTGAGAATGCCTCATTAGGTCGGCCAAATCACACTATAAAAAGGGTTCAAAGCAGCTCCCAAAAGTCATTTCTCAACTTGACCTCACAAAAATCAGATTG
>JAOTQJ010000001.1:14218363-14234355 GCA_025642045.1 Solanum sejunctum | reverse complement strand
TCAATCAATATTCCTCTCATTGAGGCTTTGGAAAAGATGCCTGGGTATGCAAAGTTCATGAAGGACTTAGTCACAAAGAAGAGGGCTGTGAGCCAGGAGCTCTCCTAAGAGCCTCAACATTGCAATGCGATGGTAATAAGGTCTTTAGTGCAGAAGCGAGAAGATCCTGAGCATTCACCATACCCTATACCATTGGAGATGTTGAGTTCGTAAGGGGATATTTTGCATCTCGACTCAGGCCAAAAGCCTAAGTTAAGGGTGACAGGTGTAAGAGTAATCACACAAAATGAGGAGGAAGCTAACGATGCATAACAGGAGAGAAAAATATGCTATGGATGCAAGAAAAAATCAGTATTATGCCTAAAGAATGAGCTAAAAAGAAACAAATCAGAAAATAAAAGGCAATGAGCTAAAAAGAGAGTAAGGCATCCAGAAAAGTTTAAAATAGGAGAAAGGGAGAATGAGTTAAAAAATGACAAGTTTGGTACAGCGAAAATGTAGAATAACATAGTGTCAAGGAGGGTCATTAGTCACTATGTTCCTAAAACATCATACAAAGCCCCTTGAACCTACGTTATAAGCTAAGAAAGTCCTATAGAGATCCAAGTCCAAGTAGTCGAAGGTCATAGTTGTGAGTAGGGGCAAGCATATGGCATTGAACACGGTGTTTGAATATCTGTTGTGAGAGTGAGTGATTTTGTGTAGTCCAATGCTAAAGGGATCTAGGACTTCTTTTTGTGAGTGCATTTGCATTACACTATTGATTTTAGGCTATTTCAGTGATTATTGCTTATTCTTACTTGTCATAATTGCATTGTCATACTTATGGATCTGCATTGATTTGTTTGATAGCTATCTAATATGTATTTATGAGTAGTGTGGGTATTTGTGCATGATTTGGAGGTGATGTGTTCCATTAGATTGAGGCCCGTTTATTACTTTACTACTTATGTAGATTGAGTCCATCGCTTGAGGACAAGCAATAATTTTAAGTTGAGGACATTGATATGTTGCCAAAATATAACATTTTTTATGCTTTAAGCTTGAAATTTTGTGTGTTCTCAAAGCGATGATAGTGGATTTGACGTGTTTTTGTGTTTATTTTACAAGATTATAAGGATTGACATTATTTTGGGCTAAGTGTTTCAGTTGTTGCATTTTTGGTGATGTATGAAGCACTCTATGGGCCATGGAAGTTTTCACAAGTTGTAGAGTGGGTTCGTAGTTGAGATCCAATGAAGGGACTACTTTCTGAAGTTGTATTCATGAACTGTCAGACGAGTTGTGAAATTTTGTACGAGTCGTGGATGAGGTTTCGTACCCTGAGGATCACATTTTAGGATTTTCTAGAAAGTTGTCAGGCGAAACCCTACGGGCCCATAAGTCTGAATATGGCCCGTAGAAATGTCTCATGGAAGTGCAGTCTAGTTTTGAAGATTGAATATTACGAAGCCCCAGTACGGTCCGTGGAACTTAGTATGGCTCGTAACCCTGCCCGTATTGCCTGCCAAATCTAGTTTTTCTATTTTATTTTAGACTTGTATTTTCAGTTATTATAAATAAATCTTTTAGTTTATTTTATACAGATGATGACCAGGAACGACAAGAATACTGTATAGAGTCACACAAAACACTTGGGAAACAATTTTGTGATCTCAAACAACACTTTGTGATTTCTAGTAAAGAATTTGGGATTTCTTGTTCTTAAATTCATCTTTATAAGTGATCAATTATGGTATTTCATATCATAATTCTTGCATTTACAATGATTATGCACAAATGAATCCATAACTAGGGTTGTGGGAACCATGAAGAATTAACAAGGTAAAATTGAATAATTCCTAACTCTTAGAAAGTGTGCATACAAGTATTAATTAATTATGTTCATTTTGATTGCTTTTTAATGGTAGCCAATGTTACAACTCGCTTAATTATTACTGACTGGATCAAGGTAGTAATGAATGGGAAGATAAATTAATTAACAAGATTCAATTAATTTCTTCTCATTTAATCAACCAAACGGGATAAATAGGGGGTTGTACTAGGAGACTAGGTAAGAGTTAGAAATGTCATACTGCGGGAATGAATCAAATCACGTAGTGAAATTTATATTTTGCCAGGATCAAAGAATTTGGTAAACTTAATTACCATTCTGTATGCAACACACTAAAAAAGATTCCGATAATCTAGTAATACCAAGTTAGGGAATCATGGGGAACACAATACCTAGTTAATTCTATCACTGGTTTTACAACACTTGCTCTAGTTTAGGTTTACTTTCTATAAATTACAATCCCCCCTCCTTTCGAGAGATAAGTAGGATAATTTACTCGATTTGCTTGCAATTACTTCGAATCTACCATATTCCCTGTGAGATTCAACCCTAGCCTTACTTAGGTTATATATCTTGACAACGACCACTTTAACCTTCAAAAAGGAGGCATGCCTTACTTTTGGATTGTCTAAGTAGCTAATTAAATAACCAGAAGCATTGCTTGTCTTGTATGAATATTGCCATGTTAATGACAAAGTCTGCCAATTGTTTAGCCTCCCTATATATATGTTGCACCTTTGTTTGTAAAGTTAGCATTAAGCTTAGGTATTCTTCAATGATATGTACTAGCTCCCATAGAATTTTTCACTCTCTCAGCAATATTTTAATTAAGCTGAGTGAATCCATCTCTATTATTATGATGTTATGGATCCCTTGAGATTTATAAAATTGTAGAGCTTTCCATACTGCAGTAGCTTTTGCAATCATACAGGTAGTTACCCCTATTTCCCAACTTCAGCATATATCACATTGTCTTGTCCATTCCCGATAAGAACTGATTCTAAGGTTATCTTTACTTTCCCCATCTGTGTTACATTTGATTCATCCAAGCTATGAGTACTTCTATTTGACTGTAGTTCACAGTAGGTTAGACTTCAACATTTGTAGCAATTCAAAACATCTCCTCCATTCTGTAGACATATTTATTCCTGGATAGATTGTCATCATGTATTGTTGAATTATTTTAAAATAATTTTGGTATATCCTCTGGTAGGTGACCTCTTTTTATGCCTCATTAAATTTCTACCCTTCCACAATTTTCATAAGATTATGGCTAGTAGGACGTACAATATCTTCCTTCCTCTTAGTGTTTCAACAAAGGTCCACCAGTCTAGTATTGTAGTTGATACAAATAATCCCCTCCAAGCTGAGACTTACGCATGAAAAAAACTGACCCCATAGCTGGAGTGTTATAGGTGTTGTTAGAAAGGTATGATCCAATGTCTCCTCCATCTATTAACACAACACTAACATTTTGATACAATTGGATCCCTATCCATTTTAGAATGTCATTAGTAGGAACTCTTCTCTTCAACACTCTTCATAAAAAAAAACTAATCTTATGAGGCATTTTCTTCAATCACACCTTGTTTTACCAGCTTACCTTATTCGTTTTCTTTCTCAAAATATGATAAGTTGATTGTACTGTGAATAATCCATTAGAGCTTGCTGTCCACCATGCCTTATCATTCATCTCTGTCACACAAGGTTTAATATCATTGAGTATGAATGTTGCTATCTCTTCAGAAAATATTTCTCTGACCACTTATCTCTTCCAGTCACCATTTAGTTTCTATCATTTTTCTGACCTCCACATCTTTCTCACTAGCATGTTTCTCTTCTATAAAATATAGGGCCCCTAGACTGGTCCAGTTATCATGCCATAGACTAGAATTTTCATATTTTAATTATCATCAAATGAAGGTTTCAATTTCTTTCTTGATCTGTACTATGCTCATCCAAATATGAGAGGCACTTATGCTGGGTGCAAATACAGGATGAAACTTCTTGAAATACTTGTTTCCCATATATATTTCTCATAGAGAATCAATCTTAGTCCTGAAATTCCACTAAAGTTTGATCATCATTGCCCTACTAATATCAAATACAGCTCTAAGACCCACTCCCCTTTCTTTTGTATGAAAAACACATGACCTCCTAAGAGGCCCAATGTCTTCTTTTATCACCACCTGTATTTCCCTAAAAGGATCCAGCAAATAAGTTGATGTAGTCTGCTGATAACACCTTTAGTTGGGCTTATTGCTGATAAGAGATATAAAGGCATAGATTGTAATGCATGCTTGATCAAGATTAATCTACCTACAAAAGATAAAACCCATTCTACCAAGATAGCATTCTTCTTGAAATTTTCTTATGATCTCCTCAAAATAAGCATTTCTTTTTCTCCCATAGAACACTGGACAACCTAGGTATGTGAGAGAAAAATCTCATTTTCTGATATCTGTCAGCTTCCTTAACCTTATAAAATAGATCAAAGGGGTATTTTCATGTAAATAGAAAAAACTATTTGATTTATTTATAAGTTGTCCTGACATATCTTCATACTGCTTTAGTACTTTCATAATTTGAATCACAGAATATCTATTTTCATAATAAAAAAGGATAGTATCATCTGCATAGGATATATGGTTAATAGCTGGGCTCTATTTAGGAAGCTCATAACCAATGAACTTCCTATCTTGACGCAAGTTGTTCAATCCTCTAGTTAAGACCTCTGTAGCAATAATAAAGAGAGTAGGGGATAAAGAGTTACCCTGCTTCAGTCCTCTTGTAGATTTAAAAAATACATTAGGTTGCCCATTAATCAAAATAGAATGCCAATTGTTTGAGATCAGTCTCTAGACCATATCTATAACTCCTTCTGCAAATCCAAACCTTCTTAAGCTCTTGGTTAAAAAAATTCAAGAAACTCTATCATAAACTTTGGCCATATCTTGACCATTATATTCCTGAACTTATTTCTTCTGTTTATGTCCCTTATTATCTCCTGTGCGAAAAGGACATTTTCAATAATACTTCTTCTTTTGACAGAGCCTGTCTGATTTGGGGAGATAATTTTAGGAAGCACTACAATCATTCTATTATACGACACCCTTGAGATGATTTGATTAATGAAGTAGCTCAAACTAATGAGCCTCAGATTAGCAAAGGTTTTAGGGAGTTCCATTTTAGGAATGAGGAGAACATTAGTCTGAGTGACAAACCTGGGGAGTTCCAGACCACCAAAAAAAACTTTTAACAGCCAATGTCAGATAATCCTTCACAGTATCTCAGCATTTTTGAAAGAATCAACACTAAAGTCGTCTGGACCAGCAACACCATCACCATTTAGTTCAAATACTACTTGATTTACCTCCTCCATATCTAGCATTTTTGTCATCATATCATTTTCCTCACCGGTGATCAAAGCAGGAATATGATTGGACATATTAAAATTCTAATTTTGTCTCTCCTCTTGAAAATGGGTCTTGAAATATTCAACTGCAACTTCACCCATCTCAAAAATCTTTGCATGCCACATTGTGTTTGTTGGTGGGCATCGAATGCCGTTATTTACTCTCATTTCAAAAGCCTCTTTATATGTATTATTTAGTGCCTTAGATGCTGCATTTTTCTCTTCATTGTGCAACAACTATATTTGCATGTTGATGGTAGTTGTTGTCCTTATATTATTTTAGGTTTTACTATATAGATATACCTTGTAATCTGTGTAGCCTTTTAGGCTGTTTATCTATCTAATTTCTATTTTATGTTTTCTATTCATTCTAAGGAAGAATTCTTCATCTATAAATAGTGATGGTCTATTTTAATACACGAAATATAGAGCGCATAAAAATTAGTAAAAAAAAGAGTTCTTATTAGATAAAGGAATGTATTCTTTTTGTGAAATTTTAAACTCAACTCTTATCCAAATTTTATTAATTTATACTTTTTAATTATGCCAACCTTGATTATTATGTGTGAAACTGAGCAATGATATTTTATTTTTCTTAAAAGGTCATGATTTAAAGTTGCAGTTACTATAACTCTAGAATAAAAATTACTATTTTACTAAAAAATATTTATGCATAATAGTCTACCTTCAATTGACTACTCTCTTTAATAATATTAAAATGAATGAGGAATTATTAATGTGACATTTTAATATCATTAAGAATATATCTTTGCATTGCCACATTTTGTCTGTTGGTGGTCATTGAATGCCCTTACTTACTCTCATTTAGAAAGCCTCTTTACGTGAATTATTTAGTGCTTTAGAAGTTACATTTTTCTCTTCATTGTGCAACAATTAGATTTGCACGTTGATGGTATTTGTTGTCCTCACATTATTTCACTTTTTGCTCTAGAGTTATATCTTGTAATCTATGTTATCTTTTAGGTTATTTATCTATCTAATTTATTAGTTTATTATCTTTATATTTATTTCAAGGAAGAATTCTTCACTTATGAAGAATAGTGGCCTATCTATATTTTGTGTACAAACTACAGTTTAGTAAAAAAGAAAGTTCTTACTATTTGAAAGAATGTATTCTTTTTGTGCAATTTTGAACTCAACTCTTGTTCAAATTTTGTTGAGTTATACTTTTTAATTAGCTTGTTGTATTCTGAAGGAAATAAGTCAAGAGGACTATTATCGACTGGTGAAATGTTTTGCTGCAATGGGTTTAAATATCTTTACAGATAACAAGATATTTGTACTTCAACCTAAAAATAATTTATTTCTAAATTTTTACTTTCAATTGTAATGTAATTTATAATATATACTTTCACCAACAATTTAGATAACCTCATTCTATCATGCCAATGGCGGCCCAAACAATGGTTCTGTTGATTTTGTATTAGTAAGGATTACAGAAATTCAATATTGTTAAGAACTAATTATATTCATTTCTTATTTTTTTTAAATTAAAAAAAATCTCTTAAATTTGGTGAACTTCAAATATATCATATCTGTGGTATATTCGACCGATAGATTGCTTAAAGTGATGTATCTAATGTCCTGATATATCACGTAAAGTGATATATTCGATCGATACATCGCGTATAATGATGTATCACAAAATAGGAAAGAGTTGTGATTTTTATAATTTTTTAAATAGTAAAAAATTTTAGAGAATATGATAAAAGAAGTTATGTATTTAAGTAATTTTTCCTTTTTATTAATAAACGTAAGTAATAGTGTTTCAAACCAAAAACAAAAAAGAAGACACTTGGAGACTCAATGACAATTTTGAAATGCTGAAGCAACGGAAGTCTATAAAGTAAGTATTGGTGATTACATTCAAACAGAGGAACTTAGTTAACAATATAAAACAAGGTATGGTGACATATTATCTGCAAAGAAGATAACAAAACCAGCATTCTGAAGTCCAACATGTGATTCATGATGTACAAGCAGGCCTTCGAGGAGGCAGTTGCTGATGAGCTGTTCTCTGTTGCATTTCAAATAATATATTCTTACTTTTAAAATACTTGTAAATGAACCTAATAATAATTTTATTTTATTTTTTTTTAAAAAAAGAAGAATGGATTCACAGTAGTCTGTCCAATTACCTGCAATTTGGGACGCAACGTCTCTATAGCCACTGTTGATTTTTCATCAACTCCTGCACCTTGCTGTATCCATTTGAAAAGTACCAACATAACAAATAAATTAGAAGCAGTACAAATTTCAACATCTACCAGCTTAATGTATCATATATATTTGGCTAGCGATGGTAATATTTTTACATGTAACTTGCCCATTAATTTATACGTGTACCTTGCATAGAGCCCAGTCTGCGGAATCAAAGAAGGCACGTTCATGGTCCTGCATCCACAACATTATAAGTGCTTGTAAATTAATTTCTTAGGCAAAAAGATTTATTTGTTTAAACGTTTTAACAGAAATGAAAATATATAAAGCTTGCCTTTGAAATCAAAGGCTTCTTTTTTGGTGTAAGTCCTCCATATTTGTTACCAGTAGAAGTTGTCTACAAAAGAACAATCAAAAGTTGAATCATAAAAAAGTTAAAAATCAGAAGCAGGCACCTAACTTTATTTAAATACAATTAGCATTTGACTATGTCCTATTTTTTCCTGTCCCCAAAAGGGACTTGTGGTTGCCTAACATTTGACTTGATTTGACATTTTCAGGAACAAAATTAAAATTGAACATTAAAAAGTTCTATAGGATCAAGCACAGCGCGCATATGACAATCTAATTTGTCTTTTCGAAAATGTATTATTTTGATTGAATCATGAAACTTAAATGAATAATAGCTTATTGGACCAAGTTTTTGAAAAGTTAAAATATGAATAACTTTTTGGACCAAATTTCTGAAACGTTAGAAAATATGCTACTCCTACTTATAAAGATTCCATATTAATCGCAAAAACTAATAGACATTTTCTAATTCCATTCTAGTCTAGCTATTTAAGGCCGTTTGATTTGAGTATAAGTGTTAAAATGGAATAAGTTATGTTGAGATTAGTAATAATAAGATAAGTTATGCTAAAATTATTTTTTATTGGATGTTTAGTTTATCGTATAAATTTTAATAATATGTTATTTGTTGACAAAAATACCCTTCACTTTATTAGTTGTTTATGCATTTTCTTTGTTAACTTTAGTTATTCAATATTCATTTTTAAAATAAATCTTTCATCTGATATAACTTAAATATTTTTATGTGTGCATGGTATGCATTTATAATAAAATTTTCTTCTTATTTAATTTAAAAATAGAACTTCTATTTTTAAATTTGTTAAAGTAAAAAAATTATGAAAAATCAAATATATATATATAAGAAAAATAAGAATTCTTCAATAAAAATTATATTATATAGTGTAATTTTTTAATAGAAGAAATATCATAAAAATAAAGAGTGAAGGTTGTGAATGTTAGTATATATTGTATTAAAAATAATGTAAATATTCAAAATGAGATATAAAAAAGGCTTAAAAAGATACATTTGTCATTGATCCTGGGATAATAATTAGTATACCTCCAAGAAAAGGAATAACTTATTCCGGTACTATTTATTAATTCGGGATAAGTTATCCTGGCTTGCCAATCAAATATCATTAAAGAATCACTATATTTTTATCTTAAGATTAAATGCAGCTATCCTTTGCACCAAATGAATCATAAAGGACCAAACAAATTCTTTCTAATTAAGGAGCAAATGTAATTCATCATTCATTTCATAGTATAACTATGTTTCATGACAATAGTTGATTAATAAAAAGAATCTTGTGCTTCAAACAGCCAATTCAAGTTGGTTAATTTGAAGTTAAGTTACTGGCGCCGACACAATTGAAACTACGAGTGGCTCAAATGATAAATCTAAAATGAGAAAGCATATACCACTCTTTTGTGATCCCCTGCACGTGATTTAACCCCACATATCTAAGTCATATTTATGCTTATTCTTTTTCTAAAATTACATTTCTCAAGATATTTTTTTTTTGAACCACATTACTAAAATTACAAAGAAAATAAATATATGTAATCGGGTCTAATTGCTAGTAGAATGCAGATCATATTGTGATTTGTGCCTACTTCTAATGATCCTTCTTTGTCTTATTTACGTAATTCTTTTCTAATCATGTCTGATACTTGTCAAAACATATAATAATCACACAATAATAATAAATATCTAGATTTTGAAAGAAACAAAAATCATATAATTCAAATTGAAACTGAACAAACAATTACTCTTCTTTTAACCTTTCAAGATACATATAATAAATCATAAAAATTTTCGGCCCTTGAGTTCCAAATTTCTAAAACATATCTTGTATGAGATAATTATTGTATAAAAAGTAGTAAAAATATACTACCAAACTCTTATTTAAGCTTTTTTCTTTTTCCCAGCAGAGACGGCTACCCTACTCTCCATTCATATTACACACACGCTATTCATCTATACTTTTTTAAGACATACTCCTTCTGTCTCATTTTAATTAAATTTATGAGATAATATATATATATTAGGAAAAATATTCAAAGACATTATTGAAATCATAAAAATATAGGATAATTTACCTCCTATTTATCTTGAACTTTGGACTATTTTGAATATTAAAAAAAGAAAATGTAATTGAGTTTTCATGAACTCGTTAATTAAAAAGGAATTGGGATGGAGGGGATGAATGTTTGTTAACTGATCAGAGAAATCCTGATTCCCTTTTGAATGGAGAAGAAGAAGTACCTGAGATGAGTCTTCAGTTGTGGTGTTATCTGCCATTAATTAATCTCTGCCAATCACTACAGAGAGATTATTAGTGTACAAGTTCAAACATAATATAGCAAAGTGTGAATTAATTAAAAGGGTACCTTGAGAAAGAGAAATACTCGGTGGGAAAGAAGGAAGGTGGGAGTTAGGAGAAAAGGATAGTTACGTTACCACTCTATCAACTATGCCGCTCGCTGTTAAAAGGACCACCCTTTTTTGTCATAATTATTTATAAACGGAATATATTTCTCTTCATCAAACTATGTATATTCTTGTATTTAATATAATAGAGAAAAAATAAATATCATATATTAGGACTTTACAAGTCCTTATTAATTTTATTACTTTTTTTTATATATTTTAAAAATTAATATTAAATAATAATTTAAAGAAAAATGATGAAAATAATTTGATCTAAAGAAGAGATTTTTAATGAAGTATGACAAATTCAAATAATATTTCTAAGGACTTTCACGCTTTTAATATAATACTAGTTTTCTTATACACTTTTTGTGCGTGATCAAAGTATTTACCTCATTTGGTAACAAACATTACAAAGAAAAATTTAATTTAATTGTAAACTTATAAAATGATAAATAATTCACTAATTTTGATTAAAAAAAAAGGTGCTTGCTAATTCATTTATATATATATGAAAAGAATGCTTGCAAATAAAAAATGTTATTAGGAAAAGAATGCGTTTAAGAAGAAATAAAAAATATATTTATTTAAAATAATATATTTTTAATTTATTAGGTAACAATTAGAATATTTTATAATTAGAAAATTAATGATAAAGATATTTTTGAACAAAACTATTAACCGAGAGTATTTTTACTCAATTTTACATGATTTAATGACATTTAATCCTTCTCCGTTATTTTTATTTCACTCAAAATATTTTTTTCTATTGTTATTGTCTATATAGAATTAACTGTTTTAATTTCTTTATCTGAAGACACACAAATGTTAACATTAGAAGGTTTATATTGTTATTTGTAAATTTTGAAGTGGAATTCTAGAAATTTTGAAAAGTTATTTGAATTAGTTATATTTACGTATTATTAGTGCTATCATCATTTGTTGAAATTGAAATATTCGCACAATTATATTGATTAAATAAATTATTAAAGTAGTAGAAAAAATATGGAAAAAAGGAATACAAATTTAAAGATAAGGTGTCTCAAACTATACAAAATAGTTTGAGTAATAAATTTATATCCTTGTAGTTATGTAAAATTTTAGTTTGAAATTGTCGTTAGAGATGGAAATGAGTTAGGAAAAAGGTTTGTTGAATAAGCATGTAAAGTGCGAAAGAGGGCAAGTTGGTTAAAACATCAATATCAGCTGGACTCTTTAGTCTTAGCACCACCTACACCATACATCACACATGCTTATTTTAACATGCAATAAAACCGACACTCTGCACAATTAGCAAATCCTTAAACAGAACAAATGAAGAACCAGTTTTGCTCTATTTTATTATTTTTTCATATATTTTAAAAGTTAATATTATAAATATAATTAAATAATAAATAATAAAAAATAATTTTATGTAAAGAAAATATTTTTAATAAAAATTAAAAAATTTAAATAATATTTCTAAGAATCTTTATGCTTTTAATATAATATAAATATAGATAGATTACAACCCATCTTCAAAAGTTTTTATATGGATTCAACTTATCCAATTTTTTTTTGATAAATACATATTTAATCATCTGTTCTAATTATCGTTTTGCTAAAAAAAATTCTAATTTAAAAAAAGAAATTTATTTTATTCTCCAAAATAAATAAATAAAAAGATAAAGTACTCAAGTGGGGTAACGTTTAAAATCTATTTGAATTATGACCATATCATCAACGTTCTTTTAGGAACCAAACACATGTGTCCGTTGAATTTCTAAACACTTTATTTATTTAATTGTTTTCTGAAAATGATGCTAAATTTTGAGCTCTTCAATTTCTTGTACTCTACCAATAAGTCTCATGTTTACCTTTACGCTATATATTGTCGATTTTTAGATTTTATTATGGTTGTTTCCCCTTAATTGTGAGGTAATTTTTGGATAGGAAATTAGAAAAGATCAAAACGGTTTTGAATGATGCAAAATGGTTAAAGTAAGGCATAAGCAAAGTAGTCTATTATTCTTTCCTTTTTTTTGAAAAGTTAAGCATGACTCATGAGTTAGATTAGACAACTGGCATACGTCACTTCTCACGGATAGATATCAAATTCGGTTTAATTTGTTTCCATCCGTTTGTATTTAAAAAAGATTATAATTTTATTGATCTTATAAATTAATTTTTTTAAAAAAGAATGTAGCTTATTTTCAAGTTGCGCCAATTAATATCAGTTAAGAATTTTCTTTTAAATATATATGCTTTGATAATATATTTCTTCTTATAGCATTTCGTGTAATGCTTACAGCTTTCGGTTCAAGATGAGAATCATTTGTGTTTTTTTCTTCCACAAACTTCATAAAAAGATTATTTAAGAGAATTAATTTTTTGATTAAAAGTTATGTAAGAGAATTAATTATAAAAGGTAAGTTTTACAGTATGCTAGTTACACTATCATTGTTATATGGCGAAGTGTTCGTCAGTCAAAAAACTCACATATCCAAAAGGTGAGGATGATGAGGATGAATGTGTGGACATACTAGAAATGATAAGATGAGGAATAAGATCATTTAGAAGAAATTAGGAGTGACCTCTATGGTAAAAAAGATGAGGGAAGCGAGACTGCAATGGTTTGGACATGTGCAGACAAGAAATGTCGGCGCTCCTGTTAGGATTTGCGAGAGGTTGGATTTAGGGATTAAGAGAAGGGATAGTGATAGACCGAAAAAGTATTAGGAGGGGGGTGATTAGATAGGATATGACACAAGTTCATATCACTAAGGCGATGACCTTATATAGAAAGAAGTAGAAGTCACGCATTAGGGTAGAAGATTAATAGACATGTAGGGGTTGTATTATAGCAGGTTAGTAGAATTAGTCATGTATTTATATCTTGTATTATTATTGTGTCTCTTATATCTGTTACTTTATCATATTTATATATTATTATTTAGTTTCCACTTTAGGTGTTTTTTTCTTATCTAGTATCCTCTGCTTTTGGGGTTTGATATTTTTTTAGCCGAGAATCTTTCAAAAACAGTCTCTCTATCACTATTAGGTAGTGGTAAGATTTGCATATATTTACCCTCCCTGGACTCCACTTGTAGAATTCTATTGGGTATATTATTTATTTTGACAAGTTATTCTTTATATTATTTTATTCACCAATTCAAATTTATTACCACCACTAAAAAATTTAAAAAAAGCGACCGACCAAAAAGTGACGACTACATCTCTAGAAAAAGCAACGGACTAAAGGATGCAGTCTGTCACTTTTTTTAAATTTTTTAAAAAATTTTAATCAACAATGAGATGAAGGATGAAAAAATCTCTCTACGCGAGAAACCCTTTGCAAACCCAAATTACCGCAATTTTGATTTTTCGATGGTTGTTCTGGTCACTGGGCAACCATCGATGGTGGTTGCTCAGATACATACAGAAGCTGCAAATCCAACGGTGATGACGTACGTGGCAGTTGTTCAACCCAAGGTAGAGCAAAACGTACCAATACCAAGAAAATAAATTACATACCTACATGAAGAGCCACACATTATTTGAGAGGAGGAGGAGGTATCGCAAACGATTAAGAATGAAGACCTACAATATATGGTGACAAAAGTTTTTTTCTATGGATGGCCCAATATTCATGAATTCGGAGACTATTGCCAAAAAAATGTGAACTCAAAAGTGAATACACCACTGAACATTTGAGCAATAGGTATGTATGCATATTATTAGGACATCATGCATGGAAGACTATGTATACCTATTATCAAAGCCAATTTTCTATATAGAACACTAGAATTGAAATTACCCAATGCTTATGTTGAAGTGGGAGCCACTCTTTAACCCGGAGGAGGAAATGACAATTGCAATAGCCTGGATATCTTTTTCATCTCTTCTACCAAAGTCTTTTTGGTAACGAGATAATTTTTTTAATGACGGAGGCATTTGGTAAACCTCACAAGCAGATATGCCTACCAAAAATAAGACGAAACCTAGTTGCGCAAGGGTGAAGGTGGAAGGGGACCTGTCGGGGACTTTCCCAAGTGGATTAACATTCGAGTTAGGAGCAAAGCGACATGAGAAATCAAAGAAAAGTGAATTGACATTAGATACAACTACATGCCAAAATACTGCAAAAGATGTAAAATTCAAGGCCATGATGAGGAAGAATGCTATGTCCTTCACCTGGAGCTATATTCTAAAAAAGAAAAAGAGGATGATAAGAAGGATTCAAAGGAGGAAACCACCACAAAAAAGAAGGAGCATCCAGAGGGAAGCACAGAACCAAACATGGTTAATGAAACAGATTTTTAGAAGCAGCGTGAAGGAGATAAATGAAGAAATAATAAAACAATTGTATCTCATTAGAATGTCATAAGAGATAACAAGGTGTTGGGTTACATAAACACTGAAAATAAATTTGGGGCCTTAGAGGATAAAGCTATTGAACATATTGAAGATGAAAACAATCAAGACAAGGGGAAATAACTATCTAAAGTGGTTGACAACACTAAAGAGTGGATTTTGGAGACTTTCAAGGATCAAAGAAAGGAGGCAGACAATAGCAAGGAATACAACATAGAGCACAAAGGTGAGGAAAAGATTATTAATGAATCCACTAGTTGCTCCAAAATAGATTCCCATGCTAGAGTAGGGGTGGAAACCATAGATGATGATAATTGTGATAAATCTCCACTCAGGGAGAAAGAAAATACCATTTTAGAGAAAGTTAAACCAGATAAAAAGGCTACTGGGGAGGAGGAACACACAGAAGGAAGAACATCAGCTGCCTTTAGAAAGCAGTCCAGGGGGAATATAGAGTAGACACAGAGACAAAATGTTATTGCTTCTCATACTTTAATCAATGAGAAAGATGGACAGAAAGAAGATGATATTTCACAAAATATAAAGGAGATTACAAAGGAAGTTGATTTGTCACCAAGGCATAATAAAACAATGCAGAATTCAACAGAAAAAATAAGGGAGCACGGGGTAAAGTGAGTTAAATCACTGCAAGATCTAGTTTAACCGGATCATCTCCTTCTAAATGATAGAGAACATTCTTTTTTTAAAATATAAGATCTTTAAATACTCAAGAGTCTTTTGAGAAGCTTATAGATCTTCAAAGAAAGCACAAATATGAATATATAGCACTTTTTGAACCTGTTCAAGGTCCTCAAGAAATGAAAATTTTCATAAGGAAGCTAGGAATGGAGGTAGCACTAGTCAATGTTTCAGGAAAAATATGAGTTTTTTTGGAATAGTCAATGGGAGGGGGAAATTCATAGTGATACAATTCAACAACTCACTGTCAAGTTCAAGGATAGGAGCAGCCAAAAGAATTTTTATATCACAGTCATTTGTGCAAGATGTAGTGCTCTAAAGAGGCTCGAATTATGGGACAACTTGGAATACATGGCAGAAGACATTACCAAGCTATGGATGTGTGGGGTTGACTTTAATGTTATTCTTCACGCTGAAGAAAAATTGGGGGCCTTCCTATTACACATCAAAAAACTACAGATTTTGAACATTGCTTGAGTACATGCAGTCTAAGGGAGCTTGATTTTACAGAGAGTACTTATACATGGTGGAATGGTAGAATTGAACAAGAGAGCATCTTCAAAAGACTAGATCGGGTGGTGGTAAATCAGAATTTTTTATAGCTTTTTTCAAACAGTGAGGTGCAACATTTGGGAAGAAACAAATCAAATCACTACTGTTACATGTTATCTATAAGGATAATAATGAGGCTTTTGCTAATCATTTTAAATTTTTAAATTTCTGGA
>JAOTQJ010000001.1:14176991-14218263 GCA_025642045.1 Solanum sejunctum | reverse complement strand
ATAATTGACAAACCAACAAAAAAGTACCATGACATAGATTAACCAATTAAAAGCACTTATATAACTAATCATTAGATTAACAATGAATTAAAAATCAATATCACTATCATCGGAGAAATCATCCATTTAACCATTTTTCATATTAACTGTTACAATCACATTTACCAATTGTGAACAAATATATCTACCAAAGATTTCACCTTGTCAAACAAAATTAACTTTAAATTAACTTTCACAATTACTATCAATGTAGTGCACAAAGAAGAACACCAACCTACTACTACCAACAAATGTATACACAGGATCATCAAACACCCAAAACGAACATTGTCATCATAAAATCAATTAAATATCTCCTAATATAAAATGATACCGTTAAATATTACAACATTCTTACCAATCGCTTAGCCAACTTTGACATCAAGATATTATCATTGTCTTTACTCTCCATTGACTTTACAAACACTTTCACCAATAAACACACTCATATTATAACCAAGAAATAATTCACACCTAACTATTTTTATATCATCAACTATACCAAGTGTATCAACAAAATAAAAAATGACTTCTTCTTAACAACAACCTACTTGCATTTATTGATACTGCCTTTTTAAATTTAATTTGTTCTTCATACTTTTATTACTTTACTACTTTGTTTGTAAGGTCCTAAAGCATTAAATGCTTATTCCTTACACAATCAGTCAGAAAAAAAACTACCGATACTTATAAACATATACACTGGAAGCGCAAAAAAACATAAACTTTATGCAAATTTTTTAATGGTGAACTAATCTATTCCATCCCATCTACTTGCATGGTGAATAAAAATGGACACATTTTCCGTATCGAACCTAAAATCAACATGATACGTTCTTGCTTTCTCTGTATCTTGTTTATTTACTTGGGTGCTAAAGTTTATAGTTTATCTTCCATCTGCATCCTATTGCTTTTGCATAAAATTGAGAAGTGATAAATGAAGTAGTTTAATAAGATATGTCTTTTAAATTTATTGTTGCTTGACTTGTTGATTTTTATATAGTGGATCTTCCATATATTTTGGTCAAATATCCATAATCATTATAAGTAATAAATGTTGAGAGAGATAAAAATAGTACACAAATTTAATGCTACAACCGATTGCCTCCTTTTCTTACCTTTCTATTCACTTTTCCCATAAATTATAACACTATTTTACGCATTTGACATTTATTACCCTATAGCTTTGTTAGACCTTCTCTCCTAGTTCTTTTGTTTTTATACTCATTTCTTTATAACGTGATCACTTTTGAAAAAAAACCCGATAACATTGGTTAGTAAATATTTTAAGTTGACATATTCAGGTAATATTGAATCTTATTTTGAATAATATGGTTGTTTGCCCTTAAAAAAATGGTTGAGCCGTTATTATTGGCAAAACAAATAAAAAGAGTTTAGGCACTAAAGAAGGCCCAAAGTAAAATACAAGTCGGCCCAAAAGTATGGTCCAAACTTAAACAAATAAGATAACAAAAAATCTAATTAGAAAGAAGCTCATCTTTTCACAGGAAAAAGAAAAGTCACTGTGACCTTCCTCATTCCATTTTCGATCTCACACCATTGTAATGGCGATACTTTTATTGATCAGCATGTGCAAATGACGATTAACAGAGCATCCATGACTTCCTCAGTTTGTTATTGAGCTTGGATAGATTACATCACGACATTATAATTCTCACTAGCATCATGTGCTTTTGTCCTATGAAGACTTATTCAACTCAATCCTATTGAAGAAAAACGATTACTCTTTCCTAATGCCAAATCGAGCTGTTGGAGAAGTTCCTGGTCGTGGTCCTTTCTGATGTACATGCAACTCCACTTCGGTCACCTCCATGCCCTCAGCTAAGTATAACCATTTGTTATTTAGTATTTTCTCTTGTTAATAAACAAAAACTTACCCTAACCTTGCTTGTTAAAAGATTGAGCTCCATCGGAACTGATACACTGTTGGAATCACATCTAAGAACTCAAAAACACTGGAACCATCTCCCCTGTCAAAACCTCAGCTTTCACGTCACAACCATGAACCTGACATGCCTGGCAATTTATAGATAATATTTCTAAGCCAGAATATAGAATATAACACCAATTGGTGTACATCTAACTAACCTCTGCCATACTACTGACAGCAAATCAAGTATATCTAAGGTAAAAGTTCTGGTGTAATTATCTACCCCAGACCGAGGTGGAACTAATAAGCCACGCCCAAGATAGTATCAAAATCAATCCTACCCAACAATGCAAAATCTGCCCAAGTAAAAGAATCCTGAAGAGCAAACACACTCGATTCCTAACTAATAAAAAGAAATTCTCCACTAAAGTCAATATAGGAATCCAGGATAAAAGAGGATCAAGTCTCACAGTCAAATAAGCAGAAAAATGGATAGATACATATAAACAGATAAAATTTGAATTAAATAGAAATGAAGCCGACTGCTGACACAAATTTAACACTTTATTCCACTTAGTTTGATGTAAATGCCCAGGAGAAGCTGAGAAAATAACTTAGAAAAGTCACTAGAAGAAATCATAAAATATCATCTGCGGACCGTAGAGTGATTTATAGACCGTAGATAGGACCCTGTAGTTGCCTATGTGACTTGGAACACTTCTCTAAGTTTAGGGTCCATGTAAGAGTCCATGTACATACCATACTTTGATCCATGAGCTGTAGAATGAATTTCGTGGTTTGATGTTTCAACAAAATTAATTTTCTAGATCATGAACCACGATTAACAAGACAACCTATCATCTTTTTCACGGCCCATAGAAAGTGGGTCGTAAGACCCAATCCAGTAACCCAAATTTTGGGCACTCCCACCTGTGAGAGGCCACTTACTGCCCATAAGTGGAACCATAACATGTAGATGGAATTTTGTGATTCCTTTCGACAATTTTAAAGAGGGGTAATTTTATCTTTTTCTATCTTTTTTAATTAAAACCCAAGACGTTTTGGACTTGTGTTGGACCCGCTATCAATAGCCTAGGGGTAATATTATTCACTCTACACTTAGAAATCTTGAGAGCATAAAAAAGAGGAGAAATCTAGGGTCCCAAACAAGCGAATGGAGATTATCCCAAAGTTGATTATTCTTCGAAATTTCATGTATGTAAGGCTACTTAAAGCTTTGGATTGAATTTGTCCTTGCGACCTTTTCATATGCTCAGTCGAATTGAGTAAAAGAAATTGAGTAATAACATCTTATAATCTTAACCTTCGAGTTACTTTCATGTATTGTTAAGTTTTCATGGATAATTGTGAACAAATTGATGAGTTCTATGCTGATTTTATATAGTTAAATTATTAAATTATTATTGTCATTATGAACCATAAATTACATCATACCATGTAATGTTGGTTACATTGATTGAATTGAGATCATCATTTTGATTATCTGAGTTGAGTAACTTGAGCATGAGAAGCGCATTACTTGTTCATACATATCTATATAATGAGCATCTTATGTGTTCTATGTGATGATCATGATTAACTGGAGTCTAAATGACCATTGAGTTTGAGTTAGAGTCATGATTGCATGCATGAATGATGATCTTAATTGATTGAGCTGTTGAGGTGACTGAATTGAGTTTGATGGAGAAAATATAAAGAGATGAGATTGAGTTGATTAGTATGAGAATGTTTTAGCCTTGGGAGGAGTATTTAGTACCGATATAGGAGCAACTAGATAACTACTCTAACCTATAAACTACGTTTTCAGCATAGGATAGTTGCACTTTTAATTCGAGCTACTCATGTTCCAAAAAAATGGACATTTATTTTAGATCCAAGAGAGGTTTCATCATGCCCTACCTTCTCAAGTATTAGATGGGCATGGCAACGACGTCTCCTTTTTTGTTCATCACAAAACTAAAGGTAGTGGGATTAGATGTCTGTTAACGGAAACTCCCAAGCAATACCAGATAGAGCATGTAATATTTTAAACGAGCTGCACAAATACTAAGTTTATTTTCAAATCATGATTTCATTCTTAAGCTTGCATATTCATTGAGTTAAATTATGAATTGTCGAGTTGATTATTGAGCCTTACATGTTTCTTTAACCATTCATACATACTATTATATTTCATGTACTAATGTCTATTTGGACCTGCATCGTTAATGATACACATACAGGTGATAAGAGACTTCAATCAGTGCATCGTTGAGGTCTAACTTCTTGATTCCAAATTGGTAAGCCCTCCTTGCTATCCATAGAATTCCTTTTATCTTTTATTAAGTATTTTTATTTCGTTTTGATTGACGTATCCATGCCATATCATGGTACTATCTAGATAGTTTAGATAGAAGCTTCGGAGACTAGAAATGGGATTATTGATTTGGATATTGTTGGCTAGTTTCCTTCTTACTAGTCTTAAATTGTTTTGACTTTGATTGTTGATATTTAGTTATTGATAGTCTTTTCTTGAGTATTTTCTTTCATTGTTGAGTATGATGTGATGATGAGGCCAGATGGTTCTCTTGGGAGATGACGTTGTCCTCAAAATTTTGAAATAAAACATAAAAAAAAGGAAAACTAAAAAGAGGGAGGTTTCACATCTATCACTCTAAGCAACAAAAGAAATAAACAAGATAGATCATTCACAACATTCTCAATTTGCCTTTGCCTATTTATGCTATTTTATGCCTGACTAAATTTGTCCATTTTGTAATGCTTGGCAGAGGGATTTGGGACCACATAGTGGTCCAAATACTTTGGCAATTATTTACCCCTTGTGATATGTATAAGGTCCTATGACATGTATTGTTGATTTGTTATAATGCCTCCCCCGTGGAGATGAACATTGTCCCCAAGGTTCTCATGTGGAAACCTATGCAACGATGTAGGAGTATCTGCCCAAGTAGCATCAGTAGTGGGAAAGCCTGACCATTTAACAAGACATTGATGTATCTGATGGCCACCCCTTGAGATGGTACGTGTCTGTAAGATATCCTTTGGAGTAAGGATAAAGGATGATGACTTATTCAAAAGATAAATTGGAGTAACTTGAGCACTTGGGTTTCCCATGCATTTTTTAGAACAGAAACATGAAAGACAGGATGAATCCTAGAAAAAGCTGGAAGTTTTAGCTTATAGGCAACCTCACCAATTCGTTGAATAATTTGAAAGGGTACAAAGAAGCATATGCTCAATTTGGTATGGCGCTACAAATGTAAAGAGAATTGTCGATAATGGCAAAGATGGATATAGACCCAATCACCGACATGGAAGACCACATCCCTGTGATTCTTATCTGCATTAAGCTTCATACGCTCTTGAGCATGCAACAAATTGGCCCTCAAAACATCCAAGACTTCATCTCATTGGGAAAAGGAGGCAGACACAGTAGTATTAGTTGAATTATCCCAAATAAATCTAGAAATAGTTGGTGGTGAACGACTATAAACTATTTTAAATAGAGTTAACTTAGAACTGTGTTGGTATGACGTATTATACAAAAACTTTAGAAATGATAATAGGGAAAACCAAGTAGATGGAATATCAAAAGCAAAGCACAGGAGGTGTATCTCTAAGCACTTATTAAGAGCCTCGGTTTGGCCATCCGACTTGGGGTGATATGCTAAACTCATAGCAAGCTGAGTCCCTTGGAGCCTATGCAGCTCTTGCCAAAATTTCAAGAGAAATAGGGGATCATGATAAAAAACAACGGTGACAAGAAATCCAAGTAAATGAACAAATTCCTAAACAAACACCATAGTAACGTTTTGGCTGGTAAAATAAGTTGGCAAGGCAATAAAGTGGTTATATTTGGAGAGGCGATCTATAATCACCGATGTAATATACGACCTTGTGATAGGGGAAGTCCTGTGATGAATACAAAGAAATATCTCCAAAAATAGCATTTGGAATGGGTAATGGGGATAATAAACCAACAGGTTTTAAGGTCAAGTCTTTCATCTGTTGACAAGTTTGACATTCCAAGACAAACTTTTGTACATCAGTAGGCATTCCAATCCAATAAAAATTAGAGAAAAGATTATAGAATGTACGTGAGACACCAGCATATCCCTCAAGTTTGGACAAGTAAAACTCAGCAAGTAACAAACAATGAAGGGTAGAAACTTGTGGAACAACCAATTGATTTCTAAACAAAAGCATTCCGTCCTGAAATGAAAAATATGGTGGAGAACCAAGATTTAATTTTAATTGTTTTTTTAATGCGAGTAAGCCTTCATCAGTTTTGTTTAGGGTACATAATTGGTCTAGCAAGGCCAATTCAGTGACTACCAAAGTCAAAGCTTGCAGGGCAGGGACTTGAGACAAAGCATCAACAGCTGAGTTTAGTTTTTCAGGTAGATAGTGAATTTCAAAATCATAGCCAATAAGCTTACTTAGCCAACGCTGCTGCTCAGGAGTTGTATTACTTGGCTAGTTAGGGACTTTAAGGGTTATTGGTCTGTGATGATTAGATAGCGATGACCCAATAGATATTGTTTCCATTTTTGAACAACTTGAGTGATGGCACACATTTCTTTATTATAGGTAGAAGTAGCTTGCATGCTAGTGGAAAGTTTTTTATTGAAAAATGCAATAAGATGACCTTTTTTGACAGAGTTGCTCCAATCCATGTCCCAGATGCATCAATTTCCACAGTAAACACCTTGGAGAAATCTGGTAAAGAGAGAATAAGGGTTGAACTCAAAGACTCTTTGAGTTGAGAAAATGCTTGTGATGTTGACTCCGTCCAAATAAAAGAGACTTTTTTCAAAAGGTCTGTTAGAGGGAAAGATTGTACATAACCTTTGAAAAAATGACGATGATAACCTATCAAGCTAAGAAAACCTTGAACCTCCTTGAGTGAAGTGGGGAAGGGCTAAGAATGTATAGTTTCAATGTTCATGGGATCTATCCGAAGGCCTTCAGATGAAAGAATATGCCCCAAATAAACAACAGAGAATAGACCAAAATGACATTTAGAGCGCTTAATCATCTGGAATTATCTCTGAGAGTGTCAAATATAGATTGCAGAGAGCCAAATGATCCTCCCATGAATGGCTATGTACAAAAATGTTGTCAAAGAGTACCAAAATAAATTTATGAAAGAATGGTTTAAAAATTGAATTCATGGTAGACTAAAAAGTAGAGGGGGTGTTTGACAAACCAAATGGCATGACAGTGAATTCATAGTGACTACAATGTGTGCAAAAAATAATTTTCTCAATGTCTGGTAGGTGAAGACAAATTTACTGATAACCAGCCAAAAGGTCTAGCTTAGAGAAAAAACTATCATCATGCAGTTCATCAAACAATTCATCAACTGTTGGGATAGGAACTCTATCTTTAATGGTGATGAAATTGAGGGCACAATAGTCGGCAGAAAAATGTCATGTTCCATCTTTTTTCCGAACCAAAAGAACACGAGATGAATATGGACTAGAACTAGGACAAATGATGCCACTCTTAAGGATTCTGTCTTTCGAGTTCAGACTTTTGAAAATGGGGTAGCGATAGGGTCAAACATTGACAGGACCAGCAGTCAATAAAAGTGGAATACAATAATATTGAGGTCACATGGGTGGCAGAGTGGTTGGTGGCTAAAAAATATCAACATAGCAATCGAGGAGTGGAGAAAGAGCAGGAGGATGGTCTGTTATAAGGGTGGATCTAGTATAGAGTTTTAGAAGAAAGAGGTAAGCAAAGGAATCAGTATGAGAGAATCGACGGAGAGTTGAAACATTAATTTGAGCAGGAGAAGACATTTGGTAACCAACCCAAGTAATGCATTGCCCTATTCGCATAGTCTATGACACTTGGGCCTAAGGTTGCTAGCTAAGCAACACCCAAAACCAAATTTGAGCCATATAAATCAATTATAAAAAAGGTGGTAGTACACATGAAACCCTGAATAATAATAGAAGTGTCATAAATGACCCTAAGGCAGACTAGATTTTGTCCATTATTGACAACAATAGAAAAACTAGATGAAGGCTCAATTAGAAGTTGTAGCTTCTTTGCAAATCGAGGATTGATAAAGTTATGTGTGCTACCACTATCAATAAGGATTAATGTTGGTAAACCCTTAATATATCCCGTAAAATGAAGGGTAGTTGGGTGATGGTAAGGAAAGTGGGTGTTTCTCGTGATACTTCTGAGGCAATAGATGTAGAAATAGATTCAGAGATTGCAGGAGACAATTCTGGTGATAAATCATGAGTGTGTTCCTCATCAGGTATAAAAAGAAAAAATGAGATGCAATTGAGCAACGATGACCTCTATGGTAATTTATATCACAATTAAAACAGAGACCTAGGTCACATTTGCATTACACTTCAGTTTGTGTGAGTTTTTTAACAAGAACATGGCCAATGCCCGTGAGAGATGTTGTTGGAAACTTTGAAGAGGGAGAAATAGATGGGTTTAATTTAGGACTTTGTGTGAGTGGCTGTGAAGAATAGACAGGAGGTGTCTTAGGAAAAATATGGGTTGGGGGAAAGATTTAGGTTAGGCCATGCATTTTAGTTCTTGTAAAAATGCTATCCTAATGGCTTCTCGGAGGTCAGCGGGCCTAAAGGACATAACTTTTGATTTGATATCTAGAGGAAGCCCAAATGTAAAATAATGTTTTAGCATCAGTGGGGACATCTCAGTGGTTTGATTTGCAAGCTTCTCAAACTTTGAGAGATAGTCATGAACAGAGGAAGTCATTTGCAATTTAGCAAGCAAACTCTCTGGCGACTCTAGGGATTTCATCCCAAAACGAGTCACAAAAGCTTTCATGAAGTGATCCCAACCCCATAGCTGGTGATTTCGATACATCCATTGATACCAATCTCTGGCATTGCCTTGAAGAAATAAGGATCACAAATTAAAATGATGTTCATTAGAAATAACATAGGTTTTGAAATATTGATTAGCTTGGAAAATCCAACTCCCAGCAGTGGTACCATCACACTTTGGCAAATCAATCAAAGTGGGTTTGTCTCTACAAAACTGATTAAAGGGATGGTGGGTAGGAAATAGTTAGGGTGTGCAGTATTAAAGGTAAAACCTGGTCATTGTGGTATTTATGATTGACCCAACATCGAAGAAGAAGGGTTAGTTATAGGTGGTGCATCTGTTGGCGGAGAAGGAGCCCTCGGAGAAGCCCTTTGTAGAACAAGCCCTTGAAGGGTACTGTTAATAGATTCCAGAGCTTTAGTATAAGCGGCTGACTCTTTTTGGAGTTGTTTCATAGCTTGATCTAAGGATCATAACTCTGTGTTATGTGTGTTGTCACCTATTTATAGAGAGAGGATAAATAAAAGCACAAATGGAACAATCAAAAACTTAGATATATTGATAAATAGGACACAAAAGGGTTTGTCCTCAAATTTTTGGAATAAAATAGAGTAAAAAAATACAAATAAAATAAATAAAAACTAGAAGGAGGATCATCCACAGTTGTTTCAGATCTCACTCTAAGCGACAAAAAAAATAAACAAGATGGATCATTCACACCATCCTCAATTTGCCTTAGCCTATTTATGCCATTCTATGCCAGCCTGAATTTATCCATTTTGTAATGGCTTGGCAGAGGGATTTGGGACCATATAGTAGTCCAAATACTTTGGCAATTATTTACCCCTTGTGCTACGTCTAAGGGCCTAGGACTGTCCTTTTGATTTGTTACGGAGGATCTGACATGGGGTGAGATAACATTTTTGGAGAGTCTGAGCAATATAACTAGAATTGTTGTGGACTACTTAATCCACCTGCTAGAGTGATCATTTTCTTATTTTGCAAATTCATCTGTAATTGGTTTTGTGAAGACCAACACTGACTCCTCTGTTTAGGGAAAGGAGAAGATTTGTCTATTACGTCACACAACTCCAATTCTGAGATTACAAATAAAACAAAAAAATAATTACCTCTTTTGTTCCCTTTAAACTGGAGTTGCTCGAAACTCAGTCCTCTGGACGACTTAGTCTGCGTACTGAATTGACCATGTAACATTACGGGGCTTCTTTCATTCAATTATTGTGGCAAAGTTATCTCTCCATTCATCTGCAATTTGTTTTATAGGGTAATTACTTTCATGAAATGGAAAATGTGATTATATTTCAAAATGAAGTTTAAAAAAATAAACTTTTACATACCCAAAGTATCATCTTCTCAGACTAGGAATATGTTTCCAGTTTGTTCTGCCATAATCAGCATAAAACATGTTAGAACTTATTCGTAAATCAAGATCAATGTCAAAAAGCAACGTACAAAGAGTAGGATAGCCACATAATCCTAATCCAAAACGATCACAACATCTAATCATGTGAGGCCGTATACACCTAGAATTAATTTATAATCCCAGCCTTGTGGCAAAGAGCTGGAAGAGTGAGAAACAGCAACTCCAAACTCCTTTATATCTGCTCTTCCTTATCCCAATGTGAAGCTCAGCTTCATTTTTATACAACAAATGAACTCCATACTCCAATTCTTCATAAAAAGATAACTTGATGCAGTCACAATCATTCGGTGTTATTCCATTTTCCTTAAATTTATCCAATAAGCTAGGTATCAAGAAAAGAATGAATACCATATGTAAAATGATGTCTTAACTTGTTGGATAAGGCAATTTTCTAGGTGATACACATCACTGGCCTTCCATGATTAAAAAAAAAAGAGTTGTGAGGTACCAACAAGAAATTCATAGCATCTTCTGGATGGTTGTATAAGGCAAATTTCTGGGTCATCCACGACATCCCATCATAACATAAGGGAATTAAATGAGTTGTGATATCATGAATTAATTTGTCATAGTCACATACAGCAAATCCTACGAACTTATCTGATACATACCATTCTCAGGCAACTTGACTGATACACTTATATCCTTTTCCCGATGATGGAACCACCTTGGGTTAACCCATGACCAACTTCTAAACACTTTTAGTGACAACGAATCTGAAACAGAGATGTCATGCTGCAATGATGATATATTCTGAAACAACAAATTACATATCGAATCATTGCTCCATTCTGCATTTATTCTATTCCCTACTAATCAATATTAATATTTTTTAAAATATTATAATAAGTGTAGGTGAAAGGACCCGGATTTTTGTGTTGCTTTAGTGATGCTTGAGATTTAGTTTTGGAAAGTTTGGGCCAAGATGACACCTTATGGAAGCCTCCACAGGCCGTGTGACCCCCATATGGGACCCCCCTAAAAAACTTAGTGTAAACTCCCTCCTTACTATTTGTCTTTTTTCTAAACACTTAGCTTCTCATTCACTCGCTCAAATGCTTTTCGAATCCTCTTTTCAAACTCTAACGGGGGGGATTTCCATGAAAGCTCCAAGCTCAACCTAATTTCACTCTCAAGCCTTTAATTAAATCTTATATTTGTTGTTTAAGGCCATCATGGGTCTACTACATTGATCTAAGTTCAAAGAAATTCCATTGGCTAAGTTTCTCATAGTAACGATAGAAGGGTCAACTTTAAAGGGTCATATCTCTCAGTACAAAAGGAATTAGGTGACCCACAACCTATCCAATTAAATCCCTTTCACTTAGCTTTCTAAGCACTTGGTTTTATCTCATCTAGAGCTCGAATGAAGAAGTTATGCCCGTTTTCCTACAGCCCTACTGTGATGTGTTGTCACTATTTCTCTAAGGCAGGACACACGGGCACCAATAGAGGCCGTGTGGCTTCCCATGAACCATGTGGATGTTCCATCATAAAATTTCTTTCCTATATTATGTTTCAAGTGTGGAATAACATCTTGTACGCTTGTACGACCTGTGTGCATGACCTTAAGCTTGAACCAACAACTTTTTTGGGACTATGTATGGGGTACAGCTAGGCTCACTGGCTGTGGGGCTCCCCTTTCCATAAAAAAATTTCTTAAGTGAGGGGGAACGGGTAGTCACACAGATCGTGTAACTCTACATAGTAGGTGAACTTTGCCTCTTTATTTCTAAGTGTTGAAGTCAAGTTCCAACTTCTATAATTTTTGCTAAGTGTGGGTTCACGGGCAAGTTCACGGACCCTGTAATGCCACACAGGTCGTGAACCCTCCCTCTCTTGAAGTGGTGACGTGCAAATTTTCTACTCATTTCAATAATGGTATTTTCCTAAGTTTAATCGATTCTAATGACTTTTGGGGACTTCCTATATTATTTTAACACTTCCTAAAAACCTAAAACCTATTCCTAATTATCAAATTCATTCGTCTCAATTTAATAATCCCCTCAAACTTCTCTTAAGAACACTAGTACACTCTAGTACCAATCAATCTTGGGAATACACTCTAGTACCAATCAATCTTGGGAATCAAGGGAAGGCTTAATCTTCTTCAAATCTCTTCTTGGAGTTCCTTCCTTACATACGGTACATGGGTTTTGATCCTTAGATACTTCCACTCAAGGAGACCCAAGTTATTTTCAAGAAATACGCATGAATTTTGATTACTTTAATTTGGGGTTTGAAAATATTTTGATTTCTTACATTTCAACAATGAGGGGTTATGTTTATCTATAGATTTAAAGATGAATTAAGCTTTGAAATATTGAAATACATTGTTATTAAGAATATTTGAATATGTATAGTTCGTAAATATTTGAATCTAAGCATGAGTGATTATATTATGATTTCAAATGTGGATTTAACTATGTTTTCACTTGATTTTCTTATTATATTGATGTTTTCCGATTGAATCTCAATTACCCATGTCTTTCTTACATCATGCATAGCATATCCATTCATGTTCATGAGAAATTATGGAAATTGTGTTATGGGTTAAGCCCAATTATGTTTTATGATATGATTTGATAAGATATTGCTTATGACAATATTGTGATCACATATATATCTATTGATTATGGATCTTTGAGCATTTTGGATGCTTGCACCATTTTGTATATAATCAATGAGCTATTCCTATGCACGAGTATTATGACTATGAACGTATGATTTTAGCATTTGAGCCTAAGTATGAACTATCATGAATGATGTTTATCTTTTAAGCCCAATTGTGCATTAAAATGATTTAAAAAATGACTATTGCCTCCTTTGAAAGCATATATATATATATATATATATATATGTATGTATTCTTGTGGGATGATAACTTAGCACCGATTGATGGAGGGTTTGCTCTCTTTCCTTGAACTATGTGCCTAGTGTAGGTTTCCTTTTTGAAATGAGAGTTGTCCCGTAAGGAATGATGCCTTCATTTACTTTTTGAAATGAGAGTTGTACCGTAAGGAATGATGCCTCTGAAATAGGAGTTATCCCGTAAGGAGAAGACATAATACGATATGACTTGATATGCTATATGTGAAAATCCTATCCAAAATGGGAGTTGTCCCATAAGGAAACTTATTTCATGCAAAACAAAAGTTGTCACATTAGGTGAAGTATCGTTTACCTTTGGCAAATAGACCACCTCTTTACCGATGAGGAGTAATCATCGGTATTCCAAGTAATAGCTCTTTTGGTCTTACTTAAGTCAGTTGAGGTCATATCCTCACTATATATATCAGAATTATTTGCATTTCATGCATCATGAATTTCATAGCATTGTTATATTATATTCCTTGCTATAAATCTCCTTCTGCATTATATGCCCTTACCATCTAACATTGTATGCAAGTTTTGGTAAGTTACATGCATTGCACCCCACATACTTAGTACATTCAAAGGTACTAAAGCATACTTTTGCGTACATTATCTTACCATATAGGGACCAGAGATTACTTTCATCCACCGTCGATGGCTAGATAGGATTTTCAGACATCGATTGTGGTAAGTCCTATCTTCTAAGGACAAGCCCTCATTCCTCTACCTTAAGTTGCTATTGTTTATGTTATCTATACTTTGAGGGTGAGTCGGGAACATGTCTTATCCCCTGTCCTATCTTATGACTAGAGGCATTGTTGGACATCTTATAGACTCTCGTCAATTTTATGTGTTATATTTGTATTTGAAACTTATAATTATAGTTATCCTATGGATATGACTATTATGGATTGATTATAGGAATTATGATATATATGTATGTTTGATGTGGAAATGTGAAAGATCCTAAGTTCTAAATTGCCCTCATAGCATGAGTCATACTTACTCTCCCTTTAGTCATTATGTGCTATATGTTATGCGAATCTATACTAATCCCTTTTTCTAAGATATCCCCGTAGTGTGAGTCATACTTTCCCTTCCCTTAGAACTATGTGTTTAATTTTAATATGATTCCGAACCGATGATGTGAATTTTGGTACTTTGAGGCTTGTTTGGGGACTCTTGGGTTGCCATTCGCCATATCACTCCTAGACCCCAGGTTCGGGTCTTGATAGAGATGGTATTAGAGCACTAGGTTTATAAATGGTCCTCAATGTCAAATATGCCACTTCAAGTAGTGTCTTATTCATGGGAGTAAAGTGCGCCACATCTATGAGTAGGAGGCTATAAGGTGTTTTAGAAAATATTTCACTTTTCATGATTCACATCATGCCATGGAGCGTGTCTTAAGATTTCCTATCTCCATCCCTACCTACTGGATAGGGAAAGTCACTTTAGGCTCATAATTTAATCTAGCAAAGGAGTATATTGT
This sequence comes from Solanum sejunctum, assembly GCA_025642045.1. Taxonomy (NCBI): domain Eukaryota; kingdom Viridiplantae; phylum Streptophyta; class Magnoliopsida; order Solanales; family Solanaceae; genus Solanum; species Solanum sejunctum. The sequence goes on along the minus strand of JAOTQJ010000001.1, from coordinate 14,203,677 downwards.
AGCTAATCTTATAGATGAGGTTAGACGGGAGTTGGTGAAGGGTGTCTATGGTTTAGCAAGCTTGTTCCTCCTAATATTCGAAGTTGTCTTTGGTTGGCTAGTTATGGTAGATGTTTTATTGAAGGTTTCTCACCTATTGCATCTCCATTGACCAAGTTAACTTAAATGAAGGCCAAGTTTGAATGGTCGATGGGTATGAGAGGAGTTTTCAGGCATTGAAAGATTGATTCACATCATCTTTTATTTTGACTTTATCGGATGGCTTAGATAAGTTGGTGGTGTGTTGTGATGCTTCTTGGATTAGATTAGGTGGTTTACTTCTGTAACATGGTAGGGTGATAGCTTATACATCAAGGCAATTGAAGGTGCATGGGCATAAGTACTTGACTCATGATCTTGAGTTAGTCGTAATGGTATTTTCCTTGAAAATTTTGAGACACTAGTTATATAGGGTATGTGGACGTTTTCACTGACCACAAGAGTTTGTTGTATGTATACATTCAAAGGGACCTTAACTTGAGGCAAATGAGAAGGTTGGAGCTCTTAAAGGGCTACGATATGAGTGTATGATATCATCTCAACAAGGAAAATATTATAATCAATGCTCTTAGTGGACTATATATGGGAAGTGTGGCTTATGGGAGTGAAGGGAAGGAGGAGTTGGCCAAATATGTTTACCATTGGGTGAGATTGAATGTTAGCTTGGTCGTCTCTAATGATGGAGGTATTCATATTCAAAATGGGGCTGAATCCTTAGTGGCTCTTGATGTTAGAGCTAGGCAAGATCTAGATCTATCGGTTGTTCTGTTGAAGAAGTTGGTTGTTGTAAATAAGATAGAGGTTTTCTCCCAAAGAGGAGATGGTATTAAAGATATGATCATGAGTAATTCCCATAACCCTCATTATGCTAATCACCTGAGATCTACTAAGACGTATTAAGGTTTGAGAGAAATGTATTGGTCACATGGTATGAGGAAGGATGTAGTCAAGTTTATATCTAAATGCTCTAATTGTCTGCAAATGAAGGTAGAACACCAAAGACCTAGTAATTTTGCTCAAGATATTAAAATTTCTACTTGGAAATAGGAAGAGGCAAACATGGATTTTATGGTTGGTTTGCCTTGGACCCGAATGAAATTTGATTGATTTTGGGGTATTGTCGATCGAAGGACTAAGTCAGTTCATTTCTTATCGGTTGAGACTAATTTTTATGTTGAGAACAATTCAAACATTAGGGGACATCTCAAGGTTTTGTGTGTTGGAATTCACTATTAATTGGGATGGTCATTACCACCTATTGAGTTGGCTTGCAACAATAGCTTTCATGCTAGCATTGGTGTGGCACCATTTTGGGCTTTGTGTGTTAGAAGGTGTAGGTCTTTGGTGGGATGGTTTAAGTTACATAGGATGACATATATAGACTTGGATTTAGTGTTAGAGGCTATGGAAAGAGTGGAAATAGTTAGGGAAAAGTTGAAAATGGTTCGAAGTCATCAAAAGTTCTATTTGGATGTTGGAAGGAGGGATCATGAGTCTTTTATTGGTGATTAGGGTGTATGTGAAGGTCACACCTATGAAGGTTGTGATGCGTTTTGGGAAAGAAAGGCAAGTCAAGTTCTTGGTATGTAGGTCCTTATGAGATGGTGGAGCGGTTTAAGAATGTGGCCTATGGATTGGATATGCACCCGGGTTTGAGTTTTATTCATTCGGTCCTCTAGGTGTCTAAGTTTAGGAAGTTGATTGGTAATGCTAGTGCTATTGTGCCTTTGGAAGGCGTTGAGATTTGGGGAGAACTTGTCTTATGATGAAGTTCTAGTTGAGATCTTGGATGGGCAAGTGGAGAGGCTTCACAATGAGGATCAACATGTGGAAAATGCTATGTGTGAAGGGGATCAAGTATGATGTGACAATACCTCTATCCTTTCCAATCTACTCATGCCTATGATATTAGGTTCTTCCTTTTCTCAACGGTTCTAACTCTTTCACTCTTGAGTCTTATGAAATGACATGCATATATGTGCATGAAAATGATTTATTTTCATGATGTTTAAATGATTTGAATACATTTTGATATGAGTCTTAATGACATGATGATTTTAAAATAATGAATTACACATTGTACCTTGTGATTGGAAGTTTGATGTTCTAATTCAAGCCTTGTTCTCCACATTCGAGGATGAATATTCTGTAGGGGATAATGTAAGGACCCGAATTTTGTATAGCTTTAGTGATGCTTGAGATCCATTAGGAACTGTTACACTTTCTTGTTACCTGAGTTCGTGTGACAGAGTTGAAAACTCTAAAAAATTCCTCTTCTATTTCATGTGTTATTCGATTACAGATCTTGGCTCCTAGATACACGTAACCCAGAGAAATGCTTCAGCTAGCACTTTTGAGAACCCTACTTCAGAGGTGCCTCCTCAAATGGAAACAAGGGGTCAAGGTCTACCGCCCAGGACTACTAGTGTTCCTGTGACACCTACTACTCCACTTTCTCCTACTTCAGAGGCCGGCTTCACAGGAACTATTTCTATGCTCACCGAATTGGTAGCTGCCCAGTGTTGGAATTAGGCCCTAGTTCTATCTCTCATGAGCCAATAGTTGCTTCTAGACTGAGAGACTTTCTGAGGATGAACCCACCTGTCTACACTAGGTCTAAGGTTGAGAAAGACCCTAAGAACTTCATTGATGAGATGTGAAAGGTACTAAAGACTATGCATGCTACTGAGACTGAGGGTGTTGAGATTATTGCCTACCAGCTTAAGGATATAGCCAATGTTTGGTAAAACCAATATGAAGTGACTCGATGTGATGATGTTGATCCCTCTATTTGGGATGAGTTTGAGAGTTTCTTCCTCGATTACTTCTTCCCTCAGGAGTTAAAAGAAGCAAAGGTTGAAGAGTTTGTGAATCTGAAGCAAGAGGGGATTACTATAAAAGCGTATAGCCTGAAATTCATCTAGCTATCTAGGCATGCCCTAGAGATGGTTCCGAATATGAGGGCGAGAATGAGGAAATTCATATCTGGATTGGGTAGACAAGCTAAGAGGGAGTGCAAGATGGTGTTGTTAATTCCAGGAATAGATATTTCTAGGATGATGGTTTATGCCCAGCAAACAAAGGAAGACAAGAAGATACATAGAGAGGAGCATTTAAATAAGAAGGCAAGATCAGCGGGGCCTGAGCCCAGTCAAAGTAAGCAGTGTAAGGGAGATAAGTCATACATTCAGAAGAGGTCTTCTAGCTATGCACCATCTTCAGCCAGTACACCAGGCCCGAGCCAGAGATATGATCAAAGACCCTAAGGTCAACTAAACTTTAGGCCGATGGGCCACAGTCTCAATAAAGTATGTCTCTTGGTTCTAAAGGGAAGAAATCTTGTGGGAAATATGGCAGGATGTATTTGGGAGAGTATAAAGATGGAGGAAATAATTGCTACAAGCATGGTCAACTGGGTCACTTGCAGAGGGAATGTCAAGTGTAGGGCAATAAGGCCCAAATTTCTACCACAGCACCACCAGCGAGGGATAATCAGAGAGATTCTACACCAGGGGCAGGCAGTAGGCCAAGCCATCTATATGCAATGAGGAATATATAGGATCAATAGGTTGCACTAGAGGTTGTGATGAGTATGCTTTGAGTCTTTACCTTTCCTTACTATGTTTTACGTGATCCAAGTGCAACTTGTTCATTTGTGACGCCATATGTGGTGAGTAGATTTGAGATTCTTAATGAGTGCTTGCTTAAGCCATTTTCTATTTCTACTCTTGTTGGTAAGTTCATTCGACCTGAGAGAATCTATAGAGATTGTGTGGTATCCATCTATCATAGGGACACTCTTGCTGATTTGATTGAGTTAGAGATGGTTAATTGTGATATGATCTTTGGTATGAATTAGCTTCTTGCCATCTATGCCTCCATTGATTGTTGAACTCAGACTGTAAATTTCAGTTTCTAATGAGCCTATTATTGAGTGGAAGGTAGGCTCTATGGCTCTTAAGGGTAGGTTTATTTCTTACCCCAAAGTCCTAAAACCAATCTCTAAAAGGTGTATCTATCACCTCGTGTGAGTCAAATCTGACAAAGTTGAGGCCCCTACTTTTGAGTCTACTCCAATTGTGAGTGAGTTTCCTGATGTGTTTTCTGAGGATCTGCCTGGAGTCTTTCTTGATAGGCAGATTCACTTCAGAATTGATGTTCTTCTTGACACGGAACCTATTTTTATTCCACCATATAGAATGTCCCCTATAGAGTTGGAAGAGTAGTTGAGAGACTTATTAGAGAAAGGATTTATAAGACCAAGTGTCTATTAATAGGGTGCTCCAATCTTGTTCGTACGAAAGAATGATAGTTGTCTAAGGATGTGTATTGACAACTGCTAATTGAACAAGGTGACTATCAAGAATAAGTATCCCTTTCTGAGGATCAATGATTTGCTTGACCAACTTCAAGGTGCTACTATTTTCTCTAAGATAGACCTTAGATTAGGTTATTATCAATTGAAAGTGAAAGAATATGATATCCCAAAGATGACTTTTTGAACCCGATATGGTCACTTTGAGTTCTTAGTAATGTCTTTTGGATTGACAAATGCACCCGCAGCCTTTATGGATTTAATGAACAGAATATTCAGACAGTATGTTGATATGTTCATGATCATATTTATTGATGATATTTTAGTGTATTCCAAAAATGAGGAGGATCATGTCAATCACCTTAGGATCACCTTGTAGACACTCTGAGACAATGAGTTGTATGTGAAGTTTTCTAACTGTGAGTTTTGGCTCAAGTCTGTGGCTTTCTTACATCATGTGATTTCTGGAGATGGAATTTGTATGGATACTTAAAAGATGGAGGCAGTTAAGAATTGTCCAAGACCAACCTCACCTACAGTGATAAGGAGTTTTCTGGGATTGGCTGGCTATTACCGAAGGTTTGTTAAGGGATTTTCATCTCTATCTGTGCCATTGACCAAATTGACCCAAAAGAAGGCCAAGTTTCAATGGTCTGATGAGTATGAGAAAAAATTCCAAGAGTTGAAGGCGAGATTAACTACCGCAGCAGTGTTGACTTTACTTGATAGTAAACAAATGGGTTTGTGATCTACTGTGATGCTTCAAGGGTTGGATTGGGATGTGTGTTGATGTAAAAGGGAAAGCTTGTTGCCTATTCTTCTAGACACCTTAAGGTGCATGAAAAGAGTTATCCCACCCATGACTTGGAGTTGGCAGCGGTGGTGTTTGATATCAAGTTATGGCATAACTATTATATGGAGTACTGATGTATTCACCGATCATAAGAGTCTGCAATACATCTTCACCAAGAAGGAGCTTAACTTGAGGCAGAAGAGATGGTTTGAGCTGCTCAAAGACTATGACATGAGCATCCTGTATAATACAGGTAAGGCTAATGTGGTTGTTGATGCTTTTAGCAGGTTGTCAATAGGAAGCACCGCCCATGTGGGAGAGAAAAAGAGAGAGTTAACCAAAAAAGTTCATAGACTGGCCTGACTAAAAGTTCAACTAGATGAGTTAGGCGAAGGAGAAGTTCATGTGCGAAATGGATCGGCATCATCTCTAGTAGTAGAGGTAAGAGAGAAACAAGATCAAGACCCAGTCTTATTCTAGCTAAATGAGGATGCGCATAAGTAGAAAGTGATCGCATTCACCAAAGGGAGAGATGGAGCATTGAGGTATCAAGAAAGATGGTGTATTCCAGATATTGATGTTGTTCGAGAGAGGATCATGGTAAAGGCCTATAGTTCCAAATATTCCATCCACCCAGGATCTACCCATATGTACCACGACATGAGAGAACTCTACTAGTGGAGTGGAATGAAAAGGGATATTACAGAGTTTGTTTCCAAGTGCCCAAATTCCTGAGCACCAAAACCCATGTATAGTAGCTCAAAACTTTGAGAATCCAAAGTCAAAATGGGAGATGATCAACATGGACTTCATCATAGGTTTATCGAGGTCCCACAGATAGCATGATTTGATTTGAGTGATAATTGACTAGATGACAAAGTCAACCCACTTCCTGGCAATCAAGACAATTGATATTGCGAAGGATTATGCCCAGTTATACATAACGGAGATTGTGAGATTGCATGAAGTCCCTTTATCTATAATCTTAGACAGAAGAGCTCAGTTCACTGCCCAGTTTTGGAGATATTTTCATAAGGGTTTGGGTACGAACGTACTCCTTAGTATAGCTTTCCACCCTAAGAAGATGGCCAGGCAGAGTGTATGATTCAGACCTTAGAGGATATTTTGAGAGCCTGCGCCATTGATGTTGAAGGTAATTGGGATGACCACTTACCTCTAATGGAGTTTGCCTACATAAACAGTTTTCATTAGAGCATTCATATGGCTCCTTATGAGGCACTATATGGTTCAAGGTAGATAAAGCAGGGTTGATTGGTCCAGACTTGGTTCACCATGTTGTGAAGAAGGTGAACATCATCCGAGAGAGGCTGAGAACTGCATAGAGTAGATCAAAATCCTACATGGATGTTAGAAGAAGAGACTTAGATTTTGAGGTCAATGATTGGGTGTATTTAAAAGTGTCACCCATGAAGGGTGTGATGAGATTCGTAAAGAAAGGTAAGTTGAGTCTGAGGTATATTCGTCCTTATTAGATTATAAAAAGAGTAGGCAATGTGGCATATGAGTTAGATCTATTATCAAAGTTAGAGGTCATCCACCCAGTCTTTTAGATGTCTATGCTCAGAAAGTGTTTGGGAGATCCATTGTTAGTTATGCCTATTGAGAGTATCGGAGTAAGGGATAGCCTGAGTTATGAGAAGGTTCCCATCTAAATCCTTGATCATCAAGTTTGAAAGTTGAGAACTAAAGAGGTTGCGTTAGTTAAAATGTTGTAGAGGAATTAATTTGTAGAAGAAGCTACTTAGGAGGCAGATGAGGGCATAAAGGCCAAATACCCACACTTATTCCTTCCTACTAATGATGAAAGAGTTGATAGTAATGAATTCCCTCTAAATTCTTAAAATTTTCATTACTTGAGTCCTCCTTTCATTCTCAATATAGTAGATGATAAAGTTCTAGAGTCTGAGTGAGGATTGATGTGACTTGTTGAGTACTTGATTTTTTACTTCCAAATTTCTTGGTGGATTGCATGAGAACCTTTAGAGTACGAGATGGGTTTCAACTCGAAGATCACATTACAACTCATAGAGATAGGTTCGTGGTGACTTCCAGCAACTCAGATTTTTATGACTTTCAGTCTACGAGATGGCATCTACAACTCGTATATCAGTTTACGACTCATAATAGAAGGTTTTGTATCAATTTCCAGAGATTCAGGACTTTTAGTCTCTTCACCTATGAAGGGAAATTATGACTTGTAGGAGGGTCTATGATTGTAAATGGGGTCTCGTGGACCTTGTCGATACTTTTACTAAGTGGTATTTTTGTCCTTTCTAATGCTTTTTAATTAAAACCCCTTACGTTTATAGAATTGTATAAGGTCTTAAAATCAAACCTTGGAGTGTTCATTCCCCCATTTTCACTTGGGTTTTCTTGACAGCAAGAGGAGAGGAGAAAGAAGAGCTAGGGTTTCAAATCCAAGTGTAGGGGTTGGTTGAGGTTTTATTGTTTCTTCATTTTCCAGGTATGTAACGCTTACCAAAGTGTCAAATCTTTTTCGTTCATATGGCCCAGCCCCTTCGTCATCTTCTTGAGTCATGATTTTGAGGAAAAGAGATGATATTTTGTGAAACTATACTATCTAAATATTCAACCTCTTGCATCTATCATGAGGTCTTGTTATATTACATGAGGTAATTTACTACATAGCATGATTATTTACTATGAGATTTGTACATGTATTTTATACTTGATAGCACGAACCCTAAACACATGATCTTTATGAGATTCTATTCATCACATTGAATACTTGAGTTGATGTAAATTGAGCATTTAGAGTGGAGTGATTTGAGCATGATTAAGTATGATGAGCATGTCGCATTGAGTCATGTATATTGCTACACATGAATATCTTGATTGTATTATATGATGAGTAAATTAAATGAGTCTAAATGACTATTTGAGTCTGAGTTAAACTTGATGCCTTGCATTTATTGGATGAGTTGAGATGAGATACCCAAATGGGGTTGAGTTTCAGTTGATTGAGGAGTCGAGCATATTTTACTCTTGAAAGAAGTATTGAGAACTGAGTTGGGTGATTAAGGAGCAACCTAAAACTACTTTTGCCAGGGTAGGATAGTTATTTCAGCATAATATTGGTGACTCTTATCTCGAAAGTCAACACTCTCTTAGGATACGAGGGAGCGAGGATAAGCTTGATCGCCCTTTTCCATGGCAAGTTAAGGGCAATCAAGGTAACGATGCCAATTCGTTGAGTATACCTAATTAAAGGTTGTGGAATAAGGAATGTCAGTTAGAGAAACTCCTAAGCATTATTAAATTGAGAATGAGATTTCGAGTCTATTTTACTGAGCCTATTTTAAAAAAGCATGATTTTACTACAAAACTTACATATTGAGTTGAGCATAAGATGTTGAGTTGAGATGAGTGAGTTGAGTTTTACTTTTCTTAAGCCATTTTACATACAAGTATATTTCATGTACTGATATCCATTGGGATCTACATTATTTTGTAATGCAGATACAGGTGATAGATGACTTCAGCCTGCGCATCATTGAGGTCCAGTTGAGTACACTTCCAAAGTTGGTGAGCCCTCCTTACATTATGGAGGAGCCCTGTTATCTCCTTATTACTGTTAAGTATCTTATTTATTTTTGATTGAGGTATACATGGCCTGTCATGGCATCATTCTAGACGATTGAGTAGAGGCTTCATAGACATTGGAGTAAAGTATTTAATGAGTATTATGTATCTAAACTTATCTTCATTATAAGCTATGATACAATAGAGTTATGCACTTATTTATCTTCTTGCATATGATGTCTCACTTTTTGAGTTATTATTCCACTGTCGAGTTAATGTGACGATGAGTCCAAGTAGTTCTCTTGGGAAAATCAGCAATGGTTCTTCAAGTGCTGGCCATACCAAGGGTAGGGTACCCACCCGAGGCATGACACATGCACAAGCAAAGTAAAGGGATAGGTTCTATTTTCAGAAAGTCTTTAAATTATGCACCATCCTTAGCAAGTGTACCAGATCTGAGTAACAGGTATGATAAGAAGTCTCAGGGCCATCAGAATTCCAGAGCTCAAGGTTCTTAATCCCAAGCTAGTGTGACTCAACATTTGAGAAGGGGGCAAGGAACCACCATATGGAAAGAAGAGAGTTGAACTTGCTTCATATCAACTCAAGAATGTGGAAAATGTTTGGTACAATTAATGGGAGGAGAGTTTAGGTGAGGTAAGGATGTTGAGCCTGCCGTTTGGACAATTTTGAGAGTCTTTTCTTGATCACTTCTTTCCATGAGAGTTAAGGGAAAAGAAGGTTGAGGAGTTTGTTAAGTTGAACTAGGAGGGGATGATTATCAAAGAATATAATCTTAAGTTCATACAACTATCCGAATATGCTCAAGAGATGGTACCTGACAAGAGATCTAGAATAAGAAAGTTCATATTTGGCTTAGGAAAGCATGTGAAGAAGAAGTTCAAAAGTGACATTGTTGATTCCAGACATAGGCATCTCTAGGCTTTTGGTCTATGAGCAACAACTTGAGGAGGATAAGAAAAGAGATAGGGAGGAACACTTGAGAAAGAAGGCTAAGTCAGCAGGGCATGAGCCTAGCCAGCATAAGAAAATTAAGGGGGACAATTCCTATTTTAAGAAGAGGTCTTCAAATTAAGACTATCCTTAAAAAGTGCAATAGCTTCAAGTAATAGGTATGATCAAAAGTCTCAGGGCCATTAGAATTCTAGAGCTCAAGGTTCTTAATCCCAATCTAGTGTGGCTCAAGTTTCGAGGGGAAAACCACCATATGGAAAGTGTGGTAAACTCTACCTAAGTGTGTATCGTGAAGGTACAAATGCTTGTTGTAGATGCAGATAGACTAGTTACTAGAATGAGTGCCCAATGAGGAGGCACGGTGATAGAAGTAACGAGGTTCAGTCTTCAGCAGCACCACCAACCAGTGGTAGTCAGAGAGGTGCCACACCTAATATGAGCTAAGTTACAAAACGTCTATATGTGATAAGAAATTGACAGGATCAAGAAGTTGCACCAGATGTCATCATGGGTATGCTTTGATTCTGTTCCTATGATGTGTATGCTTACTTGACATAGGTTACACTTTATCATTTGCAACTCCATACGTGGCTAGTAAGTTTGAGATCCTTCTAGAATGTCTTCTTGAGCCCTTCAGTGTTTCTACTCCTGTTGGTGAGTCCATTCTAGATGAAAAGGTATATAGAGATTTCACGGTGTATATCTATCAGAGAGATACTTTGGCATACTTAGTTGAGCTAGAGATGATTGACTTTGATGTGATTCTTGGCATGGACTAGGTTCACTCCTGTTATGCCTCTGTCAATTATAGAACCTGGACAGTCAAATTCCAATTTCTGAATGAGCCTGTTATAGAGTGGAAGTACTGCAGTGTCCAAGGGTAAGTTTATTTCCTACCTTAGGGCCAACAAATTAATTTTAAAAGGATGAATCTATCACTTCATGCGAGTTAAGGCTGATGATGTAGAGTCTCCACCTGTTGAGTTAGTTCCAGTAGCCAATGAGTTCCCTAATATCTTCTTTTATGATTTGGCTAGAGTCCCTCTTGATAGGGAGACCCACTTTGGGATTGATGTTCTCCCCCATACTCAAGCCATATTTATTTCGCCATATAGAATGGCTTCCGCCAAGTTGAGGGATCTATTGGATAAAGGATTTATTAGGACAAGTCTCTCTCCATGAGGCTTTCCTGTCCTAAAGATGATTCCTTCATGATGTGTAAATATTATCTCCAATTGAATAAAGTGACCATTAATGTAACGATCCCCCAAAAAGCCCAAAAATATGCCTCAAAAGTACCCAAAATCATAATTTAAATATCTACAAATCTGTTTGTTATTTCAAAAATTCAAATTTATATTCTTGTTTAGGTGGTCAAGCTGAGTGGGGAATGGGTCTAATTCGAATTTTAGAGCAACCGTATCAAAATTCAAAAATCGCAAAAATTGCTATTCAGGAGGGTCAACTTTGAAGGTGCATATCTCATAGCACACAAAGAATTGTTTGTCCCACCACTACCAACTTAAAACACTGTGAATTAGCTTTCTAATGCACTTGGTTTCACCTCTTTCTAAGTATGAATTAAGGATTTATGCCCATTTTCGTAGAACTCATTTGTGCAAAAAATGTAATTTTTAGAGATAAATCCGCCTTACTTCCGCGATGCGCCTCTATTGTTTTTGGTTCTTGTTTTAATTTTCTTTGTGCAAGACTTAAAATTCATGGGCCTAAGGGTTCCACCACTTGAAAATATATATACTTAGCCTTATTTCACCCTCATATCATCATTAACATTCCCCAAAATCCTCTCAAACACTTAAACTCGTATTTTACCCTAAATTCAAGTTCGAAAACTCAAGACCAATCGTAAGGATTTCATTCAAGCTTCATGTCTCTATGTTCAATCTCTTTCAAGGGTTCTCCAAAGCTAAGGTATGTGGGTTTCTTTCATGGGTTCCTTTTACCCATGATACCCAAGCCTCCTTTTACTCAAATTGCATGATTTAAAGTTGATTTACAAATGGGTGTCGATTATTATGAAATTCATTGCACACTATGTTAAAGCTATGTTTTGTGACTTTTTGTCTATGTTTGAGCTTAGAATCTTAGATCTAATGTTGGATTTGACAAGGGGTTTTAATGTGAATGTCTTGATGGTGTTGCAAGGTATTGATTGATGGTTTTACAATAGATTTTATTGCATGATTTCATAATTGCATGGTCTTTTACCCCTATTTCACACACTCAAAGTGTTTGATAAAATGTCTGGCTAGGGTTTCTTGAGGAATTGAAGTTCAGCATAAGATATGATATGAATGATGTTATGATGATGAAATGATCTTATGTATACAATTATTTCTATATGAAGTAATGCACTAGAGCATATAATAAATCCTATATAAAATGTTCCATTAGACCATACCCTATCTGGGGGGACAAGAGTATAGGTAACCATATTGGGGGTTTATACTCATCAACCATGCGAAGGGTTTATACTTCGTCATCGTGTTGGTCAGGTATGATTACCATCAACCATATGAGGGTTTATACCACACAACCACCAAGAGGTTTAGACCTTGAACAACTAGCTTGGTCTCTTCTTCATATATGATATCCTATATGAGCATGGTTTACTTAAGCATGTTTTACTTAACCATTGAACATGCATGCCATATTATTATACTATGTTTATTGCTTAATATTATGCATTTTGACTATGATGCCTACTTATTATTCCATTATATCATACATACTTAGTACATTCAAATGTACTAACACATACTCTTGCCTACATGATATCACCATGTAGGGATCGAAGCCTAAGTTAATCATCCTCCTCCACGTGGATAGTTCAGTGCTACTCAAGCTAGTTAGTGAGTCCTCCATTTCGTGGACTTTGGTCTATATTCTATTATCTTTTATTAAGACACTTTACTTTATATTTGTTTTGACTATGAGGGTGAGCCCAGTTACCTTCTCTTGGCCCCCGTTCTTATCTATGTATTTAGAGGCATTTGTTGGACAAGTTATGTATCTTTGATTTGAGCTTAGACTTTTTATCTTTTTATAGTGATGTTTTGTAAGCTAACCCTTAGTCCCTTTCCTCATATTCTTACTTTATGCCTTTTTATAACTTTCACGACCAATGATGTTTAGTGACAAGTTAAGAGGCTTGATTGGGGATCCTTTGGGCTCCCCATTCGCTGTGTCACGTCTAGGCCCTACTTTGGATCCTGACAAATTTGGTATCAGAGCACTAAGTTGTTAGATCCTCGGAGTCCAACATACCGCGTCGATTAGAGTCTTATTCATGGTTATGTTATGCACCACAACTATGAGTAGGAGGTTATGAGGCGTTCTTGAAAATATTTCAATTCTTCATGATCTATGTCGTGCGATAGAGTTAGATCCCCTAGGGCTTATTACTAATCCATAACTGTTATATTTTAGGATATGTCTCAAGCTACTCAAGATGGTGATATATCAAATGCAGAGGTGCAAAATGCTCTATGGGTAATGGTCAAAGTTGTGATAATATTGGCAACTCAACTCAATCATCAAGTGGGTGCTCCCAAGACTTCTAATGGGGAGAGGAGAGGTAGTGAGGCCAAGAGGGCTCGTAAGGTGGGTAAGTTCAAAAGTCTCGGATGTAGAGGTATTGGTGGTGTGGCCTCTAATGGTGTGTGTTCTAATTATGGAAAGGGTCATAGAGGCCCATGCTTGAGAGGCAAAAATGCTTGTTTCCATTATGGTGAAGAGGGGCATAAGAAGAAGTATTGTACTTGTAAACGCTATAAGGTAAATGAGGTGATGGCGAGATGACTAATCCCAAGTGTCATAGGTGTAGAAAGAACCACGGTGGCCCATGTCGGAGGAACACTAGTGCTTGCTTTGGATGTGGTAAGGTGGGTCACAAGCTTTTGGATTGTCCATTTATTCTAAAGAGGTGTAAGGGTTGCCGGCTTTTGGACCACGTTGTCTATGTTGATCAAGTTCCTCAAGGAGGAGTTGAGATACCCAATGCTATTACCGGTAAGTTGAAGTTTCCTTAGCTTTGATGTGCATAGATTATTAGGCCCAGTATGCCATTATTTTTTCTCTATTCTTCTTATTGATGGTGGGGATTCTTGTGTGCCCAAGTTGTTGTGTGGATCTTTAGTGCCTATCTTTTTGTTGGGTATATTGTTGCTAGAAGGTTCATAGGTGATGGTCTGGGTTTGCATTGTACTACGTCTTGCTTTGTGGCTTGTTGGAGTTGACATGGTGGAATTTGTTGTCACTATAGTAATGGGATGGTTGCATGCATGTTGTGTTTTCATGGATGGTAGAACCCATACAGGTACCCTCGATTCCCTAATGAGCCCGTCTTTGACTGGGAGGTTATTAAAAGGTAGCAAGGGAGGTAGGTCCATTTCATGCCCTAAGGTACAATTGGACTCTAAGGGGTTGCATTTGTCATCTTGTGAGAAATGGAGGTGTTGAGCCTAAGTTATTTTGTCTATAGAATTGTTGGTGGTGGTGGATGAGGCTTTGAATGTCCTTTCCAATATTTTGAATTTTGGAGTAGTGTCCTTTAGTTTGACTAGTACACCAGTTATGCCTATAAATCTCATGAGTAAGATCTCTACTCCTTACTTAAATAGGTTTATGGTGGTTTTGGTGATGATAATGTGGTTTGTTCCTTAATGAGATAGTGCATGTGAATCATTTGAGGGTAGTATTACAAGTTTAAGGAAGAAGGTTAGGTGCTAATAGGAGAGATGGGAATTTGGTGGTAAGAGGTTGCCTTCCTAGGTTGCATGGTGCCCGGTGATGGTATTAAGGTAGACTTTAGTAAGATAAAGGTGATTAGGTGTTAGCCTAGACCTGGACTTCCTTGGCTATTAGGATCCTTTTGGGTTTAATGGGCTATTACCTGAGTTCGTGAGTAGGTTCTCTTCTATTGTTACTCCTATGAATTAGTTAACCCTAAGTAAGGCCATATTGTGACCGACGATTTGAGTAGGCCAATTTGATAGGTTCGGAAGTTGCTATTTCGTGTGTTATTCCTTGGTGCTAGTAGGATTCATGTATATGAGTGTTGATCATTGATCCCTTCCAACCAAGGAGACCCAAAATTATTTTCAAGAAAACCTACATGGATTTTACTTATTTTAATTTTGGATTTGAATATTATGATTTCTAAAAAATTCTATTGATGCATGGGTAGTGTTTATTTGATGATTATAATGTGATTTAAATCATTATATGAGTATTTACGTTGGGTTTATGAAGTTATAAACATGCATGTTCCCTTTTTGAATTACTTATGCATGAGAGATTACACTATGGATTTAAATATGGAATTAATTATGTTTTCACTTCAATTTCATATTATAAATATTGATTTTAGATTGAGTCTTAATTACCCATGTCATTCCCTCATTGATCATCGCATATGCATTCATGTACATTTATTATTTTGAGAAATTATGTTATGGGTTAAGCCCAATTTTGTTATATGGTATAGATTTGACAAAACGTTGGTTATGACAACATTGTGATCGTACATATGTCTTTAGTTTTTGGCTCATTGAACATATGAGGTGCTTGCACAATTTTGTGTATGAATGGGCTATTATTATGCATGAATATTATGACTATGAAATTATGATTTTAGTATTTGAGCCCAAGTATAAATTATTGTAAATGGTGTTTGGCTTTTAAGCCCAATTTTGCATTGAAATGATTTGGAAAGAAAAATGACTATTGCCTTTTTGAAAGCATGTATATGTATATCATAAGTATTCTTGTGGAATAACGACTTAACACCGATAGATTAAGAGGGGGGTCTATGAGGGTTTGCCTCATGTTCTTGTTGCATAAAGCCTAGTCTTGTGATCTTGGTTGAACTTAGCTTGATGGGTTGGAGGTATTGTGGTAACTTGCATAGCATGCTTCCAATGAGTATAGGACCCATAAGGTTGTAATATGATGGTTGAGGATGGTCGATTCATTTGGTCAACTACAATGGGTTAGTCACTTCTCTAAGATTGATCTTTGGTTCAAGTTTCATCCCTCAAGTGAGGATGAGGGTAGGTGATATCCCTAAGTGTCCTTTTCGGACTAGGAGCGAGCATTTTGAATATTGGTAGAGTTGTTTGGTTGGCTTATGTGTCAGTTGTGTTTGCGGGTTTCATGAATAGGGTGTTTAAACCATACCTTGGTATGCTGTGGTGGTTTCTAGTGATGAGGTATTAATTTATTAGAGCTTGTGAATCATTTGGGAGATTAGTTGCTAAATATGATAGGTATGAGTTGAGGATCACAAGAAGGTTGTTAGAACTCCTTAGGGATTATGGTATGAGTGTGCATTAGTTTTTCTGGTAGGGCTAATGTTATGGTTGGTGCTCTAAGTAGGGTGCCTATGGGTAGCCTAGCATATATGGATAATGATGGCAAAGAGGAGACTAGTGTGTTCCATTGGTCGTCTAGATTGGAAGTTAGGTTGGAGGAAGTTGAGCATGGTAGTATAGTGTTCTTGATGGTTCAAAATCTTATTGGGTTAAGAGGACTAGATTAGGCAAGGCCTTGATTTCTGCCTTATTAGAGTTAGAAGTTTTGGGCGAGAGAATGATAGAGCAGAGGTTGTCTCCTAAGGGGTAGATAGTGGTTATGGTACCAAATGGGTTAGGTGTATTTAAGATTGACAATTTAGTTGAGAATTGTGAGTCCTTGTAGAGTGTAGAGGAGTTTGGTAAGATTGCATAAGTTTAGGAATTTACATATGGATAGTAGTAGGGTTGTCCAGTTTGTCATACTTCTAAATTGAGAGAATGTGTTGGTGACTCTAGTGTTATAGCACTCTTTGAGATGGTGGGGGAGGTGGAGGATAAATTGGCTTAAGGAAAGGTCACAGTGGAGGTGTTGGATAGGTGAGTGAAGAAATTAACTGATAATGATGTAGTGTTCTTCAAGGCCCTTTGGGAAGAGTCGTCTAGTCATATGTGTCTCTCGAGGAGCCAACGCAGGCATGGAGGAGAAATATCCATGTGTCTTTCATTCTATTCAAGCTTATGATAACACGTCAAGTCCTTTTTATGATTCCAAGTCTCATATTTCAACTCCTATGTCATTCATATGCATTCATGTTTAAGTTGGCAAGTTTATGATGATTTTACACTTATGTTGAGATTTTGAAAATGATAATGTAATGTTGCATTCTTGTTGGGGTGATTTGTTTATGATCATTCTTGTCTTGTACGTCTCTTTTACATTCCTCGACGAATGTTCCCAGGGGAGAAACATTGTGACCCAAAAAAATGCCCAAAAATGTGCCTCAAAAGTACCTAGTATCGTGATTTCCATATATCTAAAAATCTGTTTGTTATTTCAAAAATCTGACATCATATTCTCGTTCAAGGGGTCAAATTAAGTGGAGAATGGAGCAACCATATCAAAATCCAAAAATTGCAAAAAATGCTATATAGGAGGGTTAACTTTGAAGGGGCATATATATTATCACACAAAGAATTGAGTGGCCCATGACCTACCAACATAAAGCCCTTTGAGTTAGCTTTCCAACACAGTTGGTTTCACCTCATTCTGAGTTCAGATGAAGGATTTATGCCCATTTTTGTAGAACTCATTTGTGTAAAAAATGCAATTTTCAGAGACAAATTCGCTTTACTTCCACAACGCGCCCCTGTTGTTTTTGGTGCCTATTTTAAGTTTTCGGTCCCAGACTTATAAGTATTGGGCCTAAGGGTTTTTACACTTGAAAATACATATATTTAGCCTTTTCTTTCACCCTCATATCATCCTTAACATTCCCCAAGATCCTCTCAAACACTTAGACTCATATTTCACCCGAAATTCAAGTCCCAAAACTCAAGACCAATCTTAAGGATTTCATTCAAGCTTCAAGTCTCTATCTTCAATCTCTTTAAAGGGTTCTCCAAAGTTCATATATATGAGTTTCTTTCATGGGTTCCTTTCACCATAATACCCAAGCCTCTTTTTACTCAAATTGCATGATTTAAAGTTGATTTACAAATGGGTCTTAATTATTATGAAATTCACTACACAGTATGTTAAAGCTATGTAAAGTTGTGACTGTTTTGCTATGTTTTGAGCTTTAAATCTTTAATCTAATATTGGATTTGATGAGGGATTTTAATGTGAATATCTTGAGGGTATTTCAAGGTGTTGATTGATAGTTTTACAATAGATTTTCTTGCGTGATTTTATCTGCATGGCCTTTTACCCCCATTTCACACCCTCAAAGCTTTTGATAAAATATTCGTCTAGGGTTTCTTGAGGAATTAAATGTACAAAGCATGAGATATAATATGAATGATGTTATAATGATGAAATGAGATTATGTATACGATTATTCCTATAGGAAGTGTTGCACTAGAGCATATGATAAATCCTATATAAAGTGTTGTATTAAACTATACCCGATCCAGGGGGACAAGAGCCCGGGTAACCATATTAGGGATTTATACTCATCAACCATGTGAGGAGTTTATACTTCATCACTGTGTTTGTAAGGTGTGATTACCATCGACCATATGAGGAGTTTATACCACACAACCACCAAGGGGTTTATACCTTGAACAGTTAGCTTGATCTTTTCTTCATATATGATATCTTATATGAGCATGGTTTACTTGAGCATGTCTTACTTAAGCATTTAACATACATGCCATATTGTTATATTATTTTTATTGCTTAATATTATGCATTTTGACTATGATGCCAACTTATTATTGCATTGCATCCTACATACTTAGTACATTCAGACGTACTAACGCATACTCTTACCTACATGATATCACCATGTAGGGATCAAAGCACCAGTTGATCATCCCCCGCCTCTATGTGGATAGTTCGGTGCTACTTAAGCTAGTTGGTAAGTCCTCCATTCGGGGACTTTGGTCTATGTTCTATTATCTTGTATTGAGACACTCTACTTTATGTTCATCTTGACTATGAGCGTGAGAACGGTACCATTGTCTTGGCCCCTGTTCTTATCTATGTACTTAGAGGTGCTTTTGGACAAGTTATGTATCTATTATTTGAACTTAGACTCTTTATCTCTTGATGGTGATGTTTTGGAAGCTATCCCTTAGTCATTTTCCCCTTATTCTTATTTTATGCCTTTTTACATGCTTCTGCGATCAATGATGTGTAATGACAAGTTAAAAGGCTTGATTTGGGACCTTTCAGGCTCTCCATTCATCGTGTCATGCTTAGTCCCTACTACGGGTCGTAACAATTATGAATAAATATCCTCTTTCACGAATTAATGACTTATTTGACCAACTTTTGGGTGTCACTATTTTCTCCAAGATGGACCTCAAACCAGTCTATCACTAGTTGAAAGTGAGAGTATGTGATATCCCAAAGATGGCTTTCGAACACGATATGGTCACTTTTAATTTTTGGTAATATCCTGTAAATTAACCAATGTTGTTGTCGTTTTTATGGACTTGATGAATAGAGTATTCAAATAGAACCTTGATATATTCGTAATTGTATTTATCGACGATATTTTAGTGTACTCTAGAGATGATAAAGAGCATATCGATCACTGCATTTTTTTGTAGCCCCTCAAGGATAAGGAGTTGTATGATAAATTTTCAACATGTGAGTTCTGGCATAAATCGGTGTCATTTTTGGGCCATATTGTCTTGGTGATGGTATTCGAATAGATACGCAGAAGATTGAGGCAAGGATATAGAAGAGAATACCCGAATACCATCACCAAGACAACATGGCCCAAAAAATGGGATTCTCTTCTATATCCTTGCCTTTGACTAAGATAACTCAAAAGAAAGCTAAGTTTTAGTGGTCCAACGAGTGTGATAAGAGTTTTCAAGAGTTAAAAGCTAGATTAAAGACTGAACTAATGTTGACTCTACCTAATAGGACTAATAATTTTATGATCTATTATGATGCTTCTAGAGTGGGATTGGGATGCGTTCTAATGTGGAGAGGTAAGGTCATAACCTATGCTTCCAGACAACTTAAGAACCATAAATGGAACTATCTAACTCATGGCTTAGGAATCGCTGTGGTGGTGTTTGCATTCAAGATTTGGTGCCACAACTTATATGGAGCACATGATGATGTATTCACAGACCACAAGATCCTGCAATATGTATTCATTCGGAAAGAGCTTAACTTAAGGTAGAGAAAATTGCTTAAGTTGCTCAAGGACTATGATATGAGCATCCTCTACCATCCAGGTACTGCTAATGTGGCTGCTAATGCTCTTAGCAAGTTGTCTATTAGAAGCACTGCTCATGTGGAAGAAAATAAGAAGAAGTTGGCTAAAGAGGGGCATGGACTGGCACAATTGGGAGTTCAACTCGGTGAATCTAGTGAAGGTGGAATACTTGTGCATAATAGATCTACATCAATCCCTTATAGTAGGGTTGAAGGAGAAGTCAGATCGAGATCTCATCTTACTCCCATTAAAGAAAGATATACATAAGTAGAAAGTAATGGCACTTTTCAAAGGGAGAAATAGGATATTGAGATACTAAAGTAGATTGTGTGTCCCAGGTGTTGATGGCATTCGAGAAAGGATCATGTCAGAAGCCTATAAATCTAGATATCCTATCTAAACAAGGTCTATCAAAATGTACCACAACTTGTGAGAGGTTTATTAGTGCAGTGGAATGAAGAGAAACATTGAAGACTTTGTTTTTAAGTGCCCAAACTGCCAAAAAGTAAACGTTGAACACCAAAAGCCATGTAGAGTAGCCTAGAATTTTGAAATTCTACAATGGAAGTGGGAGATAATAAATATATATTTCATTACAGCCTTACCGAGGCTTGCAAACAACATAATTCGTTCTTGGTAATTGTTAACAAGAGACTATTTTAGCCCACTGTTTGATGGTAAAGACTATTAATATGGAAGAGGGCTATGCCTGGTTGTATATTTGAAAGATTGTTAGATTGCATAGAGTTCCTTTGTCAGTCATATTAGATAGAATAGCTCAATTCATTACCCAATTCTAGAAGTCCTTTCAAAAGGCCCTGGGTTTAATAGTGAACCATAGTACTGCTTTCCACCCTCAGACCAATGGCCAAGCGGAGTGTACGATACAAACCTTAGAGGACATATTGAGAGCATGTGTCATTGACTTCAAAGGCTATTGGGATGACCATTTACCTTGAATTGAGTTTTTCTACAACAATAGTTTTTATTCGAGCACCAAATGACTCCTTATAAGGCCTTCTATGGGAGGAGATGTAGATCACCGATAGGATGGTTCGAGGTAGTTGAAGCAAGGTTGATTGGGATAGACTTGGTATACTAGGCAATGGACAAGGTAACAATTATCCAAGAGAGATTGAGAACTGCACAGAGTCCCCAGATGTCCTACACTAATGGTATGAGAAGGGACCTAGAGTTCGAAGTGAACGAATAGGTATACTTGAAAGTGTCACACACGAATGGTGTAATGAGATTGATTCCTCGATACATTGGTCCCTACTAAATTGTAAAAAGAATGGGAAATGTAGCTTATGAGTTGGAGCTACCACAAGTGTTAGCAACCATCCATCCGGTCTTTCACATTTCTATGCTTAAGAAGTGTTTGGTAGATCCATCCTTGATTGTGCCCATTGAAAGCATTGAAGCGAGGGATAGTTTTAGTTACAAAGAGATCCATAGTCCAATTCCTTGATCGTAAGATTCACAAGTTGAGCTCTGAAAAGGTTGCATTTGTAAAGGTGTTATGAAGAAGTCAATCCGTTGAAGAGCCCACATGGAAAGCTGAAGAGGATATGAAAGCTAGATATCCACACCTATTCGTGCCTTATAATAATGAATTTGATAAGAATGATTCATTTCTATTCTCTGAGTTGCTTTCCCATTGTCGAGTTGAGTTCTTATCCCTGAGTTGCTCCTCTTGAACATATGAGTATTTGAGTATGCATGACTTTAATTGTATTCATTCATGACGATGTTAGAATTAGACTTTCAATTCTAAGCCCTGAGTTGATGTTGATTTCTGGAATATTTTAGTATCCGAGTATTTGAGTTCCTGCTTGATAGGTATATTGGTTGCTCATCACTCGAGGATGCATGATCCCAAGAGGGAGATATTGTGACACCTTATTGCATTATTCTTACATGCACCTATTTTTCAAGACTCATACCTATGTTTGCGAAGTGGATTCAGGTCATAAGAGACCTCCAGTACTTAGCCGAGTTCAAAACTTTCCTATAAATTGAGTTTCTAGTATTAGATTACACAAGGATCAATTTTAAATGATCATAACTATTATCACATAGAGAAATAGATGTCCCATGACCTATTAAATAAAAGGTCATTTAATTAGCTTTCCAATGCAACTTATTTCACCTTATTTAGTGTTCGGAGTCAAAGGTTATGGTCGTTTCACTAAAGATTGCCAGAATAGAGTTGATCTACTAAACCACATGCGGGACGTGGTTTAAAGTATGGACCATCTTCTAACTCATGGTAAAAACTCCTGAAAATCCATTTTTAATTGTTATTTAGAGAAATTCCTAAAAATCCCAATTGTATTATCACAGACTCATAGATGATTGTTGTTGGTTAGAGAAAATCCTAAATAGTCCTTGATAGTACTCTAAGTGGATTGGACTAAACTGTATATCAGTGGTCATTGTCTAAACTGCATTCTTACTTTGATTCTTGACTAGATTACTAAGTTTCCTGCTTCTTGAGTTAAGCTATTTGAGTTGATGTTATTCTTCCTTGACATGTTTCTTTCTGTTATTTTACATACCCATACATTTTATGTACTAACCCATGTGGGCCTGCATCTTTTCATGATGTAGAGACAGGTACTAGCAGTCATCAACAGATACCCCGTTGAGGACCAATGTGTTTTCAGCTGATTGGTAAACCCTCCCCTACTTTCAGAGGACATCATATTTCTATTCTAGCTTTGAGTTAGAATTATTTTATTATATTTAGCCATGGTTTGTCAATGGTACCATTTTAGATATGTTTTAGAGGCTTCATAGACTAGATTATTGAGTTGTGATTGGATTATGTTTTTGGCTAATTCCTTTCATACTAGTCTTACTCAGTTGATTCTTAGATTGTTTCGCCTTTGGCCTTTGATTATCAAATTATTATTGTTTTCCATTTAGTAGTTATTAATCATTGATGTCTTTCACTATTAGAATATGATTGAACGAATGTGATGAGGCCAAGTGATTCGCTTGGGGGCTCGCAATAGTCTCTAAGTGTCGGTCATGCCAAGGGTACCCTCCTAAGGCATGACACGTACATTCCACATATTGACATCCATTTGGGATCCATCTTTTCATGATGTAAATACAGGTACTCGAGATCATCAACAGGTGCTTCGTTGAAGGTCTTATCTTCCTACAGCTGATTGGTGAGTCCTCGCCTGCATTCGAAGGATACCACCTTATATCTCTTATGCTTTTGAGTTAGATTCATTTTGAGGAGTTGTTGTCATGTCCTGTCATGGTACCATCTAGACTATAGAAATAGAGGCTTAATAGACTAAAAGATGATAACTTGATGTTGAGGTCCTTCTTTTCATGAATTGAGTTTTCTTTAAATCTACTCTTATATCATCGATGTTGAGTTTGATTTTGTTGGCCTATGGCCTTTATTCATTGAGCTAGACAGTTGATTGAGTTGCCCATTATAATGCCACTTTATCTTAAGTTTTCAACTGATTTGAATGATTGAACGACTGTAATGAGGTCGAGTGGTTTGCTTGGTGGCTACAAATAGTCTCTGAGTGTCAGCCACGTCTAGGGTACCCTCTCGGGGCGTGACACCATATAAATTTAAAATGTAAAAAATTTACCTATGTCAACTTTAGGAGTTTGTCAATATAATACTCTTTAAATTAAATATACAAATTTTGAAATACACATAGAAAAAGAAGGTACTAAAACTCTCTCAAAAATACTTGTTAGGTATCAAACTCCTTCTAAGGTATCAACCTTTATAATAAAATTTAAGGTAATCCAAACTTTATAAATTAAATAGCTTCTCAGGTATCAAACTGTAATACTTTTTATTTTGTTCCATGACAATCCTCATTTTGGGGTGGAGTGTTTTGTTGAGGTTGAAAAATTGTCAAAGTAACTGGACTGGCAGTCCAACCTTTTTACACATAATATATTGTGTAGATCGATGAATATATATGTGTAAATGATAACTAAGTTATAGTACATTTCTGTGGCTATATACAAGTTCTCTTGAAGTTTTAGGAAAAATATATATTAGTTCTGTTGGAACTACTAGTTTCATTGAGGTTGACTTCATTAAGTAGATATTACATATTTTTGCTGTTTTGGTAAATATGATCGTGGATAAGTTGTGCTGAAAAAATAGCTTGGATCACAAAGTGAAGAAGTTTCTGAGTGATAGAGAGTTGCTGAATCACTTGATACGGCAAGGGAAGTAATACCAATAACACAAGAAGCTAGATTTAAAAATGGAGTCTTCTATTTTATCTGTCTTGTCATTGTGTGTAAACATTTTTGTTCATGATGCATTTCGATTCCCTTTGTCAAGTATTCTTGGTTAGCTCAAGTTTAGTTTGGTTATCAACAAAACACATTTAGCATTGAATCTTATGACAGGTTAAAGATGTCCCATAGAAGATCAGGGAAAAGTGGGAACACTGACTCAAGGAATAGTTCTCAATACGCTAAGAGCAATCCATCTCAGATCACAGATAAGTCCGAAGGCAGAGGATAACTTCTTCTGTCTGTTGCTAGGACCATTGAAGAAGTAGATAGAGCTGTTGATGGTACTGACAAGCCCGTGAGAAGGAAAAAACTAAATGCAGAGAACAGAGTGATATCTGAACCTCCTCCCAGAAGTACTAAAGTTGGTCTGCTAGCACAACCTTTCCTAGGATCTAGTAAGGCAAATGACTATTGAATAGTTTTTCATTGGATGAGAATAGTAGCCAATGTCCCAGTTGAATACTAGGAAGGGAAGTATGTAGGTAAAAGTGGAACAAATCTAGAAAGTTATGGACTGAGAAAGGGTTCAATCTAGTGAAGTTTCATCCTTCTCGGGTCACACTGGTTATGTAATAGTTGAATTTAAAGGATTCATGAACGCTATAGCGTTTGAAAAGGCATTTGAATCAAATAAACATGGGAATAGAGATTGGAATTTAGTAAGATGTTAAGATGATAAATTGTATGCTTGGATTGCACTTGGTGACGACTACAACGCTAAGATGAAGAAGAAAATAAGCAGAACAGAAGTTTGTATGGATGAGTTGGTCCAAACTACAATGATGGTATGTTTTACTTTTTCACCTTTGTATAAAGTATCTTTTCTCTATCTTATTGCTTCATTTTAACACAATGCAAAAAGATACACCTGTCTGAAATTTGAAACTCGTGCACTAATTCTTTTGTTGTTTTCTTCCTCTAATGTTGTATGATCTGTTTACTAGGTATGGAGAAGATGCGGGATAAAGCATTCAATCAGCTCAATGATTTTCATACGTGAGCATGAGAAAAGCAAAATACAACTTCAAGTTCAAAAGCTACAATTGATGCTACAAGAACAACAATTGAGAAAACATGAAGAACTTAACGAGAGTGACCAAAGAAAGGGATGGTAAGAAAAGAGGCATATATAAAAATACATTTTTTGCAGGTGGTGATTAACATAAGTGAAAGCAGAGATGATACTCTTAAGGTGTCTGAAATACTACAGTTGTTCCTTTAAAAGGAAATCTAATTACTCATGCAAATCCAATGTGGTCATCACCGCCTTTCTTCTACTAATTTGCTTGCATGATAATATGGTTATAGGAATTCCAGGTCCTTCTAATACATAACATGATATCTTTTTTTCGGAAATTCTTTTATCTGCAGAATGTGTTAATAAATTTCCCTCCTACATGGTCCAATTTTAATTTTGGACTTTAAGCCCAAATATGTTATACTTTGTCCCAAATGTGTTACATTTTAGTCTTGGCCCATTTACTAAAAATATAAGAGAGTAGCAGCAGTCAGCAGATCAGTGAGAATGGAGAAATATATTGCAGCAGAAAGCAAAAACAGAAAAGCAGTAGAGAAAAAACTGCATTTTTGTCCACTGTGCAGCAGATTGATTTTCTTCCAAATCGAAGGCAAAACAGAGTCCGTTCATCTTCAAATTTTAGTATGCTGTTTGTGACACTCTCCTCTTCAAGTACACCAAACAGTTTTTCGTTCAGATGCCCAGAAGATCATTTTCTAACAGCTTTTTCAGACTGCATTTTTGGTACTTTTTTCTCCATTTTTGGTGAAATTGTGAATTCTTGTCTTGCCAGGATTGTTTATTGATGATTGTATTTGCCTCTAGTGTTTACTATAGAGGAGAACTTGTTGTACCCACTTGGTTTTGGTGATTAGTGGAAGTTTTCGTACCGTTGTTGATCGGTACCGTGGTTTTCAACCCAATTTGGGGTTTCCACGTAAATTGTGTGTTCACTACTTTATTTCTGCTATCTTTGTTGATCTGCTGCTGGAAATTTGGAGTTATTGTGCCTTGTCATTCATTTTATTTATTTGGGGAAAAGATTGTATTACGCTTCCGTTATATTTAGCCATTGCTTCCCCAACAAAGTGGTATCAGAGAGCTTGGTTATTTTTGGTTGGCTTCTTGCATTGTTTTATAATGGATGATAAAGTAATTGTGCAAGGGATGGTGAGTTTGGGCTCCACGAATTATTCTATTTGAAAAGTTCGTATTGACGATTATTTGTGTTCTAAAGAATTGCTTGACCCAATTTTGCACAAAGATCGTCCAATAGGTGTTGTTGAGAAAGATTGGACTATTTTAAATCGAAAAGTCATTGCCTGCATTCGACAATATGTTTCTTTAAGTGTGTTGCAACATGTTGCTAATGAAACTAATACATTTGATATGTGGAAGAAACTTGAAACCATGTATGAGAGAAACAATGCTATGGGCAAAGCTTCTTTGATTAGGAAGCTTGTTAAA
>JAOTQJ010000001.1:14159033-14176891 GCA_025642045.1 Solanum sejunctum | reverse complement strand
AATAATAAAGATAATTTACTAAATTATCTTTTAAATATAATAAATATAATATCTTAAAAAATATAATAAAAAATTTTATTATAATTAATAATAAAAATAAATAAAAACTAAATATAAAATTATTTTTAAATTTTATAAAATAAATAAATATTAATAAATATTTATTTTTAATATAATAAACGAGCATTAAAACAAAATAGACTAAACACCACCACAATTTGATAGAATATTAAAAAACAATGATTGTCTTTTTCTGCTGGTCAGTCATGACCATTCACCATAGGCTACCTATCCAATATAAAAGGAGCTCAGCACAAAACAGAGTCACATATATTTATTACTATATTATAAGTCCAAAGGGAGAGAGGAAAATGTTGCAGAGAGATATCGACCATCTTCCAAAAAATGCGGCTAACTTCACCGCTTTGACGCCGTTATGGTTCTTGGAAAGGGCGGCCATGGTGTATCCCAACAGAAAATCGTTGATTCACGGCTCCGTTGACTACACATGGCTCCAGACTTATCGCCGTTGCCGTCAACTCGCTTCTGCTCTTACCAAACGATCTATCAGTTTTGGAAGCACGGTATGTTTTCAACGACAATAATAATAATAGAACACTTAAAAATATCTCTATGTTATTGTTTAAGTATTTGTTCTAGTAAAGTGACAACTTTTTGTTGTGGTGATTGGTGAGAGACTAAGATAAATATGCTTTTGCACCAAGGTATATGTTCGGCTTAGACTCTCCCATCCATATTTTTCGAATAGTCATTGGTTAGACCTAATAATTGGATGTACGGTTCAACTGGTATTTCTTCGACTAGACCAAATAACTTTCCTCTGTACTGAACCAATCCAATATGATCCCTGTCCCTGCCATTGCGTAGTTATTTTTCCTAGGTTTGCTGGCATTGATTTATATCGCCATCTTGATTTATGTAGCAAGTTCTGATACTTTGTTTCCCAAGACCGTAGTATGGATTAATGTTACTACAAAGCAGCCAATATTTAGCAGAAATTGCATTAGACATGAGTTGGTGTGAGTCTAGGAGATGTTTTGTGCTTCTCCCTCGTTGCAAGGAGAGAGCATTTATCCAAGTTGCCTTTACTTGTTCTTTGTTCTCTTCGAATCATTATTTGCTTGTTCTGAAATTTGAAATTAGCTCTTTTGATGGTACTGTTGCCGTTCAGCTAACCTTGATACAAAGAATGCTCATGGTGAAGTGCTAAGTGAGAATTTGGCATTTCAATGAATTGAACTGCTTTAACTTGAATGGTTTAGAGCAAGCTGTTTTACACCTTCACTCTGCACTCTCTCGTCCACTCTTTATGGATAATTAAACTAATACAAATTGACCATACAGGTTAGTTAAATTTTCTGGATATATGAGGGAAAAGAAGAGGAATACTTATTTGGCCTCCCTGAAAATCAGAAAGGAAAATGTTTTAATAAAGGTGATAAATAAGCTAGCAAGGATCCTTGGCTGTTGGAGATTATGCATACAATAACATAAAAAACAAATGTACAAATTCTACAAAATAAGCTGACATTGTCCCGTTTCCTTGTGGAGCAAATGAGTCAGCGGAGATAGATTGGCCTTTAGTTTGGAAAGTACTGAATGGTCTCTGTGTTTTTTCAATAAAAGTGTCATAGATCCAGTAGGTTCATTACATGGTTTTATGCTTTGCATTTCTGTAAGTTCTTTTTCTGGATGGAGGTTACCTTTCCCCATTCTTTTCTCTTGTTCTGGGGTTATCAGGAGTCACAATCCATATTATGTCAATATCTATGTGATCTTACTTTAAACTTCTCAGACCCCAAATTTGGGAATTATAGAGAAACCTAGGAAGGACGAAGAAGAGTAGAGTTGCTAAGTATAATATATTATTCAAGAATCAGTACTAATGAAGTGTTATAAATTACAAAAGTTTCATGGATCATCCCTGTTAGGAGCCCATATTCAAATATTTCTTTCTGATTATTTACATAATCTGTTGTTCACTAAAAAGCTAATGAAACTAAACCTATTGTCTTCAAAGAAGAGGGGTAGAATTAGTTGAGAGAGCTATGGTTCGGAGATATATGATCAGGTTTTGAATTGCCTCTTCTCACGACGGACAGAAACTAAATATTTGTAAGTGTTCTGTTGCCTGTCTCAATTTGTTTCTCCATTTGAATTGAATGGGCATACAGAAAT
Organism: Solanum sejunctum; assembly: GCA_025642045.1. Classification (NCBI taxonomy): domain Eukaryota; kingdom Viridiplantae; phylum Streptophyta; class Magnoliopsida; order Solanales; family Solanaceae; genus Solanum; species Solanum sejunctum. The sequence continues at coordinate 14,174,692 of JAOTQJ010000001.1, read as the reverse complement.
TCTGTATCGCTTTTTATGGATGTATAGTGCTATCCTCTTGAGAAAATGTGTTTTCTAGTATCCTGTGGGAACCTTATGAATCCTTCCTTTTATTGGCTTCATGTCAGGTTGCTGTGATTGCGCCAAATGTTCCTGCTATGTATGAAGCTCATTTTGGAATTCCAATGGCTGGAGCCGTTTTAAATGCTGTTAATGTTCGTTTAAATGGCGACACAGTTGCTTTTCTTTTGGGCCATTGCTCAGCTGCAGTCGTCATGGTGGACCAAGAATTCTTTCCATTGGCTGAGGAAGCTTTAAATATTTTAGAAAATAAGAGCAAAGGAAAATCAAATCGGCCACTTCTTGTAGTCATTGCTGATAAAAACTGTGATCCCACCCCATGCCAATATGCTATAAAGAAAGGGGCTGTTGAATATGAGAATTTCTTGGAAACTGGTGACCCAGATTTTGCTTGGAAGCCACCACAGGATGAATGGCAGAGTATTGCTCTGGGTTATACCTCTGGTACGACAGCTAGTCCTAAAGGAGTGGTGCTTCATCATCGTGGTGCGTATCTTATGGCTCTAAGTAATGCTGTTGTTTGGAGTATGAAAGAGGGAGCTGTGTATCTTTGGACTCTACCGATGTTTCACTGCAATGGTTGGTGTTTCACTTGGACTCTTGCAGCAATTTGTGGGACCAACATATGCCTTAGACAGGTGATCCCTTGGTCTTTTTCTTGCACATAGAGTTTTTCTATGATGTATTTACATTACTTGTAATAGCACAGTCAATCACTGGACATGTGTAGTTGATAATGGATTTTGCACTTCGACCTAACAATTTTGCAATAGAAGTAACAATATAGAAGTCTTGGTTGATATTTTCACCACATTGGCCCACTTCTTCAGTTGCAATGAGTATTTTATAGAAGATACATATCTAGTAATTTCCTCTTTTGCAGAACCTATAAGTATATGTACAAAGAATTAAGGTGATCCGTCAAGAAAGGCTGGAAAAAACTGAAAGAATCGCGTAGGTGGTGGTATATCCTCATCCTTGTATATAGTGAGCAAAATATAGGTGCTGATATAAATGGAGATGTAGATAGTATCTTCTTTGAACAATATGAGGTTAGATTCTTCCACTGCTTTTTCCCCCTCGACTCCAGTTCTGTTTCACAAATAACAAAAGACTATATTGTCCTCTGATCATACACAACATACAAGTCACCAAACAAGAAGAGATGACATGCTGTTGTTCCAACTATGAGGGCTAGAAACAATTATTCAGTGTTTCATCTTGAAACAGGTTAATGGACTAGAAGAATATTAAAGAGAAATGTCAAATTTACCATCTTAAAATATACGTTTAACAAAGTAACATGTTTACTAACTAGTTAAGATCCCAAAGACTATTGCTTGAGTTGAGGAGTCTGAAATTGTTTGAATATACTAAGAGGAGGAGGGGCACATGCCTTTTTGGTCTATATCTGAAGTGGAGGAAGAAAAGTAACTGGAAAAGATAACTGCTTTGAGGCAGGTCAAATAAATTGCTGCACTTCTCCCTGCTGCTTTTTCGGCTCTTGACAAGGTTGCCTTTTTTTTTTTTTTTTTGAGTGGTCCATATGCAGGTAACTGCTAAGGCTGTTTATTCCGCCATAGCTCACCTTGGTGTTACCCATTTCTCTGCTGCACCTGTGGTACTCAATACCATAGTTAATGCTGCAAAAGAGGAGATCATTCTTCCCCTGCCTAGGCTGGTACATGTAAGCACTGCTGGTGCTTCTCCTCCTCCTCCTGTTCTTGCTGCAATGACTCAACGTGGCTTCCGTGTCTTACACACTTATGGCCTTTCTGAAACCTATGGCCCCTCCACTCTATGCACATGGAAGCCTGAGTGGGATTTACTTCCCACAGATGTTCAAGCGCGTCTCAATGCACGTCAAGGTGTCAGATATGTAAGCCTGGAGCATCTGGACGTAGTTAACCCAACGGACATGACACCTGTTCCAGCCGATGGGAAAACAATGGGAGAAATCGTCTTTGGGGGTAATGTTGTGATGAAAGGGTACCTGAAGAACCCGAAAGCCAATGAAGCTGCTTTTGCGGGAGGCTGGTATCACTCTGGTGATCTTGCTGTAAAACATCCAGATGGGTATATTGAAATAAAAGACAGATCAAAAGACATCATCATATCTGGTGGTGAAAATATTAGTAGTGTTGAGGTCGAGAATATCCTATATCAACACCCTGCAATACTGGAGGTCTCTGTTGTTGCCAGGCCTGATGAGCAATGGGGAGAGTCACCTTGTGCATTTGTGACATTAAAGCCTGATGTTAAGGAAACGGATCAGCAACAATTTGCAGAGGATATTATGAAATTTAGTCGATCAAAGATGCCTAAGTACTGGGTCCCAAAGTCAGTGTTTTTCGGACCTTTGCCAAAGACAGCTACAGGGAAAATACAAAAGCACTTGTTAAGGGCAAAGGCAAAGAAAATGGGACCATTGAAGAGGAGTAGATTGTAAATGCAACACAATTCAATGGTTGCCTGATTTGTCTTTGTAATGTCTGCTGTTTTAAGTGCTCGGTATCTCCTTGTATCTTGGTCTTCCAGGTTATATTTTAGATTTTTGCTAGATAATTATGGAAGGTACTATGTAATCTTATCATGAACTGTTGGTGTTCATTGAATTTTCAATTGAGTGGGAAATTTCATCTTAGCATCTGGTTAAAATCCTGTCTTTTGAGGCAGCAGTAATTCACTACGTTTTCAGTAGATGATTCTTATGGACCAGCATCTTTGATTGTTTACTTCTTCCCGTTTCTGTTTTTCCTTTTGAATTGCACGCATCTTTGTAATTTCGACGATTTCCCTATGTTTTCTTATTTTTGTTCTTTGGATAAAGAATTTAACTTCATGATCTACGAATATATATATATATATATCATTGTATTCCACATCTGTAGGTCATGTTTAATATCTTTCCCTCACTTCCCCCTTCTTGTAACTGAATAGGTTTTCCTTTGGTTTTCTTTTACCCATAAGTCTTACATTTTCTATTGCCGCTTCTAGATTAACCCTAAATACCCTTCTTCTGAGTACATTCTCTGTACTCGTGTCTATTGTATGTTGTTAGGCGGTTCTTTGGAATGGACTAGTGTCAGACTCTCAACTTGATGGTTTGAGTGGCTCGGGCTTGGCTAGTGATTTAACTGATGAGCCTATACCAGGTCCTATGACTTCAGTCAAGATTAAGTTCAACTGATGGAAGACCTTGGTATAGGCGTGGCCAGAGCATGCAAGGCAAGACATGGCTAAGGAATAACAAGGGCTGGGAAAGGCAAGACTATAATGTGGCAAGGTCGTGGTCAAACAAGCTAAGTCAAGGTGAGACTATAATGTGGCAAGGTTGTGGTCAAAAGTCAAGGCAAGACTATGTTGTGGCAAGGTCATAGTCAAACAAACTAAGACTAAGGGCTGGACAAGGTCAATGGTGCAGGAAATCGGACCCCAATGGCAAATTGTGCAAGGCCTGAGCATGGCACAGGCATGCAGGGCAGGTGCGAATTTGGCGTCAAGGGCCAGGCATTGGCGCCTAGATTAGAAGGTTGGTCGCATGTGTCATGCTCATGCATGGGCAGTTGGCGGTTGAGGGAGTTTCTACCCATTTTGACATGTCAGCAAGTCTGGATAATATTTGTTATTTAAATTTGAATTGCGCCTATCAATTGGGGATGTCAACTGACTTAGCAGGCACATGACTGGACATGTTGTGGCCTATTTAAAGGCATAGTCAGTCAGTCTGGGCAAGTGTGTTGACCTGGACGAATTTTATAGGCTCAGTGTTATGTGTTTCCTTTGTTCCTATGAGTTATATAACAAGGGTTGGGACTTATTCCTATACGTGCTTGTGTTCTTAATTTCACAATCTTGTTTGTGTTGAGTGTTGATCAAACTAGGCCAAAAGTAGGCTGAGTCTAAGTTGGTTAGGCACTTGAGTTAGCGGACTCCATAAATTCCTTTTGACTTATTAACGAGACTGTTTCTATTTTGTCTGAGCTATTATATATATTATCCATTATCTCATCAAGATATGCTAACTTCTCTTGATCTTTATAATTTTCTCGATACCCTAAATTATTTGTTCTAGATTCGCATGTTTTAAAATATTTTTCTACTTCTACTATATCCATATTTCCTATTTTACATCCTTTGCATTTAAACGTTATACTTTTATTTTCTTTATATTTCCTTCCTGCTTTCTTGTAGAACTTCATCTACTTCATATCCTTCTTGTATTGTCTCAATATTCATCATTTCACCTTCTAGTTCTATTTTGTCTTTAAGTCCTTCTTGTTTGAATAACTATAGTTAGTAAATCTTACATATGTTTCTCCTTTTATTAGTATACAATAGATGAGTTTCCGACATGAATACTTTATATTTATTCCTCTTAAACTGCTCTAGGTTCCATTCTAATCCTGCATACTCTTTTGGATCTATTTTTATTGACTTTATTAACTTTATACCTTTATTTCTCATTACTTCAACCATGTCTTCTACTTTTAGTTTAAACATGTGTATTATTATTTAATACACATTTTTTAATAAAACCTACACACATGTAGTTAACTCTCTAACTCATAAGTGAAGCTCGGCAATAACATCTCCAATTCCAACAATAATCAACCATAGTGAGATTCACAATCCATGTTCTCAAATGACAAGATATATCTCAATATCAAAACATAAAGTCAACAAGTGTCAATTTCAATATTTCACTTTCAAGTAACAGAGGAAGTTCACAGTTTGACCAAGTACATCTACTCAATCAACAAGTAATACATCATTCTAAGCCATAAACAAAGGGAATACAGTGTTCAAGTAAACTTAACAAGGTTTAGTATTATACTTGCTTCAACTAATAGACAAACAAAGCAAACACTAAAGCTTTACCCCACAAATTGGCACCCGAAATGTAACGATCTAATCAAATATAAATTCACAATCTCAATACAGAATCAATGACACAAAAATCAATCAATTTGGGCAAAAAAGATAAAATGATAAAAAATTTCATGCCAAAAAAAGTCTCTAAAATTTAAAAATTAATGCAAAAAACGTTTCCTAAGTAATAAGGATTTCAACGGTGAAAACCGTTTTGAAAACGAACTTAAATGAAGTCATATCCCAAATTTCAGTCAAAATTTCACATCAAAAAATTCTCAATTTCTCCCATTAGAATTCTCCAATTTCAAGTTAAAAACACAAATTAATTAATAAAAAATAAAAAAATCGAGTAGAAATTAGTTATCCAATAATTTTGACTTGAAAAAACTCGAAAAAATCCCCTAAAATCGAGCTTGGAGTAAAAAAAAGTTGAAAATGGTGGAACACGTCATTTTTAAAATACAAAACTGGTTCAGAACACTTACTACTCTGCAAACGCGAGGTGGGACCTTTGAACGCGGAGAGGACCTCTAGATAAAGCTTCACAAATGCGGAGGCTTCATCCGCAAATGTGGAGTATCGTTCACTAGCACTCCGTGGATGCTGGGGCTCGATCCGCGAACGCGGAGGTCAAAAAGGGGTAGGCCTACGCGAATGTAGAGGCAAGGTCGCGAACGCGAAGGCCAATGGTTAGGTATTAAATGAAAACAAAATTAGTTATATCAAAACTCGAAACGAGCCCCTAGGGTTCGTTTGAAACTCGAAATACACAAATCAAACATGTAACCTTTCAAAAACGATGTTTTGATTCAATGGAACTGTCAGAATTTGATTATGAAGTCTCCTCGACCAAGAACCTGAAAAAGCTCGTTTAAACTAGTTAAAAACTCAAATATCCAAAATAACCTCGGAAGCTTTAAAAATTACAACGAGACCATTTTTAGCATTAGTTTCACCATCCGAGGAACTATCGAAATTTCGATTAGAGTTTTCGAATTTCGAATGTTGATCAAAGTCAAATTAGGATCCAGAATCAACTATAAATGCAAATTTCGATCCAAAACCTTCGTTTTAACTCCAAATTCAGTTCCAAAAGTTCTCCTGGACAAGATTCTATATTCCGAAGTTGGTGGAATCGATAGAATCACATTCTAACACCCGAAACTCAAAATGACTCCAAAACTCAAAATTTTCAAACTTAAGTCTTTAAAAAATCTTTTTATAGCAAATCTCTGATTTTTTACAAGATTTTTAAAATTTGACTTTTCAACTCAACCAAAAATGATTTTAAGCAACTTTTAGGAAGGACAAATGAAAATTTAACTGTTAAATGTCAAAAATGACCTTCCAGGTCATTACAGGCATACACAAATCGTCTTTTCTTTTGAGATTTTCAATTTTCATTAAAAATAATCGTCATATTTCTTTGAATAGAATGAGGATAATTATTTGTCTAAAATTCATGATAGGTAACGAAAGCAAATTGACGATCTCAATTGAATTTAGTAACCACTCTTATCCAAAAGTTAGTTGTGATATGAATTCGGTCAAACAAGTTAGACAATGAGGCATTATATATTCAGTATATTGACTCAACAGATAATCATCCATCTTGTAATAACATCATTTTTAAATTTAAGTGCTTAATGCAGGAATTCGGAGTTTCATCGCTCAAGTCAATGTTTGAAGAGAAAAATAGGGTGGCTGATGTTCTAAGAGAGATACTCAAAATATGATATGTTTTTGGATGACTCAATATTTTTAAATTTTCTCCGACATATATAACAGGTACAATTAAAAACGACATTTTATAAGCTACTTTTAGTAAAAATACTAAAAGATATTTAATTTTAAACTTTTAAAAACTTTTCAAATACTATTTTTTTTTCTAAAATTTGAAATCTTGAAATGTTTATTAAATATATTTGCCAACGGCACCTTCTCAAGAATTTGTCAACTACCAAAAGAGCAAGCTCAGGTTGAGGAAGAAAACTGTACATGTTAGATACAAAGAAACACAATAGCTTTCAAGACTATCATCTCACGCGTATATGAGCCTGAATCAGTGTTACAAGCCCCACGACATACTTTTGCTTGCCACATCCTTTCCGAGTTCTGCTAGTTTTAACATACGAAATTACATTACTTTCTTCATAAAAATTTCAAATTTCAAAAAGAGGTAATAAAGACATTTTCAATAATTAAAAAGACATTTTTAATATTTTTATATTAAAAATACTATAAATTATAATACTTAATAATTTAGAAAATTACGATAATTTTTTTTAAATTGGTTCTCAATATTCTATTTTTCTTATATAAATTGAGATAGAAGAAATAATATATATAGGACATGTAATTTAGAAGTAAAAGTAGATAATTAGTTACTAGTCCATATTAATCAAATCTTACTGTTAAGAAAACAAATTTGGGGCATAAATTGAACATCACTTTTGACCTTTTAGTTATTCTTAACCTATTTTTGAAAATAGAAATAATTCAAAGTAAAAATTACACGTATGAGCCCTTTTAGTTATTCTCAACCTATTTTTGATAATAGAAATAATTCAAAGTAAAAATCACACATATGAGCAACTGAAGAATTATCACTTAGAAAAGATAAAACGAAGGTCAAGAACAAAAGAATTTTCAATAGTTTTCTTGAACATTGAGTAATTAAAATATTAAGTTTTTCTTAAAAATTTGAATTACTATGAAAGGGAGTACAGTAATTTATTGGGTGAAAAACAAAATTGTACAAAATTTTTCATGAAATTACAAGGCCGTACCAATTTTTTTTTATAATTATATGAATATAGCAATTTTTATTACAAAATAAGTAAGAGAATATAGTTGTCACTCATTAATGTTTATGCTCTTGTGATGTGATAAGGGTTGGGAAGTCAAAAAAAAAAAAAAAGAGAGTAATCCGTGTTCCTCATTCTTGAAATCAATATAAATTATTTTTTTTGTTGTATTAATTAATGATGATAGACATATTGATGTGGTAAGTGTTGAAATTTTTTTTGAATAAATTTAAAATATCATATTAATTATATATGTGAGTCATATTCATATAAGAAGGACCAAGTCAACGTTGCTTTTTGGTAGTACTATGTACTTCCTTTGATTTTTATTTTTTTATAACGAAAAAATGTCCTTCTCTTGCCTACACCAATCAAATCAATTAATTTAATTTGATTGCACATTGAAAAGTAATTTCTTTTTGGCAGTTGAGTATGAAGATAAACATAGCTTAGATGGTGTATAATATAAGGTATAACTGTAGTTACGATAGATCATAATATATAAACACTTTGTTTCACTCACTAAGATTGTTGGTGAGAGAAAAAAACAAAAAAGATAGCAAACAAGTGGCGAGTATAACAAAGGTGTTTATCCATAAAAATTTCATGAACAATGATAAAGATATGTTGATTCTGGTAAAATATGATGGAAAATGAGACGTAACATGTATGTAAATAGTAAAAAATTATTGTTAATTTTTTTACGTTGTTACCAATATCAAAGATTCGTGATAATTAGAAATTGTATGTAATTTGTTGAAATATTATTTAAATATTTATGTTTTTATGGTATTCTTATATTTATATTAGGAATAAAGTATAGTTGTAAGTGTTCCTTTTTAATTCATAATTTTATTTATTTTTATTTTTTAATTACTGCTCTTCATACATAAATTATTGCTTAACTGAGTAGTAGTTATGAAGATATATTTGCATGATGTTAATAATTGATGATTTTCGATCCTGGACAATAGTTGGATAGATAGTGTATATATTGCTATACACTTAATTACCATGTAAAGGTTTTACTTTTAAAAAAAAAAATAGTAGGTGTGTGTATGGTGTACATAATGGTAATCAAAAAAGTAGTGAAGTTGGATAGTATTGTATATGGTATTTTAATTGTAATAGATTTGTGAAAAATTGATTGTGCCTAATATGATGTTTCCTATAATAATCCAAATAGTTATCATAAAGGAATAAAGTCATTAAGAATATATAACTAATTAATGAGCTTATCATATAATATACGAAAGAATTACTAATTTGATAAAATAAATGACTTTACCATATAATATATCCGATTGCTACCTTTCTTCAAAATCATATTGAATATCATTGACTGGGGACTATCATAACAGACATCACAACCTAAAAAAAAAAACGCAAATCCATCAGTCATCAACTTTTAAAGCAAGAATTAGCCTTATAACCAAATTATGCATCAATAAGGGGACTCACAAGTAACAAACAAATAATTTTACTATAAAAGATTATATGCATTAACAATATGATCATCTAATGAAGTAATCGTATATATTACATAATAATTATCATGCAATTATCAGATAATATATAATTAACTATACTATTGACTATCAACAATAATAGGTTTAATGAAATTACCATATAGTATCCAACCAATATTTTTTATCAAAATTTTATAAATGCATAAACAGTAAGATAAACTAATGAGTTCTCAATATAACATACAAAATTATTACACTGATAAAATATCGCTAAGAATACTTTTAACTTTTAATGGGCAACAACTAACTGATATACTAACTTATTAATTATCCTCATGGCCAACATGTCCACCATAATCCAAACATGGTATACAGAATGGATGGACACCTTTGTTCATCTTCTGTCTCTTTGATAGTGATATTTCGTCCTCAAAGTCACTATATGTGATAAATTGCTCTCATTCATAGGCTCCTTGCCCTTGCTCTTCTGAGGATCCTTCTCTTGACTAACAACCAAAACGTCATCACTTTTTGGTGGTAAGAGGGTGTATGAATTTAACTCAAAAGATGGTCTAGAACAACAATGAAGACTACTATTCTTGCTTTGAAATCTTGGGTTTTTTCAACCAGGTGTAACTTTCATATTTGTTATTCCTTTTTCCTTATGGAAGAAACTACATAAATATGGAGAAAATTTTAAAAATAAAAATTAGGAATTTAAAATCATTCAAACAAACCCAAAAATTTTATTAGAATGCAATAAAAATATTATACTAACCTAAAAATTCTTGAGGAATTGTAGCCAAGAACTATGAGCAAAATGATTTTCTTCAATAAAGAATTTTCTTCTAGAATGGGAAGGGTTTGGGAAGAAAGTTGACGGATGAGAGAGGTTTTGGATAAAATAATGTACAATGTAAGAATCAACTTTTTCAAATATTTTTTCTTGAACAAAATTAAAAAAAATGAAGGTGCAAACATAGGGAACCGGTGCTTGGTACGACAGATGAGATTGAGTCATAAATCAAAAGTCACTCATGTGGGTTTAATCACCTAATCACATTATCTCTTTTTCTGCTTGCACACACTTTTTTGTATTGATATTTTTGTAATTAAATTAGTAGATTTGTAATTAAAAAAACATATGTAATTTTGGAACAAAAAATTAACATTTTTGTAAATTTTTCTAATTTATTTTAGGCGAAATGACTTGGTAGACCCTTACACTTAGCTCCATTTGTCAGTTAAACCCTCCTACTTATGACTTTATCAACTAAACTCTTAAACTCATTTTAACACAATATTTTAAACTCCTCTGACCGGTGATTGAATTTATGTGATATTAATATTGCTGAGTTGGAAAAGCAAGTAGACACAGTATTTACATTAAAAACATATTCTTTAAAAATTAATAATCAATTGTTTAATAAAATAAAAAAATTATTTTTTCCTCAACCATCCCTCCCCACCCCCTCTTCTACGCCCCAATCCTCTCTCTTCTGCTAGCCTTATCTTTTTCTTCTTGGAACTTTATTCACCACATTCATTCTTCTCATTCTCCTTTTCTTGTTCAACACACACTTCTCTTTTGCTGCAAATAGCCCCGCACCTCACCCTCATTCTATTCACTTCATTTCGCCCCTACTCTTAATGCTTTTAAGTTTTTAATTTCTTTGTCTAAAAATATTGAAATCATTATTTGTATTAGTTGACTTCAAAGAAGATATGTAGGTATGTGTTTCATGAAGGATAATTGATGGATATTGAAAAGTTAAAAATTCCATTGGTAAAGTTTGAGAAAGCTTGAAAAACAATAATTGAGTTTTGAGAATTTGTGAAATTAATTCTAAATTGTGATTGAGGTTTGTAGGATTTGTGTTGGTGAATTTGTAATCGACTTTAAGTTAAACATGGAAGAATTTTATCTATATGAGGTGAATTTGGTGTTCTTTTTATGAGCAAATGTAAAAATATTTGAAAAAACTTGAAGAACAATAAATAAATTTTTAGAATTTGTGAAATTAATTGAAAATTGTGATTGAGGCTCTTGTTGGGTTTATGTTGGTGAATTTGTAGTTGAATTTTCAAGTTAAATAGGGAAGAATTTCATTTATATGAGATGAATTTGGTGCTCTTTTTGTGAGCTAATGTGAAGAACATGCTTTAAAAATTTTCACAAATTGTAAAAACCCTAATTGTTTTTTTAACATGTAATTTCATATGTGGCATTAAAAAATGACATGGAATTCCACGTGTACTCAATTGTATAACACACATACTAATCAGGTGAAAAAAGGTTTTAAAATATTATGTTCAAATGGGTTTAAGGATTCAGTTGACAAAATGATAAGTAGGAGGATTTAAGTGACAAACAGAACCAAGTATAATGGTCTGTCAAGTCATTTCGCCTTTATTTTATAGAGTTCACTTGAAAGTAGGGGTGAACATAAATATCGAAAAATAAAAAAACTAAACTGAACCAAATAAATTCGGTTCTTCGGTTCGGTATCGATGTTATTTTTTCAAAGTTTGGTTCTTCGATTTGATGTTCAGTTGACTAAAGAATCGAATTTTTATTTAAAAAATTAAAGAAAATTATACATATATTAGACAAAAAATAAAATTATATTTATATACATATAAATAAATTAGCAGTAAAATCATTCATGAAACAAATCAAAGTAGCAATAAATTTATAATTTATATCGGTAACTTAAAATATTATTTTTCAAGAGAAAGTTAAATATTTTTTTTTGATTTATGTCATGTAAAGGATATCTTCATGATTATTTTCTTCAAGCAATAGCTGGAGCATAAATTCATGATAAAGATAAATATAATTTTTTAAGCATACTGAGTATTTCATGGAAGCACATAATCACTTAATATGATTTTAAATTTTTAAGTGTCTTGTACTTTAATTTTGTCCTTATTTTATTTTTTATTAGTTTGCATCAAAAAATTATTTTAAAAATATTAAATAAAATTAAATCAAACTTAAAAAAATCAAATCAAATTAAAATATTTCAATTTAATATATAGTGCATATTTTTTTAAAATTAAAAACTAAAAAATCAAATCAAAATTTACTTAAAATCGAACTTGGAAGAGAGAACGAAAGAGCGGAAAATCACAAGTCCTACCGGCTCCACAGTATATAATTTGCGTGCTATTTTCAGCAAATTATTTTCTCGGATAGCCTGTATGAATGATGTGGACATTTATAGACCCGACTCGTATGTTGCCCCTATTAGCCACCCAATTATGACTAATTTTTGGGGATTAGGTCAGTCCAATGTTATGTTGACGCTTGCTCAGACTAAAAAGCAGAGAACGACTGATCATGGACATAATTCCTATCACAATGGGGTTTTGACTGATCATTTCATCTTTTTCGAGAATTAACTCATAGGGTTTTTGGTTCTTCAAGTAAAGATTCTAACTTCGTATGAGTTTGATAGATTTGGAGTATCTAGGGTTTGACTGATCATTCACAAAGCTTTATTATTTTCAGAATTTGCTCAACAAAGTTCACTGGTTTTTAGACGGGGTATTGGTTCTTGGAGTAAAGATTCTGACTTTGAATGATTGGTTTGGTGGAGTTTTGAGTTTGTTACATTATGGAAAGCAGCAGAGCAGGACAACTCACTGGGAAGGAAATTCATGGTTTCCGCACTCTTCAAGGTATTATCTGTTACTTTGACTTTGTTAGTTTTATTATGCAAAAAAGGCATGGTTGTGTACTTGTGACAGAAGGGCACTTCACTTCAATTTAGGGGCTAATATTGAATTAGGTACTCAAATGATTAAGGTAGGAACATGTAGGACATAATGCTAAGAGTAATCCATGGGATTATGGCATACAAAGTTTGTTGAGATCGGGCGTGTTTGGTTGATCAAACTGTTTGGAAAATATTTTCTTAGGAAATGGAAAATGACTTTCCTAACGAAAGTAGCAGAAACAAGTTCTCTCAAAAAAAAGTAGCAGAAACAAGTTGCATAAGTGGCGTTCCAAATTATTGTCTCCTCCCCACCCACTTTATCCCCCTAAACCCCATCCTTTGGCCATCCCACCCACCCCATCCTCGTACCTCCACTTCTTATCCCATCCTACCTCCATAGTATTTTGTTAAATAACATATAAATACCTTTAGGGTAATAGTTTTACTGCTGACTTGTCAAACACTAGAAAATAAGTAAGAAATTCACTTGTTTTTCAAGAAAACATTTTCTATGGAGAATATTTTCCTTCATACCAAAGACACCCTAAACATCAATCCAAACCAAAGGTAAGATGCAATAATTTTAACTTTCCACGCGATACTCAACCTACCACGACCTTCTTTTACTTAAATAGGGGCTGACTATGCTCTGGGAACATAGGTGGAGTAACAATATCAATGTTGTGTACGAAAATAAGTGACATGTCTAAACACTAGCTCCAATAATAGAAAGGACATTTTCAAAGTGGCAGAAATTTGGTTTCCTGTTAGTTATCACAAACAACAACATCATACCCAGTGAAATACCACTGGGTATTCATTGCAATGGCTACTATTTGTCATTCACACTTCTTCAATGTATGCCATAAAAAACGATGCTTGAACAACTAAACTTATAGCCAAGTGATGTTTCTGATGATCCTTATTTTTAGTTGCATGAGCATCTCTTTGCTGAGTTATTAGCCTCTTAATGTATATGATAATACAAGATCTGTTCTTATCAAAGTAACAATGAGTTCCTTGATTTTGACTAAACCATGGTATGAGGTTGAGTCTGAGGATCAACGACAGAAGAGGACTTGAGTAACTTTGTGGGATGGTTAATACAATATCAATTTGATAAATTATCTTGACTATCAAATTTATTGACCAATTTTTGGATAACAGTGGTGTTGGGAGTCGGGACCAGTTTGTGCATGCATAAACTATTTCACTGGGCACATGATACTTTCCACCAACACATGTACTCCATACCTCTATCCATCAATGCTTAGCCAATGTGAAGAAACCACGATTTTTCCTCTGTTAGGATATAGGGATATGAACTCTGATCTCCCATTATTTTCATTTCATTGATGGAGAGACCAATCTCTTGGGTGCTTCATTTACCATAAAATGACAAGTGCCTGTCCTTTTATTCAGCTAGACACGAAGATACATGTTGCTTTGCATAATATCTGGCTTGCAACTTATAGTAAATTGATTTGTGACAATCCCTAAAACTGTATATCAAAATGAGAAAAAGGAAATTACTTTATTGTTCTAAAATCTATATCCGCAGTTTAGGATAGTGAGAAAGGTCATTGTGTAACGGAAAGCACTGCAACTATTGATTTTTCTTTTGGAAAACTGTATAATACAGTTAATGTGTCTCTACGTGCAGACGCAAGGACGGAAGGAGACACATAACAATGCTAAAAACACTTGATATTTATCTTTATTTTGGATTTTTTAACTTCATTTTTTCTTGTTAATAAATTGTACTTTTTATCTTGACTTTTAAGTTATTTTAGATTATCTTGTGGAAGGATTGGCTGAATGTATGTTCATCCAAATCTTTCTTTTTATCCAATCGTTTGGTCAAGTTCCACAAATCAAACTAACAAAATCTATCATGGTGAAACACTCAGAAATTAGAATGAAGTAGATTGCTTCCTTGGCCACTCTAGTGAGTGTAGTGTCATCAACTGTGAAAGGGTTCCTAACAAATTATTAATTCAACAAGAGTTAAGCTAGAACTTCTTCTCCTTTTGTGATAGTTAGGTAGCCAGATCATCATGGAAACAAAACACGAGCTCCTGAATTCCTGGAAAATTAGAGTGAAGTGATGGCCAGAAAAGGTCCCTTGATCTTACAATGCTAGATGGATGTACAAACTCATGGTGTAGAGGCATGTCAGTGCTAAGTTAAGATGAGAATGGGCCTCTGACCTAACTGCTGTTTCTTGTAATTTTCACTTTTGGTTGACCTACTCTTTTTGAGTCATCCTTGCTGATTAAAACTGATATTATCTGTTGCTTGCACAGATTTGGATATCCCCAGTATAATGGAAGAAGCGAAGATGAGGTGGCTCCGACCGAACGAGATCCATGCGATATTGTGCAACTACAAGTACTTCAACATCTTTGTCAAGCCTGTAAACTTGCCAACAAGTAATGCGTCCCTAAGCATGAATAAGCTGTTATGGTCTTTGTCTTGCGATTTTCTTATTTTGTTTTGTGCACGAGTGTAATATCGAAGGAAGTGGAACATGATATCAGTACACAAAGTCATACCAAGCACTAAATTTAGTGCTTAGGATTGCTCATGAATTATAACATTTACTTATTAAACCAACCAAAAAAATTACCTATTAAAAGCAGATCCCTGCAACAACAACAACAACAACATACCCAGTGATATCCCACAAGTGGGGTCTGGGGAGGGTAAATTGTACGCAGACCTTA
>JAOTQJ010000001.1:14144066-14158933 GCA_025642045.1 Solanum sejunctum | reverse complement strand
GGTCAGGAGAGGAGTAGGACGAAGAAGAGAAACTTAGCCTACTACTCTAATTCGCGACCTCCACAACTTTCTATCTAGGGTCATGTCCTCAGTGAGGTCGAGTTCCGCCAAGCCCTGCACTTTAGTTATTTCTTTTTTTGTTCTGCTTTGCTCTGCCTTGTGCTGAGGGTCTATTAGAAACAACCTCTCCACCTCCCAAGGTAGGGGTAAGGTCTGTGTATACTCTACCTTCCTTAGATTGCACTTGTGTTATTACACTAAGTATGTTGTTATTTTTACTTATTAAAAAAAGGTGTCAGTAAACTCAACTCCTAGGACATAATAGATTCTATTGATTTATGTTATATTCTCTTGTATCAATACAACAGGTGGCACAATGGTGCTGTTTGACCGTAAGATGCTAAGGAATTTTCGCAAAGACGGTCATAACTGGAAGAAGAAAAAGGATGGGAAAACTGTAAAAGAAGCTCATGAGCACTTAAAAGTGAGTGTCAAATGATCTTGGGTGTGTCCATAGTTTCCATTTTTGTTTGCTACCTTGCTTGTTATTTATCCAATGGACATGTGCTCCTCATTGCGGTGCTGCTATATTTCTGCTTTCTGCTTTTTAGGTCATAGTTGTACACCACTTACTTTTGCTGAATGTTCTTATGAATTTACATATTCTGTACAGCTCTGCTTTTGCCTCTCTTGTTCTGTACAGCTATACTTTTGCATCTCTACTCACAAAGTTTTGGGGGGTGGGGAGGGGGGCTAAGGTTTGTGTACATCCTACCCTCCCTCGATCCCACTTGTTGGATTACACTGGGTGTATGGAATTTATTGTTGTACAGCTCTGCTTTTGTTACCATCAATTTATTCCCCATGTAAAGGTTAGCAATCTTTGTCATTACAGCTCCCTTAGACTACACCTGAGAAAAATTTGTAGCCTATTGTGAGAAATATAATAGAAGAATATTATTGAATTGTTGTCTACATTATTACATTGAGACACTATATTAGACTCCTTTTCCAACTAGGATACTATAATACAATCCTTTTCCAATTAGGATTCTATACTTCCCCTCAAGCTAGTGCATACACGTCATATGTACCTAGCTTGTTACAAATATTAATTAATACGAGGATTGATGAAGAACTTGGTGAGATATTTGCAAGTTGATCACTCGACTTCACAAAATCGACAATCAATCTCAGTGTACTTAGTCTTCTCATGAAATACTGGATTTGATGCACAATGTCGACAAAACACCAATGTGATAAGTTCTTAACTTACAGTGTTGAACTTCCCAAACCAAGCTCAGAGGACTTTCATATCATAGAGTGACTTACATAATCGATACACAAGGCTACCAAACTCCCCCCTTAGCAACAAAATCAGGTGGTTGCTTCATATATACTTCTTCCTCGACATAGAAAAAAACATTCTTAATGTCCGACTTTTTCCTTTTGGCAAAAGAAAATCTGAAGTTGAAAGTGCTTGAAATCTGATAGAAAATATATGGATCATCTCGAAATCGCTCCAAGAAAGTCACTTGAAAACTGGTCAGAACTTGCTCATGCGCCAAATTATTAATTTTGATATCTGAAAGTGATCATAAATTGAGAAATAAAATTATATAGATAAGGTCGGAATGATGACATGACCCTACTGAGAAAGAGGATTATATGGGTAGAGTTGGAATGACGGCACAACCCTACTAATATGTAAAATTATATGGTAGGGTTAGAATGATGGCATGACCTTACGCAAATTAGATTTGATGAGTCACCGAAAAGACGCATGAAACTACCAAATATAATCTGAGTCACCAAAAAGACACACAGTGCTATGCAACTTAAATATGAGAAAGTACAAAACATTCACGGTACTACACAAATTGAATATGAGAAGTAGTTCGGAGAGATGCCCGGTGCTACACAAATCGAATATGAGAAAGTAGTCACCAGAAAGACGACACGGTGCTACACATGATAAATATAAAAAAGTAGTCATCGAAAAGATGACACGGTGCTACACAAATTAGATATAAAAAAGTAGTCACCGTAATGATGACACGATGCTACACAAACACTGACAGATATAGGGTTGACACAGAACAACCCTAGAAAGTCATCGAAAATTGACGCACCGTGATCTAATCTTTTTTTTTTTTGGCTAACATAATCATTGGCCAGACGGGTGGCATATATGGGTTATAGCTGCCCGTCGGCAGCGAGAGCTCTTTGATTTTCTACCAAGATTGTATAAGCTCTGATACCATGTGAGAAATATAAGAGAAGAATATTATTGAATTGTTGTCTACATTATTACATTGAGACCCTATTTATAGATACTATATTAGACTTCTTTTCCAACTAGGATACTATAATACATTCCTTTTCCAAGTAGGATTCTATATACTATTGTTATTCCTATTCCTATTCTAAGTAGGATTGTATTTACCTATTCCTATTCTAACACCTATCACATGCTACGTACAAATGTTTGGTGACATACGATAAGGGAGGGAGAGTTATTGTTTGTACATGCAAATACTCAGTATAACACATTGTGTTGTCATTTGGAATTTGACTCAAGATGCTGACTTTCTTAGGCTGATTTGCATGTAGCAGAGGTCTTTGAGTGCTTTGGATACAGGTTCAAGTGTAATCGATGGGCGATAATGAAAATATATGAACATTTGGATCATACTCTCTCCTATAATGCATCACCTTTGATGGGTCAGAGCTCTTATTGTCACACTAAAATGCAAAATCTGAGGAAACTTCTAATTGCACAGTACTTAATCGTGCAACAAGTTTGTGGTGGTCTGTTAATTATTCATCTACTGCAGCTTCATGGCTGGAGGTGGTTAGAAATGGCACCGGCCACTAAGAAAGCACAAAAAATAAACACAAGTGTCTGCTGAAATCTCTGGAGCTCATTCAGGAACAATCTAGAATGGCCATGATTGAAATTGTTGGAGCTAATTATTCGTAAAGGATTAAGCAAAAACTCAATACCGCATAATCAGAACTTTTTTTTCCCCCAAAAGTCCGTCTCCAGTATCACCAGTATATACTGCCATCTTCTGTTTTTCCACCACGTCCGCAAAGACCTAGCTAGATTTAGAATGACCAAATTCATTTAGCAATTTATCAAGCTGCATTCATCTAGCTAAGCAGAGTTTCTAGTAATCCAATTTGCTTTATGGTGCATTCATTTTTAAAACTGCCATACCTAGTTTTAGTAGGTAATGTCCAATTAGCTTTCTGCACAATAATCTTTTTTCTTATGAACAAGTTGTCACTATTTTTTAGTTTTTCCCCCCTCTTTCATAGTATGTTTCTTTTGTCATTCATACACCAGAACTATCGGATGCTTTATATTTGCAATTTGCAAGTCTGAGATGCATAAAAGTTATTAATATTTTTGCTCAATGCATGCAATAGAATGTCTCCCCTGAGAAGCAAATATGAACTTTTTGGTTTAAGGTTGTACTTTTCCCATCCAAGTCTTTTGTCCTCTTCTCTATGTGAAATTGAGATGATTTGATCTATTCACAGAAGATATGTATCTTCAAGATCTTGAGGTGAGATTTGCAATCTTTTTTGTGCTGGTCCAATTCATATTGTTTCTTAGTGCAGGTTGGTAATGAAGAACGGATTCATGTATACTATGCACATGGAGAAGATCACCCAACCTTTGTCCGGAGATGTTACTGGCTACTTGACAAGTATGAAATACATTTTTTGTTGCTGATACATTGAGCCAATAAGAGGGTTTCCTCTTTGATTTTTATTTCAATTAACTTCAATGATAAATCATTTTATACATTAGCCACTTAGTGGGTGTTTGGATTGGCTTATTTTTTTGGCTTTTGGCTCATAAGCACTTCTAAGTTTTGGAAGTGTTTGGGTAATACAAAAAAATGCTTTTAAGCAATTCCTTAAAGCTGAAAATGCTTTAGGAAACAACCTCTCTACCACTATGTGGTAGTGGTAAGGTCTGCGTACAATCTACCCTCCCCCGACCCCACTTGTGGGATTTCACTGGGTATGTTGTTGTGGTGGTGAAAAATTACAAAAAAAGGAAAACAAAACCTAAAGGCCAAAGTTGGGGGAATTTCACTGGGTATGTTGTTGTGGCGGGGGGGGGGGGGGGGATTACCCATCTTATGACTTTTGATAAGCCACTTAAAAAAGGACAATCCAAACACCCCCTTACATGAGCAGCTTGTATCCTTTGAGTTTGATTTTGTCCATTGCTATGGTTGTATCAGGTCTCTGGAACACATAGTCCTTGTTCATTATCGTGAAACTCAGGAGGTTTGTTTCCTTTATCTTGGCAACTTGTTCAATACATATCACTTATGAAAAAACGAATTCCTTCGTCTATCCATATCCGTATTGGTGTGTTCTAGTTTCCCGTTTTCCCTGTTTAGATTTCCTGTAAGATAACTACCATTCGTAAGTGCAGTTCCATATTATTGGGATATATACCATTAAGTTATTTTGTTGTACTATTCATATTTAGAAGAATGTCAAGCTGTCTGCCCATCTGAATAATCTGTAGCAAATACTATTACATACACCAACACTGTTATCAAACTGTTATCAACACTTCACCTTTGTGTCTTTGTTAACTCATTGTAACCGTTGAAATGTGGTATAGGACTGCTTCTGCATATCTCAGCTTTCTGAGATTTTTAGTGCGAAGAGATGAGATTGACATTGGTAATTAGAGTTGGAATAGTGTTATATGTGGTGTTGTCCCTTATCGCAGGTAGATGTTTAGGTGGTTATTATATATGTGGATGATGGTAGGTGTATGTAAAGTATTTTTGTACAGCTGTTCCAGTCCATCTACATTGTCAATGCCATGTAGGTACACCTTTTTTGTCACCGAAGGTTGAAATGAGAGCCAGTAATTTCAGCTCATATTTATAATCAGCGCATTTATCATACTTTAGTGAGTTATATCACTTATATTTCAGATGGGTTATATGAGTTTCAATCTATTTTTAACCCATAAAAAATGGACAAATATGTTTAAAAAAAATTATGGACAAACATAGGTATCCGTATATGCCAAAAAGCAAATTCAAAAATGCTCTATCATGAGAAACCGTGGATATGAATGTTACCCATTTCCAAGTATTTTGGGAGACTTATTTATTGGAAGTTGGGACTAGGCCTTCTTTATTTTATTTTTTCTGAACTTTCTAAAAAAAAAATAAATCTTTTTTGTCAATTTAAAACATTACAAAGTACTACATATTGAACAAATGATTTTAATAGGAAACATTCAAATTTTATAACCAAAAATTTAGCCTTTCTTTGGTTGAATTCTTTCATCCAGTTAGGAAATTCTTTTTACATAAAAAACGTGATACATTTCAAAGAAATATAAAATAACAACTTAAAAACAAACTTAATAAGAACAAATAATTGGTATATTAGAAAAAGAAGAGAATAAAGGGATATAAATCTTACCCATTTATAACTCCACCCTTAGGAGGTTCTTCAGTTCATTTTAATTTTGAATAGAAAAAGTGATCGAAGAGGTCTCATATCTAGGGATGGGCATTGTTTACGCCAACTCGAAATCTTTTTTTTAAGACATTTGGTTTTGTTTTTTGGAGTATGAATTGGACTTTGGATTTTATTTTTAAAATTTATTAGGTGAAATACAGGATTGTACTATGGCAAAAAAGTCTGCCTATATGAAGTTGTTGGAGTGGGTGGATGAGGATGAGAAACAGCGGCTTAAAGATATCTATTAGACGACGAAGAACAAAAGTGAAGTTAGTGATCGGGAGTGCTAAGATGGCAACTTTTGAACATTTATATGGTGAACTAGGAAAAAAAGGCAAGGATAAGAGATTGTATAAGCTTGCAAAAAAGAGAGAAAAACTCGTGACTTGTATCAAGTGAAGTATATCAAGGATGAGGAAGATGAGATGTTGGAGGACAGGAAGGTGGCAAGTATAAGAAATATTGGGGAAGAATATTATTGAATTTTTGTCTCTACATTATTACATTGAGACTCTATTATTGAATTTTTTTCTCTACATTAAACTCTTTTTCCAATTAGGATACTATAATATAATTCTTTTTCAAGCAGGATTTTATATACTATTCCTATTCCTATTCCTACTCTAAGTAGGATTGTCGATATTATTCTTATTCTTGTTCCTATTCCTATTCCTATTCTAACACCCCCCTCAAGTTGGTCCATACAAGTCATATGTACCTAGTAGCTTGATACAAATGTAATTAATACGATTCTGCAAGTTGATCACTCGACTTCACAAAATTGAAAGTCAATTTCAATGTGTTTAGTCTTCACATGAAATACTGGATTTGATGCATAACTTCGATAAGATACAAGGTGATAAATTCCTACATCATGATGCTGAACTTTCCAAGCCAAGCTTGAGAAGATTGTGTTAGATTATAGAGTGACCTATACAATTGACATACAATGCTACCAGACTTCCCCTAAGCAACAAAACCTGGTG
Organism: Solanum sejunctum; assembly: GCA_025642045.1. Classification (NCBI taxonomy): domain Eukaryota; kingdom Viridiplantae; phylum Streptophyta; class Magnoliopsida; order Solanales; family Solanaceae; genus Solanum; species Solanum sejunctum. Next base: position 14,152,427 of record JAOTQJ010000001.1, on the reverse strand, counting down.
GTTCCTCCATATAAACTTCTCCCTTGGGATTACCATGGAGAAATACATTCTTAATGTTCAACTCTTTTTTTTTTGAGAAAAGTAAATCTGAAACAGAAAGTGCTCGAAATCTGGTATAAATTATGCGGATCATCTCCAAATTACTCCAAGAAAGTAACTGTAAAACTGGTCGTAACTTGCATATGTATTGGGTTATTAGATTTGATGGCTGAAAGTGGTCACAAATTGAGAAATAAAATTCTATGGTAGGGTTAAAATGATGACACGACCCTACTGAGATAATCATATGGGTAGGGTCGAAATGATGGCATGACCCTATTGGAAAATAAAAATTATATAGGCAGGGTCATATTGATGGCACGACCCTATTGAAAAAGAGAAATTGTATAAATATGGTAGGAATGATGACACGACCAAAACACATTAGAAAGTAGTCACTGGAAAAATGATACACTGCTAAACAAATTGAATATGAAAAAGTAGTCAATGGAAAGATGACACGTGCTACGCAAATTGGATATGAGAAAGTAGTTGGGAAAATTTCACGCTACTACGCAAATTAGATATGAGAAAATAGTCACCAGAAAGATACATGATGACCTAATTTTCGCTAACGTAATCATTGGTCAGACGAGAGGCATATATGAGTCATAGCCATCCGTGGGCAGCGAAAGCTCGTTGATGTTCTTCCAAGACCATAGAAGCTCTGATACCATGTGAGAAATATTGGAGTAAAATATTATTGAATTGTTGTCTCTACATTATTACATTGAGACCCTATTTATAAATATTATGTTAGACTTTTTTTCAACTAGGATACTATAATACAATCTTTTTTCAAGTACGATTCTATACTATTCCTATTTATATTCCTCTAAGTATGATTGTAGATATTATTCTTGTTCCTATTCCTATTCCTATTCTAACAACAAGCATACTTTCACACTCTGAAATGAGAAAAGAGACAGAGGCATTGTGTTGGATGATTTGATGCACTCTGATATTCTTTGAGATTTTGGGTATTGCAGGCGCTTTAGGGTTTAGGAGGTTAGATGTGCTATTAATAAGATGAGGAGGGGGGGGGGGGAGTGGCTGGACCTGATGTGATTATGATGTTTTAGAAGAGCACTGACAAGACAGGTATGGAGTGGTTGATTATGTTGTTTTGGAGATAACTAAGATGCCCGACAAATGAAGATGGAGTGGTTCTAGTGTACAAGAATAATGGTGATATTCAAAGCCGTAACAATTATAGGGGTATTATATTGCTAAGCCACACTATAAATGTTTGAGAGAGAGTGGTGGAGATGAGGGTGAGGAGAGGAATATCCATTTCAAAGAATCAATTTAGATTCATGCTGAGGCAATCGACTACTGAAGCAATTCATCTTGTGTGGAGACTGGTGGAGAAATATAGAGAAAGAAAGATGGACCTTCATATGTCGTTTATTGATCTTGAGAAGGCCTATGACAATTCCAAGGGATGTCCCCTAGAGGGGTCCTGAGGCTAAAGGTGTTTCAATAGTGTATGTTATAACAATAAAGGATATGTATGACGGAGACAAGACTTAAGTTAGAATGGTGGGAGTAGACTCGAAGCATTTTACTATTGAAATGAGACTACAATAAGGATATGTGCTGAGCCCTTTTCTTTTTGCTTTAATGATGGATAAGCTAGCACGGTCTATTCTGTTGGAGCTTCCACAGTGTATGCTACTTGTGGATTACATAGTACAGATTGATGAGATATGGGACAAAGCTAATGATAGGTTGTAGGTGTGGAGACAAATCCTGGCGTCCAAAGGGTTCAAATTGAGCAGGATCAAAATTTAATACTTGGAGTACAAATTTAGCGTTTCATTGGATGATGCAGACATGGTAGTGGGGTTTGCTACTCAACCTATTCTCAAAATAGAAATCTTTAAATATCTTGGGTCCATTATCTAGGGTAATGGGGACATTGACGATGATGTCACGCATCGTATTGGGGCAGCATGGATGAAATAGAGGCTGTAATGTATGATAAGAAAGTTCTACCTAAACTTAAAGGTAAGTTCTATAGAATAATGGTTAGATTGTCTTTGTTATATAGACAGAGTGTTGGCAAGTCAGAAAACTCATATATTCAAACATGTAGCGGAGATAAGGATGTTGAGATAAATGTGTGGATATACTAGAAGTGACAAGATAGGAATGAGGTTATTCAGGAGAAGATGAGTGTGGCCTTGGTGGTAGACAAGATGAGAGAAGTAAGACTGAGATGGTTTGGGCATGTGTGGAGGAGGCATGTTGATGCCCCAGTTAGAGGTGGGAGAGATTGGATTTAGGGGTTATGTAGAGGAATAGGGGTAGACCGAAAAAGTATTGGAGAGAGGTGATTAGACAGAATATGACGCAACTTCATATCATGAAGGGTATGACCTTAGATAGAGAGAAGTGGAGATTGCTTACCAGGGTAGAAGGTTAGTATGAGTAGAATGTTTTTTTGCATTGTGAAGGTTTTAGGTTTGTCATAGGATTAGTTGTGCTATTTATGGTTGTGTTGTTATCGCTCTTCGATTATTGTGCTACTTTATTTTTTCTTGTTGGATTGACATTGCTCTTTGTTTTAGTTATTATTCTATATCTATTGTTTTCTTCTTTTATTTGGGGCGGATACATTTGAGCTGAGAGTCTTTTGGAAACAACCTCTCTATCTCCATGAGTTAGTGGTAAGGTCTGCGTACACTTTACTCTCCCAGACCCAACTTCGTGGGATTTCACCAGGTATGTTGTTGTAGGTGAAACCTTGAAGTTTGAAATAGAAGGTTGTTCTCTTCCTTCTATCATCACACGCAGTGAGTGGGAGGACAGGTTTTGTTGGATAGGGAGATGAAATCAGAGAACTTTTTTAGGCGGCCTCCTTTTTTTTCCCCTTTTTTTTGGTAGTGGGGGCTGGGGACTCGTGATGGTGGTATAATGTTAATGCAGTGGGAATTTACATTCATTTCTTTCCATTTTCTTTTTCCATATACTGATTTTCAAGAAACAATTATGTTGCAAAATGCTTACCTCTAAATTGATAACGAAAAGGGAGGTGAGCATGACTTCTTTATCTCAAAAAAAAAGGAGCAGAAGTGTGATTCCGAACTTGATATTTCTGGTATAATGGTAGTTTATGCATTTATCTGAGCTGGGCTGGTGTGCTCCAATTATTCGATGACAAGGTTCTTAGTACTGCATCCATGTCAAAATTGAGTGAGATAACACACTTAATAAGTCTTGTGCATGTGCTTGTAAGCACCCATACTTTTTGTATACAAACTGTAATTTCAAATGAGAAAAACTTTGAATTGGTGACATAGAGACCTGTAACATTCATGATTGATAAGGCTCACTGGGGTTTTCTTCCCAGTGTACCATGTTAATGTTGTCACTGTTTGTACTTCCTGGAACTTGCTTGATTGGTAGTCAGCCTGACTTCTGGATGGTGAAGTATAGTTTTTGCTACATCTTTGAGATGCTGATTACAAGCTACCAAGATATTCCTTCTAGAAGTTACTGAGATATTGAACGGTCATACTTGCTGCCTTTACTAGCGTGGACTTGTTAATCGTGGAGGTGGACAGCAGTAAGAGATCGACTACTTTGACTACTTTCCTTAGTGTCATAGTATCATTAGCTCTTGACGAGCAAGGATCGAGTTTTCCACACTTATTGGTTTGGATCTGCATGGCACCAGAAATGTTGTTTTTTTCACTTCCTCTGTCGGCCAAGGGAGTAATCCTACACTGTAGAATTTGTGGAAAAAGAGGATTTCAATTGTTAATTGGTACTTTATGTGCAAATGCTTTGGTGATGATCTGGATCATCACCTCCTACAATATCAGGTGACAAATCACTCACTAGTGTGAGATGCTAAGATGGTTATGGCTGCAATTACAATGTTGAGCACTGTAAAGGAGACACTCACTAGCTGGACTTTCAGAGAAAGGACAAGTCAGAGAACATGGAACATTAGACCATTAGCACCAGGCGGGTTTTTTAGAAGGAGAAAAATATAATAGTTTTTGCAGGGATAGAGAACGACTATGCATACTTGAGGAATAACGTCTCATTCCTTGCTTCTTTTGGGTGCACTCATGAAGTTTCAGTTTGTATTTAAGATTCAATGTCATTCCTAGAGTATCTGATTATCTTGTAGATTCTCTACGTTTTGATATATTGCTTGTATATGAGGTGATTTTCCCATTATCAATAAACTATTTACGCTATCCCCAAAATAGAAGTGAAATTTACCTGTACTGGTACAAATCCATGTTTAAATATCTATAAATATATCATATGGTTTAATTTAGTTGTTGTCTGTGTCTACCGTGCAGACACGGGGCTCCCCAGCAACCTCAGTTGTCAAGGGTTCTCCAGCCACCCCAGTTAATTCTAATTCCAGTTCAGATCCATCTGACCCGTCTGGTTGGGTTTTATCAGAAGAATGTAATTCCGTAGATGAACAGGCGTATGATGCCAGCCAACATGCTCATTTAGGTAACGCAAAGTGACTTTCTAAAAATGATATCTTATTGCAATTTTATTTAGTAGAATCTCAACTGCCCGAACTGAGCCATCTATGAGTGGAGATGTGAGCAACATGTTCAGTGTTTAGTCTTTATGTCTAACTACTAGCTGGCACTAGCTGCATAACTAAAGTAACAGAATATAACTATTGAAGAAAACGGGTTATTTTCATTATTAGGAACAACTAATGATTTATCATGCAAAAAGATACAAGATAGTGACCTACTTATGCTATTAGATCTCAGACTTGCTGTAATCTTTGAATTTCCTAATAAGTTAAAATCTATTTTCTCCTTTAGAATTGGCTAGATTAAGCCCCATCTTCTACTGATTGCAGAGCCTAACAGGGATATGACTGCCAAAACTCATGAACAGAGGCTTCTTGAGATTAATACGCTTGACTGGGATGAGCTTTTGGCACCCAGTGATCCTAATAAAATAATGGCAACTCAAGAAGGTACACTGATTGTAGTAGAATTGGTGCTTGTAGCCTGTGAAAAAGTTATTTGATCATTTACCTGATTCATTGATAAATCATCTTTCCTTTTATAACCATGTACAGTGGGAGGAGGAGCTTCAGTTGGGCTGCAGAGTCGATGTGAAGTTAATGGTTACAGCCTGAATGTAAGCATTATGCAGCTTGCTCACTAGTACAGTTCTCCACCATCCAGCTTTTCTCTCTCATCTTTTGCTGCTACAAATTAAATTTAATTAAATTAATGTGAGGCCCTAATTGTTGTTTAGTAGGTTAGATTATATATTTCTCGTAGGCAATAAGGAGATTCCTGAAGGGTAAAATTTGGCACAACTGTGCCACAGTTCCAAGCTAGTTGGGGTCAGCTATGTCAATGCTCACTGACCATGTTGCTCAATTTAACTTTAACTCATACCAAACAAAAATAAAAGTGAAAAATAAGTATTGAAGTACATTCATAAAGTAATAAGCTTTATTAATGTGGTGAAGGACAGATTCCTTATGAAAGAAGAAGGGGATACAAGCTTTAGATACATAAAGCAGTCCATTCTTCACAGAGTGACTCCTGACCTCTCTCCACCATTACTGCAATGTGGTGACTTGCACTAGGATATGCTTCAAATTTGGGAACTGGTGGCTGCAAACTAAAGATTTTGGGCAGGAGCTAAGAGTTGGTGACTCCTTTTTACTGTTCTGATGAAGCTGAATATATTGTAGCCTCCAAGCTGAAAGCTCTGAAGGAGAAGTTGAAAGAGCGGAGTAGAACTATTCAAGGCATCCTTGGTTTCCTGATGCAGAATGTTCTTAAGCAGTTAGCTGAAATGTAGGAAATTCAAGAACTGTTCAATATGGGAGATTGTTCCACGATTAATGTTGATGGCCGCCTTTGAGCCACATGAAATCTTGGAAAGTATCAAATCATGTGTACAGGACAAAGCATCAGGACCAGTGTTTTTGGAAGCGCAATGCAGAAAAAAGCAACAAGGCCCCACTTCACGCTTTAAGTGAAGCATTCGCTTCATTGAAGTGATGAAATGAAGCCCAATTTTCTAAAGTAGACTAAAGTAAACCTTGCACAATTAAATTAATAAACTAAAATGACAAATTCAACTAATTAAACTGCAGCAAACATTCCAGAACGGGGAAAAAAAGAAAGACAAAGAAACCAGTCTAGAAAGAAAAAAAATGAAGAAACTCCATCCAACAGTCCAGCGAAACAGAGAACTGTTATGCAATTCTAGCGACTGCAAGCGAGAATTGAAAAAGAAAAATTGTGCTTGTTGCACTTGCAGTCGATGAAAGCTGAACCCTAAGTTGGACCCTTCCTAGAACTCTTTTTCTTCTATAAAATAAGTCCATTTTTTAAACCTTTTTTAAAAAAAGCATGCTTCCTACTGCTTTGCTTCTGTTCGCCTCTCACTTCTGGGCAAGAAGCTCCCCTTTGTTGGACCTCCCTCTCTTTAGGTCATTGAGGTGCCCAGCCTCGACCTTTCTTCACTTTACCACTCTAACTCTTTTCTAGAGCTGCCCAGACCAGATGGAACTATGGCTTTCTTCAATAAGTATGGGGAGCTCAGATGGAACTATGGCTTTCTTCAATCTTTGTTGGAAAAAGCTACGAAAGATTTGTATCTTTTATACCCAAGAAAGTGGGAGCTATTGAACTGAGTGACTTCAGGCCAGTCAGTTTAATTAAGAGTGTTTGCAAGATCATATCAAAGATGCTAGCAGAAAGGTTGAAGAAGGTGTACACATCTTGGCGGACATACAACAAATGACTTTCATCAAAGGCAGGCAAATCATGGCTGCAGTACTAATAGTTAATGAATTTGCTTAAGCTAGATAGAGAAGTAATGAGCTAGGAATTTTGTGCAAGCTTGACATCCGAAAAGCTTTTGGCCATTTAAACAGGAAATATCTGCTTGAGCTCCTTTAGAAGATGAAATTTGGTTCCAAATGGACGAAGTGTATCAAACACTACATTAGTACAGTGAAATTTGTATCAAACGCTGTACTAGTACTGCGAAATTTTCAGTCTTGATAAATAGTACCCCCAACCGTATTCTTCTCCTCACAGAGATTAGACAGGAGATACTTTATCCCATTTTCCATTTTATTTTGGCAGTGGAAGGTATTTACATGATTCAACTGCCAGACTGAAGGTTGGATCTGGGAATGTCAGGTAAATCCCAGGCTTGTGAGCAACTTGGAGATAACTCACCTACAAGCAGATTACACTTTGGTGTTTTATAAGGCCTCAAAAAGACAACTCTGATTCTGAGGATCATTTTTGTCCTACTAGAAGCAATATCAGCTCTCCACATTAATTGGGGGAAGATCCACATATATCCAGTAAATGAGGTGAATGACATTCAAGAATTGGCAAACATACGGGGAGATAGGGTTGGTGAACTACCTGTAAACGATTTGGGTATGCCTCTGGAGGCCAAAAACAAATCAGAGAGGATATGAAATGGTTGACTAAAGAAGTGTGAGAGAATGTTGACAAATTGGAAGAGTCAATACATATCAATGGGGTAGATTAACCTTAATCAACAGTGTTTTTGATGCAATGTCCCTTTATACATATGATGTCTGTATTTCCTGCTCTTGATAATGTGATCAACAAGATGGATGCTTTAAGGAGAAACAAGAAGATAAGAAGAAGATCCATTTAGTGAAAACCCTGAGGGGTTGGTCCAATGGTTAAACCTTGGGCAAAAATGCCACAAGGTCACAGGATCGAATCCCCAGGGCCACTGATGTGTTACCCGGTCGTGCGTCAGGGCACCGTGGAATAATAATCGGGTCTGCAAAGCGGGCACCGGACACCACGGTTACCAAAAAAAGAAAAAGATAAAGAAGAAGAAGACCCATTTAGTGAAATGGGGAAGAAGAAGGGGTAATGGGAATTGCAGAACTATGAAAACTCACAATAAGAGTTTGATTTTGAAGTGGCTATGGAGGTGGGCCACAGAAGACAGTATGTTACGGAAAGATGTCATAGAGTAACAACTGGAAAAGAAGGCAACTGGACAAAAAATTCATGGAGCTGCTCCATATGAATGTAGCATTTGGAGATCCATCAGCAATATCTGGCTTCTATTTTAGTCAAAACTGGGGAAGATGGTTAGTAATGACAGGAAGATCTCATTTTGGAATGAAAATTTGATTGGTTGTGTCCCTCTGAATCAACTATACCCAGAAAGTTTCTCCAGTTTTATAATAAGTTTGTGTTTTTTCATCACTCACACGATTAGATAGATTCACACACACATAGTACGTGTATATATCAATGTTGATATTCACGTATCATTCCATATACCTTTTAA
>JAOTQJ010000001.1:14109233-14137122 GCA_025642045.1 Solanum sejunctum | reverse complement strand
GAGATACTATTGCTGCTGGAGAGATTACTGTAAAGAAAGTTCACACATCTGAAAATCCAGCGGATATGTTAACCAAGCCATTGCCTGTTGCTAAGTTTGAACATTGCTTGAACTTAGTTGGTGTTCTCAACATCTAATAACTCTTCAGAGCTTTATACGACGATGAACATTTTGTAAAACTTGGTCCAAGGTGGAGATTGTTAAAATCTGGCCACAAGTTTTTTCAACAATGTTGGATACCAAATTTGTTCAAGATTGACTGCCTAATTTGTCAAATTAGGCATGTCATTCTTGGCAACCAACTTTGTTGAGTTTTTTCAACAATTGTAAGCAAAGTTTGCCTATAAAAAAAGAACATAAGCTTCTTCATTTTAAAACACACGAAGGAGAGGCAAAATAAGAGGGAGCCTATAAATTTTTTTTTTGTGAAATACACTTTGTGTATTTTTTTTAAGTGTTGTAATACTCCTTTTATATCACTGAGTGAACACAAAAATTATATCCTCGTAGTGCTTAGGCCCAGTGAAATTTTGTTGTACACTTTTCATTATAGGGATATTTTGGTCATCGTCGTCCGTAGATGTAGTCTATTTTTGGGTGAACCACGTTAAATTTGTGTCTTCATTTATTACCTTGCCCAATTTATTTATTCTTTTCAATATCAATTTCGATCCTAATCACGCTTTCGCTATCGCTTCGTATTCCCTAACAATGTAGCCTAACTTGTACTAGGGGATTTGTTGCATTTTGGCAGGGTAGTTGAGGGAAATTGAATGTGTTTACTGTAAGACAACGCCTGTCTTTACCGAAGAAAGGAGTCAGAATTTTTTCATTATTGTGCTTTTCCTGTACAAAGCTTCTATTGGAAAGAGAAAAGATAAAACTAGAAAGAGGCTAGTGCAAATACAATGTAACTCGACAGAGTACCTTCCTGATTGAGATAAGTTCTCTCTGTTCTTGATCCCTAGCACACCAACTGGTTGTGGTTAACTCTTCTACTTGATATATTGCGACATCCACCTGAAGCCCTCACCATATCCCATCTTGCGAACAATGCTGCACATAAACACCTCAATTGGACGGACATTGGTATCAGCTAGGTTGACATCACCCTTGCCAGTGGTCACACCAGTTAGGCCCAAGTGATAACGCAGCTCATCTTCTGAAGCAGCATATGGTATATCAATCTTGTTTCCCAAAATGAGAAATGGGACATTTGTCAACGATTCATCTGACAGAAGCCCATCCAATTCCTTCTTTGCCTCTGGAAACCTCTCTCTGTCATATGCATCCACAAGATAAACAACAGCATCCACCTGCAAACAAGAAAAGCAGCCAAGAGACACTTGCATATCATTCATGCCAATACTGATACCCCCAAAAAGCAGGTAATGTTATTAAACCCAAAATGTTGTATAAGTCTGTCCGTAATGATTAGCGTGATATACAACTAGAAAGTGTGTGTAATAAACCGTGTTCAGAATGAGAAAACAGAAATATTCACCTTGGCATAGTAGTCTCTCCAGACTCTTCTAGCAATCTGGTGTCCTCCTAAATCAAAAGCCTTGAACTTAATATTCCCTATACTCAACTCCTCTGATGTGGGGTACTGTGTAGGTTGATGCTGCACCAATCTCTGCATCAATTTTAAAATGAATAGCAGCACCCTTATAAGCAAAATACTAGTGTTTGAACTGGTTTCATAAATCAACCTCTTTAGCATTTACTATAACACCTACCCAAAACACATGACACAAAATCAACTCAAGCAGGACCTTGACAAACGACAAAGCTTATGTGAGCTAGGGTCATCTGAGGAAAATTAAAAAGTAGAAACCGAACCTCATCTTTCAACATATGAAGCAAGGTGGTTTTGCCAGCATTATCAAGCCCTAAAAACAAGATCTTTGCATTCTTCTGCCACAACCCTAGTGATGCTAACACTCCATAGAACCAATCCACCAGAAACATGATTTCTTCCTGATAACTGATCAACAACACCGACGAACCTTCAGTGATGGAATGAGGGAAAAACTAGGATGAAGTTGACTGGTTAATGGTAGAAGCAGTTACATATAAAGATAAATGTTGGACACTGTGACTAAGATAGTGACTCGAATTGGCCGGTCACCACTTGTTGCTGACCTGGGGAGACCTTATTGGGTGCTGCGCGTCATCACAAGAGTGCTACCCATCACCATTTGGAGTCCACGTCATCACAAGTGTGATAGCCAATTTTTTTTTCTCACCGTTCACAAATTGGTGGATTGAATTAAATTTGAATCGATTAAATATAAATTGAGTGAAAATGAATTGGATAAAATATAAAATACAAATAAATATAAATTTAATTAAATATAATTTGGGTAAAAATGATTCTACCCACTTTAATATCTTGAAGTCAAAAAAATTTAATCAAATCTTGATTATTAATGCTAAATCTCTATCACCCCAACTCTATCCCTAAATAATTATTTTTTTTAAAATTATTTTTTAAAATTTTGTACTTCAATATTTTTAAGACAAATAAAAAAAATTTCATTCTCACAAATCGAATTAATTTGGTTTGGTTCAATTTTTCAATTTTATGGTATAAAAAAAAGTTAAATGTTTTTGCCCCCAACCCCACCTCAACATCGAATAAAAAAATCAAATTAATTTGGTTTGATTTGATTCAATTTTTTGGTATTTATGTCTGCGCCAGTAAAAAAATAAAAAATCGTTAATTTATTTTTGCCCCTACCCCTACCCACCCACTTTGGTCCAAATTTTTTAAGAAACATAAAAAAAACATGCACACAAATTTTTTTTAGAGCAATTACGAATTTTTTGTTATGAGTTGGGGGATCTATGAATATATATAGGTACCCATATTTTATTCATTTTGACCATATTTATATGAACTCTTAAAAATAGATCAACCTATATTTATCCATTTAGAAAATATGAGTGATTCATTAAAATAAATATGAGTAAAATAGATTCTTTTTATATGGATTGAAATTGTCCCCCCTCCCCCAATTTGTTTGTCTTACTTTCCTTCTTGGGTCATCTGGAAACAACCGCTTTATATTTTTAAACATAGGGGTTAGGCTGCGTACATCCGACCCTGCCTCACTCCGCAATGAGCGGGAGCCTTTTGAGGCACTGGGGTATGTTGTTGTTGTTGTTATCTAGAATCCAATATCAAATTTTATAATTCTTTTCATATATTAAATATAATTATAACATTACAAATACAAACAATATATTAAAAATATAAAAATAGAAATTATTAGATAAATAATATAATATACTCCAAAATAATAAAAACATTATAAACTTTCAACATAATAGTAATTGACATACATCAAAACTGAAATATAAACAACAAACAATAAAAGCATATCTAGTGGAGTCCCATAAGTGGAGTTTGGGAGGATAAAATGTACGTAGACCTTACCACTACCTCAAAGATAAAGAAGTTATTTCCTGGGAATCCTCGTTACAAAAAATTCATGAGCAGAATAAACTAGATGTGGAGAAAAAAGAAAAAAGGAAGAACGACTAATAATGAAAAGTACATGATAGTATGTAAATACAATAAAATTAACATATATAAGACAGATAATGACAACACAAGATATAAAAATGCAACTAATACAACTACCCTACTATACCCCAAGGTTAGACATCAACCTAACCCTACTAAACTATTATCTGCTTTAATTCACTACCTCTACTCCTTTCTATTTAAGGTCATGTCCACGGTGAGATCAAGTTTTGTCATGTCTTATCTAATCACCTCCACAGTACTTTTTCGGTCTACCTCTAATCCTTCATGTAACCCCTAAATCCAATCTCTCGCACCTCTTAACAGGAACATCGGTACTTTTTCTCTGTACATCTACAAACTATCGTAGTCTCGCTTTCCTTATCTTGTCACTCACAAGGGCCACCTCTAATCACTACTAGAAAAGTTCTATTTACATGAGCATTTTACATAGGAATTATTTTTGAAGGTGATTCCCACGAATTTTCATGCAAAATATTTAAAAAATCATGAATTTTGTAATATTTACTTGCGAAATTTTAATTTGTAGATAATAGCGCAGGCATTTTTGACAGAATTGACCACGAAAATATTAATCATGAAATTACCTAGGAAAAACTTTCGCAAATATTATTTTCGTATGTAATTCCCTTGGTATAAGAAAAAGAAATTCCTTTGAGTAGTTGAAGTAAATTTGATAGAAATTATTACATAGGAATGTTCTTGGGAATTTGTATTTAGGAGTTTACCTTGAGATATATGTACTCCAAAATTTATTTAGATTTTTTTTGAGTTGCGGATGTATATGAAAATTCTTTTTTTGAGAATTTACCTATCGATTTAGACATATGAGCATTTACTTGGTAATAGTATATTTATGAATTTGTGTGGGTACAATGTATTGGGGATTTTTCTATCATTTAGATACATGAAAATTTACTTGGGGTTAGTATAGCAGTAGATTTACATGAGGATATATACCTGAGGATTTTTTCACTGATTCACATACGTGAAAATTTATTTTAGGTTAATATGACAACAAACTTATATGGGGATATATACTTGAGGATTTTTCTACTGATTTAGATTCATAAAAATTTATTTTAGATATAGCAATGAATTTATGAAGAGATGATTTTGTAGGAATATAGGTACCTATGGAGTTACCAGATAATATTGGAGTTGGGAGATATGTAGAAATTAACTTTATTTTTATAGATTTACTTAGAAAAAATTAGTGAAATTTTATTGAGGTTTCTTTTAATTAAGGAATCGTCAGAAATAAAATCACAGACCTTCTTGACCAGAATTCGATTAGTCATAACTAGGACAATAGAAATACCAAAACGCTATCGGAATGCCCAAAAATTATACTGAAGCATATTCTACAGCTAAAATCACCTCTTGGAATCAATGCAACCATAAAATATTCAATGCGAGTCAAGCATTTGAACTCAAAATATTGACTAAAGTCAAATCTTAGTTAAATTTCTTCGAACTTCAAATCCATATAACACCTCCAAATCTAATTTCGATAACTCTCCTAGATCAATTTTCACATTTGGGAGCTAATAAAATCATAAAATTTTATTCCGAAACTCGAATCTCCAAATGAACCGATAAGCTCAAATTTAAATAACTTAACTCTTTAAAATTCAACTCTTCAGCAAAAACTCAACTTTCATAGAATTTTCAAAAATCAACTTTCAAAACTAACCAATTAGAACTCAAGACAGCTATCGGAAGGCATATAAAATTGTTATTTTCTAAAATGGTAAAAAATGACATCCAGGGTCATTACATACTCATTTCGTTACTTTTTAATTATGTCTTGCATTAAATAATTTTTTTTATTTGTTTAGTTGAATAAATTAAAAAAAATTATTGTCTTCATTCAATATTATCTTGCAATAAGTATTTAAATAAATGATTCGTCTAACTTAAATTTTAAAGTATAAATATAATGAGAATATGTAGAAGATAAATTCATAAAATAATTTTTTTTAAAGAGACATCGAGTCAATACGAGATAAGTAAAAAAGAACGAATAAAGTATTTATTTTTTTAAATTTTTTTCTAGATTACAAATTTTTTATTCTTTATTCACAATTATTTTTTTTTAAAAAAAATAGTCTTTTGGACTAGTTTTAATTTTTTTTTTAAAAGAAGAGATTAAAAAAAGGATTTACTATCCATATTGAAAAAATTTCAATAAAGGAAAACAAAAAGATAAATTTTAAAGAGGAAAAGGGAAAGTCACTCAAAATAAGAACTAAAAAAGATATGGTCAATTTTTTTTTTCAAGTCAAATTGGGGCTAGTTGATTTATTATAAAAATTATTTTTCTCCTTTGTGACCCAGAAATGGCAAAGTAAGAAATCGTTTCAAAAATTACAAACACAAGATTTTCAAGGCATCAACCAGCAAGAGTAAGTTTTTTTTATAACGTCAAATTAGCATATAAGTATTTGCGCCATGAATCTTTGGATACATTGTATAGTCTATGCTTTCTCTGATTTGCATCACTGATAATTTTATTTTGTGTGACCTTTAAAATTTATTTTGGTTCATCTTGAATATTTGAATTTCAAAATTAAATTCTTACTTCTTAATCGTTCATGAAAATCGTTTTCTTTCATTTTTTCCTTTTGAAAAATATATTCGTTTCATTAATTCAATCTGTACAAATAATTTTTTTTAATCTTGAACAACATAAATAAGTTTGATGTAAAGAATATTAGATTATGGCTCCACTTATAGAGGAGTTGGTATTTAGAGCATGTATGATGCCTTTGCTTCTTTGCGGAGGATTTAATACCTACACAGTGATGTTTCTCTATCTTATATTTTTCAATTAGGTAGATACTAGCTACAAGAATTTTATTTTTAGACAAGACTTTCATGAAAAATGAGATTTACTTGTATATATTGTTAGGATTTAGAGTTATATATGTCTTTCTAGGAGTGAGATACTGAATTTTCTTGGTAATACCACATGTCTAATCAAGTTTTATGCTTAAAAAATCACCTGAAGTAGTGAATATTATTTTCTGATCTAATAATAAGGAAAAAAATAATGATTTACATTCTTAGTTATACATGTCGAAATCATATATATATATATATACACTTTCAACTTTTGAATATCAATATTTATACTCCAACATGTTTATCTTTTGGTATAGATATTGAAAATTTTCGAGCACCAAAAGTGGATGCAAAATAAACTGCTTCCCAGTAAGGCAGGATATACAACTGAATTTATAAATGACACAGAGAAATTTATTGAATTTGTTTGGTATCAACAAAAGTACTTACCTGAGGGAGTCATAAGGTGTCTTTGTGAGATTTGTAAAAATATGAATGACCTTACACCACATGAAGTTACTGAACATGTTTCTTGAAAAGGATTAACCCCAAATTATTGATATTGGACATCACATGGAGAAGAAGCACCTTCGGTTAATTCTACTGAACAAGACAATTTGGATGCTTCAAGTAGTCGTCAAGGATATAAATTTGATATACCTTCAAGTAGTCAAAGTAGCCTTTCTGAGGATAATTTAGAACACATAAATAAATATCAAGAGATAATTCATGATACTATAGGTGTAGAATTTGGGCATCAAATAGAATCCAATCAAAAAAAGCCTCTAAATATGAATTCTACTGAGTTTTACGACACGTTGAATTCGGCTTAATAATCACTATGGCCTAGGTGTAAATATTTTGAGTTATCCATAGCGGCTAGAATAATGATGAATATTAAATCTAAATATAATATGTCTCAAATTGCAATGGCACAACTAATCAAGGATTTAAGTCCCCCAAATAATAAAATCCCTGTTGATTACTATCAGGCAAATAAACTAGTGTCAAGACTTGGTCTAACTAGTCAAAAAGTTGATTATTGTATTAATAAATGTATGTTATACTACAAGAATAATGCAAATATGATAGAATGCAAGTTTTATCATGAAACTCATTACAAAGTACAAAATGCTCACAAAAAAAATAACAAGAAGATCCCATGGAAGAGAATGCATTACTTGCCACTTATTCCTAAGCTTCAAGCAATATATGTTTCAACAAGATCTGCAGAGCATATGACATGACATCACAAATATCGTAAGGAAGAGGCATGTTGTGTCACTCATCAGATGGGGAAGCATGGAAACATTTTGACTGAAGATATCCAAGCTTTGCTGCAGAGCTTAGAAATGTCAGACTAGGTATATGTACAATGGTTTTACGCCTTATAGCAATCAACATCGCCATACTCTTGTTGACCAGTGTTGTTAATCCCTATAATGTTCCTCCTGATCTATGCATGACTGCCTCATACTTGATCTTATCAATGATCATTCCTGATCTTTATAGTTCTAAGGTAAAAGTTGATGTATTTCTTCAACCATTAATAGATGAGTTGAAATTATTATGATCGAGATGATGTACTAACTTAAGATGTGCCCAAGAAGCAAAACATTCTTATGTGAGCATCATTGATGTGGATAATCAATGATTTTCCTATGTATGGAATACTATCATGGTGGAGTACAATGCGTAAACTAGCATGCCCAATTGGTATGAAAAAATTAAAAGCTTTTCATTTAAAATATAAAAGAAAAATTAATTGATTTGATTGTCACCGTCAATTTTTGCCTCTTAATCATGCTTCTAGAAAAACAAAAATGCTTTCTTCAAAGAAGATCAGAGAAGTCTATACCTCCCCATAGATGAGAAAAATTTAGAGGGTATCCCATGATAACTGAATCGAGTCCTTGTGAGTTCTACGGTTATGGAACATTTCATAATTGGACAAGAAATTTTTTTTTGAAATCTTTCATATTGGAAGAATAATTTGATTCATCACAATCTGAATGTAATGCATATAGAGAAGAACATAATTTATAATATTTTTCATGCTATCATGGATAACCAAGATAGAACAAAGAATAATCTAAAAAGCAAGAATGGACTTGAATGAATATCGTCGTCAAAATGATTTACACTTGAAATGTGACAATAAAGGTAGATGAAACACCGTGTACAATTGAAGATGAAACATCATAATATTTGAATGGTATCTAATTACTAATGTAAATGATTGCAGCTTGTATGAGCAGTTCCTGCGGACTGGTTATAATGTTCTTAATGACGAAGTCATTGATAAACAAATGAAAGAAGACTTTCTACGATAGTTTAAATAATATGTATAAATTAAGATAAACTAGTTATGATAGAAGAATATATTATTTATAAAAAGTATCATTTATAATATAAATCTAACTTAATTGTATTATCTCATAGGTTAATTCTAATATGAAGGAGACATCTCATGATCCATATTTGAAAATCTTGGCCGAGGGACCACTAAGAAGAGAAAATCATGACCTATTTAGTTTGTGAATGGATATAGATTTCACACTTATACATAGGTCAAAGGAAGAAAAATATTTAATAGTGAGGTATGTGTTAGTGTTACTGGACAAGATGGCACTACAAATGAATATTATGATATTTTGAAGGAGATTCTCAAATTAGAATAGTCAAAGACACCTATTCAGAAGTTATTTTTATTTTATTGTAATATGATATGATCCATCTAAACATGGTATAAAATTTGATAGTTAATTTGATAGTGTAGAGGTTAGAAAAAGGAAAAGATATGATAAATTTGATCCTTTCCAAGTTTATTATGTAAATTATCCTAAAAGTAAAAGAGATAAGCTTGACTAACAAGTGGTTACGAAAATGAAATCAAGAGGACTTGTGGATGAAAGATACAATTTGAATTTTGCTTATCATGAGGAGCAATCACATGATAATATAAATATAAAGAATGACCCAATTGATTGTCTCACGATGATCAGGTTGAAGAGGAGAAGATTGATATGAGTGATGTTCAATTAGATGAGCATGATTTAGTTATGTCACGACTCGAACCTAGGGTCTAGACGTGACACAGCAAATGAGGAATCCGAAGGGACCCCAAATAAGCCTCTTAGCATATCATTATACATTCTTAGTCGCGGAAGCAATTATATAATAACAATAGATAAAAAAAGGGGAATACGGGGCTAAGAGACATCTTTGATACCATAGAAACATAACAAGCCAATAGTATAACATTAACATATCATAAGGTTCCAATAACACCTCTAATACATAGATAGGAGTGAGGGCCAAGACAATCTCCGAGCTCACCCTTATTGTCATAAGTTTCTAACATAAGAAGAGTCAATACATAGCATAAATCAAGAGAAGTATGCCCTCAGAGTTGAAGACTCACCAACTTGCTTTGAGAGAGATCGTACTAGCCACGTGGAGGAGGAGGAGGATCAAGTGGGGTTCCGATTTCTACATGGTACCATCATGTAGACATAGAGTATGCGTTAGTACATTTAAATGTACCAAGTATGTAGGATGCAATGCAATAAGAAATAGGCAACATAGGCAAAATCCAATATCATATGCAATGGATAGCATAATAACAATATGACATGTATGAATGATGCTTGAAGTAAAACATACTTATATAGAGTATATTACATATGTAAGAAGAGACCAACATTATGATGTATTGTCACACCCTACCATTCATGGTGATTGAGGTAACAACACCTCAATTGGTTGATGGTTGTCTCATCCTACCATCCATGGTTATTAAGGTAACAACCCCTCAATTGGTTGATGGTTGTCTCACCCTACCATCCATGGTAATTGGGGCATTATCTCCTCAACTAGGCATAGTTAACTTACAATATTATAAGCACTTTTCATGGAAACAACTCATATAGACATTCCTTTCATCATAATAAAGTCATTCAAGTCATAGGTCATACAATAGATTATCAATAACTCAAGAATTCAAAATCAGACATTTTATCAAACACTTGGCAGATGTATAATGCTAGTATAAAATCATACTATTTAAGAGTAAAATCATGCAAGAAAACTTGAAATAAATCAACCCACCAACACTTGGTAATACCCTCATGCAATATACATCAAAATCCTTTATCAAATTTGAAAGTAAATCATAGATTCATAGCTCAAAAAATGCTTAAATAGTCATACTTTTGTGAAACACCAACTTAGTTCACAGTCAAATTCATAATAAGTAAGACCCAATAGTAAATCAACTTAGAAACATGGAATTTAAGTAAAAAGGAAGCTTGGGCACCATGGGTGGAAGGACACAATGGTTGAAATCCACATACCTTAACTTTGGAGAATTCTTTGATGAAGATTGATATGAGAACTTGAAGCTTGAGTAAATTTCTTAAGATCCGGAATGAGATTTGGCACATGAATTTTGAGTGAAATAATTGTCTAAGTGTTTGAGAGAGTATTGGGGAATGTCTTATATGATATGGTGTTGAAATATAGCTAAGTATAGGTGCTTTTACGTATGAGAAGACTTAGACCAAGACCCCAAACCTTGGACCCAAGTGAGAAAACTGGCAATAAATACATAGGTCCTTAATAGGTTCGCGTCACGGTACCATCGCACACCCCACTGTTTTATACAAACTTGAAAAAATTAAATTTTGCTATGATTGCTCTAAAATCAGGGTTAGACCCATTTTCTACTCAATTTTATCCCCTGAACAAGAATATAATGTCAGATTTTTGATATCACGCATAGATTTTGAGATATATAGAAATTATGATTTTGGGCACTTCTGAGGCTCATTCTCAGGCACTTTTTGGGATTGTTTCAACATTTTTCCCTTGGGAACATTCATCCTTCAATGTCAAAGAAACGTATATAAGAGAAGTAAGCAAGATAATCTCAGCCCACATAAAAATGTAACAATGCACTTAAACATCATTTTCACAAAATTTTGGCGTAAGGGTCAAAATTACCATGAACTTAACAACATAAACATGAACGCATGCAAATGATATAGGAGCTGAAACATAAGACTTAAATTAGTACCTTAGGCTTTAGTAGAATGGATAAGATAGGGATATCACTTTTGCATGTCCATTTCGGCTTCTCATGTGACACTTTCAACTTATTGATTTATGTAAAGGACCTTAACGGAAGCCACATCCTTGTTCTTCAACCTCTTCACTTGTCTATCCAAGATATCTACTGGAACCTCTTCATAAGCCAAGTTGTCTTCAACAACACTCACAACATCTAACGGGACAATAGCATGCGGGCCACCCACATATTTCCTCAGCATATGCATATGAAAGATCGGATGAACCAAGTCTATTTCACTAGAAAACTCTAACTCGTAGGCCACCTTACCAATCTGCCTCAACATTCTATAAAGACCAACAAATCTTGGACTCAATTTACCTTTTTCAAAAAAGTGAACCACACCCTTCATGGGTGATACCTTCAAGTAGACCCAATCACCAACCTTAAATTCAAGATCCCTTTTCCTCACATCGACATAGGACTTTTGACACCTTTTGGCTATTTTCAACCTTTCTATAATCAACCTTACCTTCTCCAGAGCCTCTATGACCAAATAGGGACCCAACAAAGTCATTTCCCCTACCTCAAACCATCAAATCGGGGACCTATAATGTCTACCATAGAGGGACTCAAAAGGAGTCATACTAATGATAGAATGATAGCTATTGTTATAAGCAAACTCAATTAATGAAAGATGATCATCCCAACTACGCTTAAACTCCAATACACAAGCTCTAAACATATCCTCAAGAGTTTGGCTAGTTCTTTTGGCTTGGCCATCTATTTAAGGGGAGAAAGGTCGTACTAAGCTTAACCTTGGTACCAAGACCTCTTTGGAAGGACCTCCAAAAAGTGTGAAGTGAATTGAGCACCATGATCCGATATGATAGACAAAGGCACCCTATGAAATCTAACCAATTCATGAATATACAACTTAGCATAATCTTCGACACCATATGTCATCTTAATAGATAGAAAATGAGCCAACTTTGTCATTCTATCAACCACAACCTAAATAGAATCAAAATCCTTTCTAGTCTTAGGCAACCCAACTACAAAATCCATGTTAATTTCCTCCCACTTCCAAGTGGGAACCTCTATATATTGGGTTAGGATACCCGACCTTTGATGTTTGACTTTGACTCATTGGCAACTATGACAATCGGAAATAAATTTGGCAATGTCTTTCTTTATGTCTCCCCATCAAAACATATCTCTCAAATCTCTACACATCTTTGTAAAGCCGGGGTGAATAGAATAGGAACAATTATGAGCCTCATAAAGAATCTTCTCTCTCAAGCCACCAACATTAGGCACACACAACCTCCCTTGGTACCTAAGGGCACCATCTTCCCCTTGGGAGAAAACCTCCACCTAGCCATCTCTCACCAAGGCCTTAAATCCTAATAAGGAGGGTCAAGATCTTGCTTTGATTTTACTCATCAACCAAGGAAGATTTTGAACCATCAACAATTATAATACCACTATTATCAACCTCTTCCAACCTAACTCCCAATCTAGTCAACCGATGGACCTCTCTGGCCACCTATTTGCCCTCATCATCAACATAAGCTAGGCTACCCATAGGCACCCTACTCAAAGCATCGGCCATAACATTAGCCTTAATCGGATGATAATGCACACTCATATCATAATCCTTAAGAAGCTCTAACCACCTTCGTTGCCTCAAGTTAAGATCCTTTTGAGTGAACATATATTGGAGACTCTTATTATCTGTAAATATATCAACATGCACCCCATACAAATAATAGCGCCAAATTTTCAAAGAAAAAACCACGGCGACCAATTCAAGTTCATGAGTAGGATAATTGTTTTCATGAACCTTGAACTATTTAAAAGCATAGGTTATCACCTTACTATTTTGCATTAAAATACAACCCAAACCGATTCTCGAGGCATCACAATACACTATAAACTATTCTAACCCTTCCAGTAGTGACAAGATAGGAGCGGAGACAAGCTTATCCTTCAAGGTTTAGAAACTCTTTTCATACTCATTGGTCCATATAATTTTAGCCTTCTTTTAAGTCAACTTAGTCATAGGAGAAGCAATAGATGAGAACCCATTCACAAACCTCTGGTACTAACTCGCTAAGCCCAAGAAGCTTCTAATTTCCAATGGAATCAAAGGTCTAGGCCAATTTCTAATCACTTTCGTCTTTTTAGGATCCACTTTATACCATCCCCCAACACCATATGATCTAGAAAGGCAACTTTCTTCAATCAAAATTTGCATTTTTCATACTTAACATACAACTTCTCTTCCCTCAATCTTTGCAACACTACCCTTAAATGAGCTACGTGTTCCTCCTCACTATGGAATAAATCAAAATATCATCAATGAAAACTACCACAAATAAATCAAGGTAGGGTAGGGTTTAAAGACCCTATTCATAAGATCCACAAAGATAGCCAATGCATTGATCTATCCAAAAGACATAACCACAAATTCATAATGTCCATATCTAGTCCGGAAGGCCATCTTGGGAATATCACACTCCCTCACTTTCACTTGATGATACCAGTACTAAAGATCAATCTTAGAGAAGTAACTAGCCCATTGAAGTTGGTCAAATAGATCATCAATCCTTGGTAGAGGGTACTTATTCTTTATGGTGACTCTATTAAATCATTGGTAGTCAATACACATTCTAAGGGACCCATATTTCTTCTTCACAAACAACACCGGTGCACCCAAAGGTGATTGGCTAGGCCTAATATGACCCTTCTCCAATAAATCCTTCAATTGCTCTTTCAACTCCTTTAAATCCATTGGGGCATACAGTTAGGGAGAATAGAGATGAGTTGAGCATCGGGAAGAAGGTCTATAATGAAGTCTATTTCCCTTTCAGGAGGAACACTGGGAAGGTCACTAGGGAAGACATCTAGGAACTTATTAACTACCGGAATCGACTCTATGGGAAGGACTTTAGACACAACATCCCTAACCTTCACAAGATTATAGAGACACACCTTAGAGATCAACTTTTGGGCTTTAATGCAAAAGATAAACCTACCCTTGACCACCACATCATGACTCTCCTACTCAAGAACGTGCTCATTTGGAAATTGGAATTTGACTCTACAGGTTCTACAATCAATAGAGGCATAATATGCATGCAACCAATCCATCCCAAGAATGATATCAAAATCCACTATATCCAACTCAATAAGATCACAAGTCAATATTTTATGCAAGATTTAAATGGGACAATTTCTATAGACCTTTCTAGCAATAGTAGATGCACCAATAGAAGTAGACACCTCATAAGACTCATACAACAATTCGGTCCTAACATGAAATTTTTTTCCAACAAAAGGAGTAACGAAAGAAAGAGTGGCACCTAGGTCTATCAATAGATACACATCAAAATCAAAGACTTTTAACATACCAGTGACGACATCGGGCACCTCATCTACCCCTTGCTTCCCATGAAGGGCATAGAACCAATTGTGTCTTGGGGCACCACCTTGTTGGCCTTCTCTCCCAAATGGAACTGCATTTGCCCCCGGCCTTGAGGACGAACAGCGTTACCCTTGTTTTGATTCTGATGATAATCAACCTTCTTTTGACCCACTTTCCCATAACTATAGCAAGCATTAGTGTCCCTCAAACATAGGCCATCATAGCCTCTACCACATCTTGGGCACATAGGTCTAGGTACCATACCACTACCTCCTTGGGGCCTTAGGTAGTCATTAGCAAATCTTCTACTAGCAATATGAGAAGACCCTTGGCCTTGGTGAAACCGGCTACCCTTGGGAGTTTAGAATTGCCCTCAAAATGGGCCCTCTTAGCCTCATTATCCCTCCTCTTTCTCAACTTCTCCCCCTCCAATTGTTCGACATAGGTCATAAGGCCAGGCAAGCTCATGTCACTAATCAACATAGTGACACAACACTCCTCATTAACTAAATCGAATACACCCATCACAAACTTGTTCATTCTAGACCTCGGGTCGGCAACCAAGTGCATATTTAGAGAGTTGGTTGAACTTGAAGGCATAATCCCTCACACTCATAGATCCTTGCTTTAAATTCATGAACTTCATTATTTTGTCCTCCCTAAGCTCAGGAAGGAAGAATCGGTTGAGAAATTCCGCCTTAAACTCCTCCTATAGAATCACATTATTGTTCCCCTTCTTTGTTTTCCATTGGGTAACCATATTTTGGCTACCCTCCTGAGTTGGAATGTCACTAACTCTGCCTTCTCCTCCGACCTAACACCCATAATAGCTAATACTTTGTACACCTCAACAATAGATTCTTGAGGCTCCCCATCCACTTTAGACCCATAGAACTCCGGTGGATTCATCCTCATAAAGTCTCTCACCCAAGATACCAGAATAGGAGCATGAGGGGCTTCATCCCCTTGGTTGACTTGATTAGCCACAACTTGAGCTAGCAAGGTTAGAGCATCCCCAAGATCTCCATGAGCTGGTTGTTCCTAGAGTGTGCAGGCTCTTTTTCCTCTTATGTTAGGCATGATCTAAAAAAGGCAAAGAACATTCGTTAAAGGGGAAACCTGTCATGCCCCACCCTAGGGTCGTGACCAGTGTCCGATAGGGACACCTAGACACATGCTACCCTTAAATTCCCAATGAAACCGACCTGAAAACAACTCGAATTATTTTGACTACTGCTACAGTAACCCGAGAGGAATTTTACTATAGCAATGCTTGTTTTTAATTTTTTTTCTAAGTGAAACAACTTCTGATGCTTTATACAAGATCAATACATGTATATATACTTCTCTTCTTCCACTTGCACCAAAAACCTTACCTAAATTCTTGTCATGACCCAAGATCAGGGCCTAGACGTGACCGGTGAATGGGAAACCCGAAGGAACCCCAAACAAGCCTTATAGCATATCATTATACATCCTTGGTCATGGAAGAAATATAAAACAACATAAGAAACATGAACAATGGGAATTGGGACTAAGGGAGAGAGATAGAGAGAGTTTAATACTTAAATAACATAGATGAGCCAAAGATCAAACATAATACATAACTTATCCAACAACACCTCTAAACATAGATACTTAGCGGGGGCCAAGACAAAGCAACCGGGCTCACCCTCATGGTCATAAATATATAATAAATGAAAGAGAGTCTTAATACATAACATAAGAGAAAAGTCATTGTCCCCAGAATGAATGACTCACCAAAGTCTAACTTGAATAAGCCGTCTAGCCACGAGGAGAATCAATAGGATCTTTAGTTCCTACATGGTAACATTATGTACGCATAAAGTATACGGTAGTACATTTGAATGTACTAAGTATGTGGGATGAAATGCAATAAGAGATAGGCATCATAATCAAAATGCATAATGATAATAATAAGCAATGAATAACATAATAACAATATGACATGTATGAATGATGCGTGAAGTAAAATATGCTTACAATTCATTCAACTCATATAGCTCATAATACGTAAGTGTGGGAAGAGATCTTAATCGACATAACATAAGACCAAGAAAGCTACAACTCAAAATCCCGATGTCAACCCTACACCGGAAGAAAGGGAGAAGTTACTTTCTAAGGTAAACCTCCTAAGCCTAAGTGGATCCACTAAGCCTTTAGTGAATCGGGTACTCACGTCTAGTTCTTGGACTCAGGTACTCGCCTCAAGCCCAGACTTAGGTGCTCGCCTCTAGACCTCATATTTAGGGTACTTGTCTTTTAGAGATTTGAAGGCTCGCCTCTAATTCCTTCACCTACGGTAGTACATAGTTCTAGAACTTGGGGACTTGCCTTTAGTCCACTCGGTGCTAAGTCTAATCTCATGGAATATATAAGATAATCATACTTTAATCACTTATAATAAATATAGAGATATTGGACGAGTAGCTCTTAACATTATTGACCCCAAATAGTGAGCCTAACTTCAATCACAAGAATGGGTCATCATCAACATTATCCTTTGCATTAACATTAACATCAAAGGCCCACAAAAGGTATAATCTTAGAAAAAGGGTTTAATCTGGCCCTACAATATCATCAATATTTTCATGATTAAAACACATCTTTAGAAAGCTCATAATCATCATAGAGTCACTTGAATCATAACTCAACCAATAGATCATCCAAACTTAAAGAATCCTTAAAAGGGCATTTTATCAAACACTTAGCGTATGTGTAATGCTAGTGTAAGACCATGCAATTCAAGAGTGAAATCATGCTAGAAAATTCATTGTAAAACCATCATCAACACCTTGCAACACCCTTAAGAAATATAAATCAAAATACCTCATTAAATCTTATATTAGATCCAAGATTTATAGCTCAAAATAGAGCAAAACAATCAAAACTTTACATAGCTTTAACATAGTTCATAGACATGTTCATACTAGTAAGTCCATTTGTAATATCAACTTTAAATCATGTAAATTGAGTAAAAAGGAGATTAGGGCACCATGGGTGGAAAAACCCAATGGCTAAAACGCACATACCTTGACTTTGGAGAGTATCTTGAAGAAGATTTGAAATAGAGGCTTGAAGCTTGAATAAAATCCTTAGATCCGGATGAGTTTTGGGACTCTTGAATCTTGAGGAGGACTTGAAGCTTGACTTGGTTTCCTTGAATTTCAATTAGACTTCTTGAAAACCTTGAGAATGGATGGAGAATTTGATGAAGACTACAGAGAATTTTGAGAAATCTTTTGATGGTTCTCAGGGCTCAAAATGGCTAGAGAATGAGGGATTTTCATGTATATAGGTATAGAGTTATTAGCCAATTGCCCTGGAGTGAAAAAGAGCAAACTTTGGAACTTTTTGAACTGGTCCGCATCGTGGACCAGGCGTGGACAACTACTTTTTCTATAAAGTTTCACGAAAAATTATTTTTCTTGGCACAGACAAAGTATACCTTCATTTCCCCACACGATTTTGCCCTATGAACAAGAATATGTAGTCAATTTGTGAAATTCTATATGAATTTTGAGATATTGAAAAAAGTACATCATAAGGTCTTTTCGAGCTACATGGAGGGTTGTTTAAATATCCCCGATTTAAGATATAAGGGAATAATGATTATGGTGGTATTCCTAGGCAAGTATGGGGTGTTACAATATCTCCCCTTTGGGAACATTTATCTCCAAATGCCGAAGAAACGTACATAAAAAGAGTAATCATGAACAAATCAGCCCCAACAAGAATGCAACAATACATTTAAAACACCAATTTTGAAATCTCAACATAAGTGTCAAAAATCGTCATGAACTTGTCAACATGAACATGGATGTATGCAAATGACATAGGAGCTGAAACATAAGACTTGAAATCACAAGAAGGGGTTCAACATATTGTCATAAGCTTGAATATAATGAAAGAGGTACGGGTATCGCTTTTCCATGCCCACTCCGGCTCTTTGAGAGACACTTCAACTTGACGATTCTTCCAAAGGGCCTTGACGAATTCTACCCCCTTACCAATCAACTTCTTCAATCCTTCCATCCAATACCTCCATTGGGACCTCTTCCTAAGGCAACTTATCCTCCATCACATTCACAATCTTACGAGTTCTATAGTACTAGAGTCACCACCACATTTCTTCAACCTAAAAGCATGAAAACTGGATAATCCATAACCAGACCATAGGCAATTCCCAAACTTATGCACCCTAACCAACGTTCTTTTACACTCTATAAGGACTCACCATCCTCAACTCAATTGTCAACCTTAAATACCCCTTACCCACTTGGTACCATAACCACCATCTTTCCCTTGGGAGACAACCCCCATTCTATCATCTTCTCACCCAAAACTTTCAACTCTAATGAGGAAGAATCAAGGCCTTTCCTAATCTAGACCTCTTAACCCAAGAAGATTTGGAACCATCAAGAATGCTACACCACCATGCTCAACTTCCCTCAACATAACATTCAATCTAACTACCAATGGACCCCATTAGTCTCCTCTTTGCACCATCAATAAACATGCTAGGCTACCTAGAGCACCGACCGCAACATTAGCCTTACCGAGAAAAAATAATGCACATTTATTTGTAATCCTTAAAAAACTCTAACCAACTTCTTGCTATCCATAATGCACACCTATCATATTTAGCAAACAACCCCTTATCCTCCAAGACTTGCACCACTACCCCCAAATGATTCACGAGCTCTAAACAAATCAATACCTCATCACTAGAGACCACCACAAATATATCAAGGTACAGTTTTAAGACCCTATTCACGAGACCCACAAACACCACCGGTGCATAAGCCAACTAAACAACTCCACCAATATTCAAAATGATCATTCCTAGTTCAAAAGGATACTTAGGGATATCACCTATCTCTTCTATTTTGAGAACAAAACCCGAACCTCAAATCAGCCTTAGAGAAGTGATAACCCATTGTAGTTGACCAAATAGATCGACCATCCTTAATTATCATATTACAACCTTACAGATCCTACACTCATCGAAAACATGCTATGTAAATAGCCAAACCACCTCAAGACCTCCAATATATCAAGCTAAGTTCAACTAAGATCACAAGACAAGACTTCTATGCAACAAGAATATAGGGAAACCCTTATAGACCCCTTCTAGCCACTATACACTCATGCAACCATCCGGGACACACACATGAATCCTATTAGCACAAAGGAATAACACAAGGAATAGCAACTATTAAACCTATCAAATCACACTACTCAAAACATTGGTCATAACATTGGCCTTATTTAATGTCAACTAAGTCACAAGAGGGGCAATAGAAGATAACCTATTCACAACCTCTTGTAATAGCCCGCTAAGCCCAAGAAGCTCCTAATATCCAATGGGTTTAAAGGTCTAGGCCAATCTCTAATCACCTTTGTCTTACTAGACCCCACCCCTCAGCCAGGCTTGGCAGAATAGTAGACTCAATCCTTTTTTGAAGGGAATCCCACCTAGCCAAGCCAGAAAAATAGATTACAGGCACCATACGACCTAGAAAGGAAACCTCTTACAACTAAAATTCCCATTTCTCCTATTTAAGATCCAACCTCCTTCTTTAAACTTTGTCGTACTACCCTCAAAAGACTCACATGCACTACCTCATTAGGGAATGCAAACCATCATATCAACATCAAAACCACCATAAGCCTATTAGAGTAGGGACTAAAAATCTTACCCATGAGACTTATAGGCATAACCAGTGCACTAGTCAAATCAAAAGATACTACCTAAATTCAAAATATCAGAAAAGACATTCAAAGTCTAATCTACCACCACCAATAATTTTATAGACAAAAAAACTTAGGTTCAACACCTCTAATTCTCACAAGATGATAAATGCAACCCCTTAAAGACCAATTGTACCTTAAGACATTAAATGGATCTACCTCCCTAGCTACCATTTGACAACCTCCCACTCAACGACAAGCTCATTAGAGATTCAGGATCTAACTCTACGAGTTCCTCCATCCATGAAGACCAACAGGCATGCAACTATTGCATCCTTATAATGATATCAAAATCCACCATACCAATTCCAACAAGTCACAAAGCAAAACCTAATGCAATACAAACCAGGATCAACACCTATGAACCTTCTAGCAACCATATACCCAACCAAGAGATAAAAACTAAAGGTTCACATCATAACTCGGGACACATAAGAAACCCACTAGCAACCAAAAGTAATAATGAAAGAAATAGTGAAACTTGAATCCATCAACATCAAATCCTTCAACTTACCTTCCTTTGCCTTCCTTTTTGAAGGGGCATGATCAACTAGAAGAGCAAAGAACATTCTTTAGAAGAGGAAACCCTATTCACTTCTAAAGCACAACATAAACTATGAAGTATGAAAATATTTCCTAAAACATCTCATAGCCTCCTACTCATAGTTGTGGGGCACAACACAACCATGAATAAGAATCTAATCAAAGCAGTGTGTTGGACTCTGAGGATTTATCAACCTAGTGCTCTGATACCATCTTTTTCATGATCAAACCTAGGGCCTAGACGTGATCAGCGAATGGGAAACTCAAAGTAACCCTAAATAAGCCTTATAGCATATTATTATACATTTTTGTCGCGAAAGCAATATAAAGCAACATAAGAAACATGAACAAAGAGAATTGGGACTAAGGGAGAGAGAGAGAGTTTAATACTTAAATAACAAAGATGAGTCAGCTCAAACATAATATATAACTTCCAACAACACCTCTAAACACAGATACTTAGCAGGGGACAAGACAAAGCAACCGGACTCACCCTCATGGTCAGAAGTATATAATAAATGAAAGAGAGTCTTAATACATAATACAAGAGAATAGTCATTGTCCCCGAAATGAAGGACTCACCAAAGGCTATCTTGAACAATCCATCTAGCCATGAGAAGAATCAATAGGAGCTTCGATTTCAATATGGTAATATCATATAGGTATAGAGTATGTGTTAGTACGTTTACTAGGTATGTGAAATGACATACAACAAGAGATAGGCATCATTATCAAAATGCATAATAATAATAAGCAATGAATATCATAGTAATAATATGACATGTACGAATAATGTGTGAACTAAAACATGCTTACAATTCATTCAACTCATATAGCTCATGATAAGTAAGTGTGGGAAAAAACCTCAATCGACACAACATAAGACCAAGCGATCTATAACTCGAAATCCCGATGTCAACCTTACACCAGAAGAAAGGAAGAAATTACTTTCCAAGGTAAACCTTCTAATGCCTAAGTGGATCCACTAAGCCTTTTGTGAACTGATACTCACCTCTAGTTCTTAGACTTTAGTACTCGCCTCTAGCCCTCATATTTAGGATACTCGCCTCTTAGAGATTTGGGGACTCACATCTAATCCCTTCACCTATGGTGGCATGTAATTCTAGGACTTGGGAACTTGCCTCTAGTCCACTCGATGCTAAGTTTAATTCCTCAAAATATATAAGATAATAATACTTTGATCACTTGTAATAAACATAAATATATGGCAAGAGCAGCTCTTAACATTATTAACCTCAAATGGTAAGTCTAACTTTAATCATAAGAATGGGTTATCATCAACATTATCCTTTGTATTAACATTAACATCAAAGGCTCACAAGAGGAATAATCTTAGAAAAAGGGGTTTAATCTGGCCCTACTATATCATCAACATTTTCATGATTTAATCACATCTTTAGAAAGCTCATAATAAGCATAAAATCACTTGAATCATAACTCAACCAATAGATTATCTAAACTTAAAGAATCCTTAAAAAGATATTTTATCAAACACTTAGTGTGTGTGTAATGCTAGTGTATAACGATGCAATTCAAGAGTAAAATCATACTAGAAAATCCATTGTAAAACTATCAATCAACACCTTGCAACACCCTCAAGAAATATAAATCAATACCTCTCCTTAAATCTTAGATTAGATCCAAGATTTATAGCTCAAAATGTAGCACAACAATCACAACTTCACATAACTTTAACATAGTTCATAAACATGTTCATACTAGTAAACCTATTTGTAAAACTAACTTTAAATCATAAAATTCAGTAAAGAGGAGATTAGGTCACCATGGACGGAAAAACCCAATGGCTAAAAAAAGATACCAGACTTTGGAGAGTTTTTTGAAGAAGATTTAAAATGGAGGCTTTAAGCTTGAATGAAATCGTTAGATCTGGATAAGTTTTGGGACTCTTGAATCTTGAGGAGTACTTGGGGCTTGACTTGGTTTCTTTGAATTTCAATAAGACTTCTTGAAAACCTAGAGAATGGATGGAGAATTTGATGAAAGTTAGAGAGGATTTTGAGAGGTTTTTGATTGGATTTTAAGGCTCAAAACGGCTAGACAACAAGAGGGATTTCAATGAGACTTCTGGGTATAGAGTTATTACCTAATTGCCCTGGAGTGAAAAAGAGCAAACTTTGGAACTTTTTGAACTGGTCTGCGTCAGGTTCGTGTCGCAGACCCATTACAAAATCTATCTATTGTTTTTGCAAAATTTCACCAAAAATTATTTTTTCTTGGAACAAATAAAGTATAACTTGTAGGCACTCATTTTGCCACATAATATTGCCCTCTGAACAAGAATATGCAGTTGAATTTGTGAAATTCTGCACGAATATTGAGATATTAAAAAAAATACATCATAGGGTCTTTCCGAGCAATATGGAGGGATGTTTAAATATCTTTGATTTTTTGAGATATAATAGAATTATGATCTTGGGGGTATTCCTAGGCAAGTGCGGAGTGTTACACTTCTATAGCACGACATAGATTATGAAGACGGAAAACATTTTATAAACATCTCATAGTCACTTACTCATAGTTGTAATGCACAACACAATCATGAATAAGACTCTAATCAATGCGGTGTGTTGGATGTCAAGAACCATTAATAACCTAGTGCTCTGATACCAAATTTTTCATGACCCAGATCTAGGGCCTAGACGTGACGAGACGAATAGGGAACCTGAAGGGACTCCAAATAAGCCTCTTAGAATATTATTACATATCCTTGGTCGCACAAGCAATTATACAATAACAATAGATAGAAAAGGGGGAACACGGGGCTAAGGGACATCTTTGATATCATAGAAACATAACAAGCTAATAGTATAACATTAATATATCATAAGGTTCCAACAATACCTCTAATACATAAATAGAAGCGGGGCTAAGACATTCATTGGGCTCACTCGCATGGTCATAAGTTTCTAACATAAGAAGAGTCAATTCATAGCATAAATCAAGAGAAGTATGTCCTCGGAATTGAGGACTCACCAACTTGCTTTGAGAGATATCGTACTAGCTACGTGGAGGAGGAAGATGATCAAGTGGGGCTTTGATTCCTACATAATAACATCATGTGGGCATAGAATATGCATTAGTACACTTGAATGTACTAAGTATGTAGGACGTAATAAAACAAGAGATAGGCAACATAGGCAAAATGCAATATAATAAGCAATGGATAGCATAATAATAATATGACATATATGAATGATACTTGAAATAAAACATGCTTATATAGAACATATTACATATATTGGAAGAGACCAACATTATGATGGATTGTCACACCCTACCACCCATGGTGATTGAGGTATCAACTCCTCAATTGGTTGATGGTTGTCTCACCCTACCATGCATGGTGATTGAGGTATCAACCCCTCAATTGGTTGATGGTTGCCTCACCTTACCATCTATGGTGATTGAGGTAACAACCTCTTAATTGATTGATGGTTGTCTCACCCTACTATCCATGGTAATTAAGGCATCACCTCCTCAACTGGGCATAGTTAACTTATAGTACTATAAGAACTTTTCATGGAAACAACTCATATAAACATTCCTTTCATCATAATAATGTCATTCAAGTCATACGTCATACAATAGATCATCAATAGCTCAAGAATTCACAATCAGATATTTTATCAAACACTTGGTAAGTGTATAATACTAGTATAAAACTACGCTATTCAAGAGTGAAATCATGCAAGAAAACTTGAAGTAAATCAACCCACCAACACTTGGTAATATCCTCATGCA
Organism: Solanum sejunctum; assembly: GCA_025642045.1. Classification (NCBI taxonomy): domain Eukaryota; kingdom Viridiplantae; phylum Streptophyta; class Magnoliopsida; order Solanales; family Solanaceae; genus Solanum; species Solanum sejunctum. Next base: position 14,112,123 of record JAOTQJ010000001.1, on the reverse strand, counting down.
ATATACATCAAAATCCTTTATCAAATCTCAAAATAGATCATAGATTCATAGCTCAAAATATGCTTAAATAGACACACTTCTATGAAACCTCAACTTAGCTCATAGTCAAATTCATAATAAGTAAGACTCATAAGTAAATCTACTTAGAAACATGCAATTTAAGTAAAAAAGAAGCTTGGGAACCATGGGTGGAAGGATCCAATGGTCGAATCCCACATACTTTAACTTTGGAGAATTCCTTGATGAAGATTGAGATGAGAACTTGAAGCTTGAGTGAATTCCTTAAGATACATAATAAAATTTGCACTTGAATTTTGAGTGAAATATTTGTTTAAGTGTTCGAGAGATTATTGGGGAATAACTTGTATGATATGGTATTGAAATACGACCAAGTATAGGTGTTTTTATACATGGGAAGGCTTAGTCCTAGACCCCAAAGCCTTGGACTGAAGTGAGAAAATTAGCAATAAAATACATAGGTTCGCGATGGGTCTGTGTCGTTGTACCATTGCGCACCCCCACTGTTTTGGGCAAACTTGGAAAAAATTAAATTTTGCTACGGTTGCTTTAAATCGGGGTTAGATCCACTTCTCACTCAATTTTTTCTTTAAACAAGAATATGTTAGATTTTTTATATCATGTACAAATTTTGAGATATATAAAAATTATAATTTTGGGCACTTCCGAGGCACATTTCTGAGCACTTTTTGGGTCCTTTCATGTTAGTGATCAAGATAAGGACATAGCTAGTGAAGAAGAAGAAGAGGAATTTTTGGGTAGTGATGATTCTGATAGACATTTTCAAATACAAGACAAGAACGAGGATGAGGATGATGATGAGGACGAGGACGAGGACGAGGATGACAATGCGAAAGAAACTGAAAATAATGATGACGATGAATGAGACTATTACTTTGTAAATTATTTTATATTTTCTTATTTACAATAAAATATTTTTTTTCGAAGACATTGTGATTTTTTCATATGGCTAGCTATTTAAAGTTTTGTAATTTTTTGGTAACTGTAAATTCCATTACTAGATGTGTCAATATGTACAAGTTTGAAACCTAGGAGATGGACATATCTCACTCTCTAGGCTTATCCACCAGAAACTCATACTATTATATTTAAAACAATCTATGAATAGTAATTTAGTCTAGTTAGTGCACTTACCAGTCTAGAAATTGTACTACACCTATAATATGTCTCCTGTATTGTCTGCCTCACCAATTGCTCTATAGTTCTACTCTTTTATTGAAAAATTCTATTGTTCCTTTCTTGCCATACAAAGTAAACAGCTACTACAAAAGTAACTCTCTATATATCTACATTCATAGTCTTCTATCTTGCATTTCTCACAACCCATGTTATCTTTTCTTCCCATCCTTGGGGTTGTCACGACCCAACCCAGAAACCGAGATTAGTGTCGATTGGGCACCCACACAAACACTAAACCAGATTTCCAACTATAATAGCTAAGGAATCTATCGAAATTTCAGCAGAGTTTTCTCTATTTTACTGACTAACCAAACCTGCAAACAGTAACCCCAGCATACAGCAAATATCTATACACATATGTATGTGGGCCAACAAGGTCACCGCTGCAGTAGAACCGCCTAACAAATGTATCATACATACGTAGTCATACCACATGCAATATCCCACACCCACATGTATCCACAGACCTCTACACATACGAACTGAATCATAGGACGAGACAGGGCCCCGTCATACCCTCGAATATACATAAATACAAAATATAGAAAATAAGTGTACATGTATATACCAAAAATCTGCTCCCGAGGCAAAGGGAGCACTTCAACGATAGACAGATATCCTAAGAAGGTGGCTCTCTAGCTTGCACATCAGTATCTGCGGGCATGAAAAGTAGGCCCCGAAGGAAGGGGGTCAGTACGAAATACGTACCGAATATGTAAAGCGGAAAGTACAAAATATAAATGAGAGTAATAATCCCAATAAAAATATATGAGTCAAACCTCCATGCAAACATCAAAATAATTGTTTTTTTTAGAATATCAAAGTAATGCATATCGGACGGGAACAATAGCGACCTCCAAACTCGCACCATACCACAACATAACATCAGAAATTTCAAATCCCTAAAATCTTCAACACAAGTTCCAACTGTAGCATAAGTGAGCCAAGGCGAACAACGGCTTAGCACTCACGTCATAGGATAGGTGAGCCGAGGTGAACAACGGCCAAGCACTCACATATCGTAATGTGTAGAGGTCATCATGACCGATAAGTGAGCTAAGGTGAACGAGGGTAAGCACTCACGTGAGCTGGGGCGAACGAGGCCAAGCACCCACACGTCATGATGCCAACATATCCCAAGCCCAGCTCCTTATGTCTCCAAATTAAGCAAAGCTGGCCCATAGGCAAATCGACCCACTGTATCCAATCTACTTCGGAATAAATATACATATATACATATAGTTATACATATGTACGATAATAACTGGCCTGGGAATCGAGAAACTAGACCATAATGGGAATATAGTCGTGAGAAGCACATGCATAAAAACTAGTTCCACAAGCTTAGTGATATGCAAAATATTCAATTTTTTTTTTGAAGTCAAGAAGTTATTCATTTATGAATTTTGTCAAAGTTGATCAAATTTACACATAAAGGTGATTTCAAAGGAACTTACCTAATCCCCATCCTGCACATTACTAGAATAGGCTTCAAAATAATTTTTAAAGTGATTTAGAATTCCTATGAAAAGTTGTACGTGTTAGTAATTCCGACACAATTTGAACCTATAGTTTTCCAAACTATCTAACTTCCAGTCAAATGAACACCATTCATGGATTCTAAAGACTCAAAAGTTAAGGATGAAGTTAATTTAGCATAAGTGTGGCAAGG
>JAOTQJ010000001.1:14067404-14109133 GCA_025642045.1 Solanum sejunctum | reverse complement strand
ATTAAGTTAGTAAGATTATAAGGTCTTAAGTATACATAAATTATGTTTTAACTTCACTATGACTAAGTAAAATACCTGTTGCCTGGGGGTTTCATGTTCTTCTAATATTTCAAGCATGACAAATGGTTGAATCTACAATATATTATCTAATTTGTCCATGTATTGTTTAGGTTTAATGAGCAAAGGTCTTGTTGTTGCTTCTCAATTGTCATGCTTTCATTTTTGCGACCTTAATTTGTTTTCTAGATCATGACTTCTTGCTGCTAAGCTTAAAACCTGTATACCTCATCTTGTATGTCTCAAGTCATCCCAGCTTTCTCTTTCTTATATCTTGGCCCTTAATAAGAGGTTGTTTGTTTTCCATTTTAAAAATCAGATCATCCCATTTATGATTTGGTCCTTTATGTAATTGGCTTGGTTGTTCCCATTCATTGTTTTGTTTGTTATTATTACGTTGGTATCAAAGAGAGACTTAGTTAATATAAAGCTTTTAAGTTTTGATCCTGGTCTGAGTTTCAAGCGTCCTATGTTTTTCTTTGTTCCTAATGTTCTGAAATGAGTTCATGTACATGTCATAATGTGGGAGGTCGTTGGACATTTGGGTATTTTGTTGAGAAAGCCGATGATCATGTCATCATGAATTCATCTATGTCTCTCTGTTAGTTGTTTACTCCTTTGTTTACTGTTAAAGCCTAATCAAGAATTAAAACAAGTATTAATGTGATTGTTGCTGTTAAGACACTTGCTATGATCTTTCATTTCTATAATACCCAATCTCTATCAAATGTGTTGTTTCTCTGTTGCTGTGACCATGATTCTTCTGATTCACTGTGTTCACCCGATAAAATTTTCTCTGCTATATGTCTCTTTTACTGCTTTTAGACATCTTGTTGACCCTCACCTAGTCCCATTAAGTTCCAGATGCAACACGACTTGTGACTGTAAGTTTGGCCTACATTTGTTTCTTGGTGTTTAAGGCTTTAAGATATTAAGACTAGTCGTTTGAATTTTCTCCCATCTTTTAGGCATAAACTTACAAGCATAGCCCGTTAGTATACTGCTTTGAGTGATTCTCGCTATTGCTTTTATCTAAAACCTGAATTGCGTTGCTTTGACCGAATTGCAAGTTATATTCCAATTTTTTGTTTTAGTTAGCTACAGGCCGAATAGGAAAACTATGTCTGTTTGGTGTTATTTGATCCAATACTAGTCACTTATTCATTATTTTCGTCTGAGCTAGGATATCATTCCATCTTTCGTAATATTTGATCTTTAAATGTTAGATGACTCGCATTTGAAATCATGTTTCAATTAATTCCTTATTCATATACTAATTATGTCTCTTTTCTTTTTTATAAACACTCGTTCGGGAGTTCGTCGGGACTCCTCCCATCTCCTCTGCATTTTCGTTGGGCTATGGAAGCCCAACATCCTTTTTCGAGTCAAGCCTAGGAGCAGCCTGAAGACGTGAGGCCAAATATGTGTATGCATATTACAAGCTGATACACATTTGATATACGTCAAACGTATATCACAGATGAATTGGGCCTGCTGAAGCCTAATTTATTTTATTATTATATGTTATTTTATTTGTTTGTTAACACTAACGTTAATTCTATTGGTTGCAGTCTAATTAAATTCCCCAACTTGTCAAAACCATTTGTGTTATTTTTATTTCATTTTATTTTGAAAATGTTTGCATTAAAATATAAAAATTTAAAAAAATATTATTTTACACTTAATTCAATTTGCAAATCTAGTCAAATTTCTTCAAGAGTAGTCAATTGTTGTCAATTTAGTCAAGTCTAGCCAAATTTTTTTTTTCAAAATTAATTAATTCGTAATTAGTCAATCTTTTTCAAGTCAAATTAAAAGTTAGTTAAATCACATAATCGTCGGATAACTGCATTTAGAGGCCATTTCGAGTGCGTAAAATCTTCTCGAAGTAGAAATGTGAACTCAGACCTGTTTTTCTGGATTTTTAAAAGATTTTTCTGTTAGGTCTTTTAAAATATTTAACGGTTTCCTAATTATCCGTAAAATTAGGTGGCGACTCTGTCCATTTTCTCTCGAATTTCGAGAATTGTTTTTTCTCAAATTAATTGAGTTTAAATCGATCTTCGATTTTCAAATTACATTTTTAAAAGCAAGTTATTTTTCGGTATAGCAACCATGTAATTTCAATACATGACATATTCTATTGACTTCTTCGTTTAACTTGGCATGCCACGTCATTCGAAACGTGGCATTAAGTAGGCCTCTAAGATGTGATGATATTGAGCCTAGTAACAATTATATTAATTCACAATATTTATTTGGACTGATTTTTTTATAATTTAAATTATTTTATAAAATTTATATCTTATAAATTTTATATGATTACACAGATTTACCAATATATTTCATATTGTTTTATCGATCATCAAAACTACATAAAATCCAATAATCTGAGTAAAATTTGAATAGAAACTTAAATGTACGGCCTGGAAAGATTTTTATCCATAAGATAAAAGACCTTTTTAAGTTCTGGTTCTTCTCATCAATTGTACTATAATTGCTAACGCAAAGTAAATTCAAAACGAAAAAAAAGAAAAGAAAAAGAAGAAAAGTTTCACAGATAGTGTAAACTGGCCCTTTCAATCACGAGGGGTTGGTGCGCTATAGTTGAGATTCCTCAATATTAATTTAATTGTGAGTATTCAAATTAATGAAAACTTTTTTAAGGTACGGAGTCTTTATCCTTTTAATTTGCTAATAGATTGAATTCAAATTAATCCGAAGATGTCAGATGCCAAATATTAAAAACTAAAGAGAAATCAATTTCATGTTGACTCCCGCTTGTTCATGTTTACACTTGACCCATGCACATAATATAAAACTAACGTTGTGACCTGGGAAGGTCGGTTAATAATATAGAGTGAAGTTGACATGATGCTTGCTCTAAAGGGCATGTCCGGCGCACCAAGAGCCTATTTGAAAAGCATCATATATTTGTGATTTAGTATAATTAGATGTAATTATATTTTTTGACGTGTTTGACAGGTCAAGTTATTACTTGACAATATAAGTATTGCGTATAATTACATTCTTCAACATGTTTCCAAGGGAGTATAATGAATTGGTGTAATTACATCATGTAATTAAATGAAACTTTTTGAAATTCTTTTCTTTCTTTTATTTTTATTTTTTATTTATTTTTTAAATTCTTTATTATCCTAATATATTTTAAATCTATATTTTTTTATTATTTATATTTTATTTTCTTCTAGTTCTCAATTTTTATTCTTCATGTAATTCCATGTAATTTTTTAGATTATTTTTTATTTATTCTAGTTTATTTTTTTTATTACCATAATGTTGTTAGCATTCTAGTTTTTAAAGTAAAATAGAATTCATTGTTGAATAAGATTATAGAATACGCTATCTTTTTTTTTTACTATTACTATCATTTATTATATTAATTTTTTTTTCAAAAATGCATTTTTTGGTGTTCAACGAAATTTTGTAATTTTAATTTTATAATTAATTTAATTAAAATATATTAATTTAAATAATATTAATAAATTTATTTATAATATTTGTTAGGAATATATATGTTTACTACAACAACAACAACATACCCCAGTGACTTAAAAGGCTCCCGTTCACTGCGGGGTGAGAGGGGGTCGGATGTACGCAGTCTAACCCCTAGGAATATATATGTTTACTAAGTAATATATTTTCAAAAGATAAAATATATTATAAATACTTAATTTAATATTATTAATAAATACTCTTCTTTTTCTAAATATAATTTTGAAATTTTAGATAACTAATTTTTATTTTTAAAATTTAATATGACCTTGTAATTATACTTATGCAACCTAACATCACATATGTAATTATATTGTGGCAAATAAAAAGATCAATTAATTACTAGGTTGTACAATTATTGGGTGGGTAGTTAATACCCTAGTAATTACTCTCTTCGTCTCAAATTAATTAAATTTTTGAGGGTTTTTTCAAAGTTTAAAATAGTTTTTTTTTTCAAAGTTCAAGATTGAACAAGTTGGGGAAATTTCAGAGATAAAGGGTTCTGATGAAGAGAGAATTGGGAAATTGTAATTGTATTGAATTGGTTAAGTGTACAGTGAGTGTATATATACACACATGTGATCCCCATATTATTTACAATGTGCCTCTACTCCATGGGATAAGTTCCCAATACTAAATGTAACTATCCTAACTACCTAACTAATAGTTAATTAACTAATAATTAATTAATTAATCTCTCTAATACCCCCTCCTCCCCTCAAGCTGGATGTATTAAAGAGGTTCAATAATCCGAGCTTGCTTAATAAGAAGTCATATTGTGTTCTTCCCAAAGCCTTAGTGAGCAAATCAACTTGTTGATCTTTGGTGTTGATGTAGATGGTCTTGATAAGTCATCGCTGGATCTTCTCCCTAATGAAGTAGCAATCTATTTTAAAGTTTTTTAGTATGTTCAAGAAAGATTGGATTGGCAGCAATCTGGAGGGTTGATTTGTTGTCGTAGAAAATGAGTGGTTGTTCTGTCAACTACACATCTAATTCCTTGAATAAACTTATAATCCATATAATCTCAGTAATTAATGCAGCTAGGCTCCTGTATTCAGCCTCTGTGAAACTTCTAGACACTGTGTGTTGCTTCTTGGATTTCCAGGAGATAAGAGAATCACCAAGTTTCAAAATAAAACAGTGATTGATCTTTTGGTGGTCGGGCATGCAGCTCAATCTACATCACAATACTCATATAGCTAAGGTCTCTGAACAGAGCTCATAAGTAATCCCTTTACAGGTTCCAGTTTGATATACCTGAGCACTCTTAATACAGCTTTCCAGTAAGACATCTTGGGCTTTTGCATGAATTGACTTACTAACTGAACTGCAAAGGCTATGTCTGGACTTGTGATGGTGAGATAGAGCAGCTTGCCAACTAATCTTTGATACCTTGGAATGTCTTCAAAAAAAATGTCTGGATCAAATGCAGCACCAGTCAATGTTTGAGTGCAGTCCAGTGGTGTCATGTGAGGGCTTGGCATCTCCCAAACTTGCTTCAGCTATCAATTCAAGTGTATACTTTCTCTGATTCATCAATATCCCTTTACTAGATCTCATAAACTCAATCCCTAAAAAATATTTAAGTTCACCCAAGTCTTTGATCTTGAAGTGACTATGTAAGACATTCTTGGTCTCTTCTATCAACCTTCCATAATTCCCTGTGATTAATAGATCATCAACATATACTAAAACTATCACCAGTCCACCAATCCTTTTCTTTGTGAAAAAAGAATAGTCTAGGTGGCTCTGTAAGTATCCTGAGCTTAACAGTGCTTTAGTGAGCTTGCATTCCATTGCATTGACGCCTGCTTAAGTCCATACAATGATTTCACTAGCTTTCACACAAGAGTTTTATCCTTCTCAGCAGCATAGAATCTTTTAAGCAGTCCTATATAGACCTCTTCAAGCAGATCCCTTGTAGAAATGCATTAAAAACATCTATCTGAAAGATGTTCCAATTCTGAGCAGCAGCCAATGCTATAATAGATCTAATAGTTGCCATTTTCACAACTGGAGAAAATGTCTCCTTGTAGTCAATCCCTTCAGTTTGGTTGTATCCCTTTGCCACCAGTCTAGCTTTAAATCTATCAATTTGGCCATCAACTTTGTATTTGATCTTGAATATCCACTTACAGCCAACAATGTTTTTACCTACAGGTAGTTGATCTATCTTTTAGGTTCTATTCTCCTCCAAAGCTTGTATTTCTTGCTGCATAGCATGTGTTCATCTGTTGTCTTTGGCTGCTTCTACAAAAGTTTTTGGTTCAGTTTTTGTGGAGAACACAAATAAGTAAGCCTGATACTTGGACGATATGTTGTCAAAAGAAACATAGTTGCTCTGAGAATAGGCCTTGGTTGTCTTAGTTACATAATCTTTCAACCAAATAGGGGAATGAGAATTTCTGCTAGATTTTCTAGCAATAACTTCCTCAGTTCTTCTAGGAAGCAACTCAGTTGTAGTAATAGAATTATCAGACTGAGCAAGGGGCCTTCCATTAGAATTAGCTTCTAGTTCTGGTAGCTCATTAGTGATAACCATAGGGAAATTGTCTATGTTTCCATCATCTGCAGGAATGGGCACAAGCAACTCCTTGTCTTCATCACATATAGGAATATCATCTAATGCTGCAACAAGTTCAATGGAAAACAATGGCTTCTGGTTGCTGAGCACTTGTTTGAAAGGGAATACATTTTCCTTGAACACAATATTTTTGCTGATGATAAGTTTCCTCTAAGACAGACTAGAAAATACCCTTTCTGAGTTGGTGAATACCCCATCAATGCACAAGCGTCATCTCTAGAAGAGAATTTATTTTGTTTGATCACCTTGGTTGCACAGCACAAACAACCTATAGTCCTCAAATGATCCATGTTTGCTTTATGTCCATAAAATTGTTCATATGGAGACTTACCCTTTAGAACTGGTGTGGGAACCCTATTAATCAAATATACAACAGCCGACACACACTCTTCCCAGAATTTGATGGGAATATTGCCCTGAAGCCTGATTGCTCTAGCCACCTCAAGAATATGCCTGTGCTTCCTTTCAACTACTCTATTTTGTTGTGGAGTATATGAACAGCTGCTTTCATAGACAATACCAAGACTCTCTAGCAAAATATAGCATTCATTATTAAAAAACTCTGTGCCATTATCAGTCCTTATCTTCTTAACATGCTTATTAAACTGAGTTTGCACTAGTGTCAAGAAAGTTTTTAACGCTGAAAACACATCACTCTTCAATTTCAGTAGGTATAGCCAACACATTCTTGAACGATCATCAACTATGGTTAGAAAAATCTATAACCACTATGAGTAGCAATTCTGTAAGGTCCCCATACATCAAGATGAAGCAAATCAAAGATAGATATTACTCTAGATACACTCAAGTGGAAAGGTAACCTAGTCTACCTGGCAAGTGGACAAATGGAATACCTACTACATTTATCACTACTAATGAAACTGATATTTGTGAACAAATATTGTAACACCCTTGTAGATGGATGCCCCAGTCTATTATGCCATAGCATCTTGTCTGTACCAATATGTTGTGTCATCATCACTGTGTGAGTCCTCTTGTTCTTATTCTCCTCACATTGTAAAGCAATAGAAAGATAGTACAGTCCATTGACTTCTTTACCAATCCTCTTCACCTTTCCATTGGAGAGGTCCTGAAGCACAAAAAACTCAGGAAAAAAATTAACTGAGCATTGTAATTGTCTTGTCAATTTAGACACTGAAAGTAAATTATGCTTGAATGCAGGTACCACCAACACATTTCCTAACACATTTCCATCAGTTGTGCTACAACATTCAGTATGTGATACTTGTGCAGTCTCACCATTAGGTAAATGCACCATTTTATTGACACTTTCAGATGCATGATAAAGTTTATCTAGGTTATATGTTATGTGATAGGTAGCATCTGAGTCAACTATCTAATTTCCCTCTCGTTTCTCAACCTTCATCTATGTTCTATCATTATTTACAGACAAGGCATTAGATATGGTGATCATACATGCCATGTTTGCCAAGTTATCAAGCTCCTTGCTTGAACTTGAACCTGATTCTTCCTTCTCCAACATGTGCAGGATCCTGCTATACTGACTTGGAGTAAAGACAGGCTGTGTGTCAATGTTCTTCCCTTTCATCATAGGATCAGCAGGAGAGAAAGCATCCCTCAATTCCATCTCACTTCTGGAAGCATTTACATGATTCACTATGTCATGATCCCTCTGCATTCTGTTATTTTCTATCACATTAGGCCTAGATTTTTTCTTGAACTTCCAATCAGTTGGATAGCCAATAAGCTTGTAGCATATGTCCCTAGTGTGTCCATGCATCCTACAGTGATCATAAAATAAGTTTCAATTCCTTCTCTGCTTGTGGATGTTGAAATTGCTTGTGTTACCACCTCTTCCAGCATAGAGTCTCAACTGATCATTATTTTCTGCAGAATCATAACCTCATTTTCCTTTATAACCGTTTCTCTTTCCAGCATACAATGTCATAGACTCATTTACTTCTCCATTCACCTTTGAACTAGCAGTCACACGTTGACTTTCATCAGTAATAATCATAGCGTAAGCTCTACTCATATTTGGCAGAGGATTCATGATGAGTATCTAACTATGAGCATGATTATACACCTCATTTAATCCCATCAGGAAGGCAAACAAATGCAACTATTGGATGTGATCAACATATACTCTAGATTTGTAACAAGTACAACTTGGTGGAGGGACTAAAGTATCAAATTCATCCTATAGCAATCTCATTTTACTAAAGTAGCCTGAAACAGTCATATTACCTTGACTTAATATGCAGATTGTAGCTGATTGCTCTTAGATCCATCAACTTTGTTAAACCTCTCACTCAGATCAGCCCAAACCATTACTGCATCGGAGGCATAAACGATGCCACTTAGTAGCTCTTTGGATACTGTGTTCATGATCTATGCAAGCACAAATGCATTGCATTTCTCCCATTGCTCCTCTAATTCAAGCTTGTAATGAGACTTCTTACATGTTCCGAGAACAAATTCCAATTTGCTTTTGGCAAAAAGTGTGATTAACATCGATCTATTCCATAGTGAGTAGTTTTCAGCTCCTGCGAGTTGAATTGAAGTCAATATACTCCCAGGAGTGTCCGATGGATGAAGATACAGGGGATAATTCCTGTTCTTTTCTATGGCATCGAGCGTATCAATTGATTTTCCAGATGAAGTGGAATTCACTTCTGTAGCTTCCATCTTCCTTAAGCTTCTTCAAGCTTCGTCGAATCCTCGTCAATAGCGTCGGATATCTATCGGAACCGCCCGCTCTGATACCATGAACAAGTTGGGGAAAGTTCAGATAGAAAGGGTTCTGATGAAGAGAGAATTGGGAAATTGGAATTGTATTGAATTGGTAAAGTGTACAGTGAGTTATATATATACACATATGATCCCCATATTATTTACAATGTGCCTCTACTCCATGGGATAAGTTCCCAACACTAAATGTAACTATCCTAACTAACTAACAGTTACTTAATTAATCTCTCTAATAAAGATGAATGTTTTAAATTTTTTTTTTCATATTTGTGTTTTTATTTATTGAACTTTTATATTTTCTGGAAAATAAATTTACATTATATATTATGATTTTACAAAGGCTAATAATAAAAAGTATGATATACAATTTATCTTTAAATATTTTTTTTAATATATGTGTATTATTTTATAAATTAAATTAATATAGGATAGACGGAGTACATCAATTTTAATTACTGAACGATCTTTTAAAAAGACCCTAAAAACTTGCTATGCACATGGTTGAAGATCCGACCACTAACATAAAACTTGACAAGATGCTTGCACTCATTTTTATATACACCGTTGCTTGTCCACTTGCCCAGTACTGTATAAGGAAATTTACTAGGTGCTACATTTTTCATTTGTGTTTGGTATGACGAATAATATTTTCTAAAAAAAATTAATGAAAATTAAAAAGTATTTTCTAGAATATAGTTTTCACTGATCAATAAAATCTGAAAAAAGTCAACTTATTTTTCATAAATACATTTTCTAGCGTATTTAAATTGTGTAGGTGACTTAACAACAACAAAAAAAATTACGTCATTGGCTCAATTGGACAATACCCGTTGCTAGCAATAATTTGGTGGATGAAACTTATAAATTGCATTGATATCCCACAAAACAATTAAACAAATACTAACAGAAACGTCTTTATTCGTCAGCTCCAATCTTTTTTTTCCTGTTTTTCTGTTTTATTGTTTAGGTTATACACACCTCTCAGTTGATATTTTAAATTTTCCGAGTACCATCATAATGATTAGGTGCATGTATACTTGTCCAAAGATAGTATTACATCATGGAAAATATCTAATTGCACAATATTTTCATTATATTTATTAATTCTTTCTATAATTTAAAATAATTACATATTATCTCACTGATTAATAATTTCATATGAAATTTTAAAGCAAATACACCTAGATTCACGTATTTTTGCTACAAAACATATTTTAAAATACAAACACGGGAGAGAGGCGAGCGAAAAAGGGAGAAAAGCGAGAAAGAGGAAAGAAGGCAAGCGATAGAAGAAGAGATGAGCAAGATAGAAGGGAGCGAACAAACAATCAATGTGTGTTAGATACATGTGAATCATACTGAAGACATATATTGAGATACTAAATACGTTTAAAAAAAGATGCACCTAGGAAGAAAAGGGAAGAGAGAGGAGAAAGTAGACAAACTAAAAGTTCAATATATCTAAGTTACATGTGATGAATCCACTTTGATATAATGTACCTAAAATAAATTATAATTAATTTAGGCCTCATATATTCATGATACATGCATCTAGATGTGTATGAATTTTGGGACCAAAATCTAACACGAATATAATTTTGAGAACTTACAAAAAGAACACATAATTAAATCCTAAATTAAATTAATGAACCTTGTGTTGTTTGCCCTTGAATCACTAGTCACCAAGGGAAGAGTCGTAGGTCAGTCTCTGGGTTAAAAGGCCATTTAAAAAATTCAATTTGTTAACTAGTCATAAGTTTTGATTTGTTGGTGGAAGAGACAACAATTATAATGTCATCACTTGAAGTTGAAAAACCATCAACCCCGAAGTTGTAGAAAATACAAAATAGTCCTACCACCTAAGACTTAATAGACTTCTACCCCAACCCCAATTTCTTAGAAAATATAAAATACATTCTTTCTAGAGCATTTTATTTTCTTGACTCAGGAAAAAAATAATTTTAATAAAAATTAATTATTTTAAGATTTTTCTGTCTACTAAAATAAAGTAAAGTAAAATAAATTTATATTTTAATTTAATATCAATATAAAATTATTATTTAAGTAAATTTTATATACACAATTTAAGATAAAATTTTTGCAGTATCCAATACGTTAAACAAGAAGAAAAGTTGGACTAACAACAATTTTGCAATAAAAACTAATAAAAAAATAAAAGAAATAGTGAAACTTACATTAATAACAGCGGTAGAAGAAAATCAAAGCTTTGTCAAGAGAGAGCGCGATGAGAAGAGTGTTGGGCTATGGTTTGAATTGAAATAATGAGAAGGGAGAGAATAGTTAGAGTTACTTTAGTTAAGAATATTTTTGAGAATATAAAAAATATTTAAGATAAAAAGATAATATTTTTAATCAAATTATAATAACTTTTAAATTAAAAAAATAAAAAATTGAGAAAGATTATATTGCTTTTAACTTATTTAAATAAATTTTAATTTTTTAAAAATTATTTTAAAATTATCAAATATTTTTATAAGTTAAAAAGAGTTTAAAACAAATTTGATTAACTTCTGAGTTAAAGCCAAACAAGCTCTTAATAGACTTCTGCCCCAACCCCAATTTCTTAGAAAATACAAAATACATTCTTTCTAGAGCATTTATTTTTCCTGATTCAGGATTTTTTTTTCTCCCTCTAAAGCCTCTACTTTCTTTTCAATTTCCCCCTGCAGTCCATTTTTTGGCCAAATATTCATGCTTTCCATCAATAAATTACTCCACAACGACAAAATATTCTCGGTCCACTTATTATTGTTCCTAGATTTCAACATTTCTTTAGAAGAGCTCAAATTAATTTTTCCTATTATTGTAGTAGATTTTTTATTTTTTGGATGCAACATCTAACCTCATAATCGACATTGGAGGTCATTTTGGGAGCATCAATTCTCTTATTGAGTCATTCCATCAGTAGCTCATCTCATTATTGGTTAGAGATTTATCCTTGATCTTTTCTCGTTCTGTATTTTAACAGTCATCGATTAATTATAGACCATAGTTCTAGATGAGTCATTAACAAGTGAGGTTTATTATGTCGATTGCAGTCTGCAGAGTATGTTGTGGTACCAGGTGGTGATTATATGAGTGAGTGTGAGGAGATTCCAAATTATTGGAAGTGAAAATTTGTGAGTAAAATGATAGTGACCATTGTCATGCATTGTAATTTCGTTCATCATTTTTGCAGAGGTAATTTGGTCCTTTGAAATTTTTGTAGTTAATATGCCTATCAACATGTGTCCACACTTGCATGCTTGTGACATCCCTTATGTGCTTCGAAATGCTGCATAAGTGTATTTCTAAAATATCTCAAAATTCATGTATGATTTTGAAAATTCGATTTCATATTCTTGTTCAAGAGCAAAATTGTGTGGGAAAAGGATAGTACTCAAATTTTAAAATCCCCATAGCAAAAAATAATTTTCGCAACGGGAGTCGAAACAGTGGCCATCCGCGACAGAATCACATCGCACCTTGGGCGCGACTCAGTGCAATTTTTTTTCTTATTTTTCCTATTTAGTTCAAGGGCATTTGGGTAATAATCCAATGCCCATTTAAACGTGAAACCTTCATTTCTTTGGCCATTTTCAAGCTAAAAAACACTCAAAAACCACTCAAAACCTCTCCAAAACATTATCTAATCACCCATTCAAATTCAAGAATTTCAAGAGCAAGTTTTCGAATTCAATAACCTAACACCAATCTCAAGTCTTCCTCAACTCAATTTTAAGAAATTTCAAGGTTTTATTTATATGGGTTTCATTTATGGGTTCCTTCTACCCATAAAGCCAACCTTTCCCTCTTTACCAAATTTCATGATTTTAATGTTGGATATTTTATGGTAAACTCTTCTATGCATTATAAACATGATTTGAGATTGGATTCTCCAAGTATTGATTAAGTATGCATGAATATCTATTGAAGCTATTTCCATGAGTTGATTTATGCTTATTGAAGCTATACATAATATGAATTGTGAGACAATGAACGATGGTGAATTTCTAAGATGGATTTCATGACACTCAAATGAGGGTTTTACTACTATGTTGTTAGGTTGATTTAAATGACTTCAAATTAAATTGATTTTACTCCTTGTCGTATACTCCTAAATTGCATGATTTTGAGCATATGTATGCATACCCACCATGTTGATTAAGTTTGCATGACTATGATTCTTATGTTGATAAAAGACTATTACATGAATTGCAAGACAAGTATTAGGGTTCCTTCGGGTCATGAATAGGCCCTAGGTCCGGGTCGTGACAATAGGGAATTGGCCTAGGCCCTTGACTTTGACTGATATTAGGAGCTTCTTGGGTTTATCAGGTTACTACCAGAGATTTGTGAGTGGTTTCTCTTCTATTGCTTCCCCTGTGACAAAATTGACACAAAAGAAGGCAAAATTCATTTGGACCGATGAATGTGAAGGAAGTTTTTAAACTTTGAAAGATAAGCTTATCTCTGCTCCTATATTGGCCTTACCAGAAGGGTTAAAAGGGTTGTGGTATATTGTGATGCCTCAAGAATTGGTTTAGACTATGTATTGATGCATAATGACAAGGTTATAGAATATGCTTCTCGACAACTAAAGGTGCATGAACGTAATTATCCCACCTATGATCTTGAATTAGCGGTCGTAGTGTTTGCTTTCAAAATATGATGTCATTATTTATATAGGGTTCACGTTAATATATTTACCGACCACAAGAGTCTCCAATATGTGTTCACACAAAGGGGTCTTAATTTAAGACAAAGAAGGTAGTTAGACCTCCCTAAGAATTATGACATGAGTGTGCACTATCATCTCGACAAATCTAATGTTTTGATCGATGCTCTGAGTTGAGTGTCCATGGAAAGTATAGCTCACATTGATGATGGCAATAAGGAGGTGGCTAGAGAAGTTCACCGATTAGCTAGGTTGGGGATTAGGTCGAATGAAGTTGAAAATGGAGGTGTGTGGTTAGTAATGGTTCCAAATCTTCTTTGCTTGAAGAGGTCAAGTCTAAATAAGACCTTGACCCCACCTTGCTAGAATCGAAAGCTTTGGTGAAGGATAGTAAAATGGAGGTTTTCTCCCAAGGGGGAGATGGTGTCCTTAGTTACCAAGGTAGGCTATACGTGTTTAATGTTGATGACTTAAGGAAGTTGATTTTGAAGGAAGCCCATAATTCATCCTATTCTATTCATCCCGATTCTACAAAAATTTATAGAAATTTAAGGGATATTTATTGGTAGGGTAGTATGAAGAGAGATATTGCCAAGCTTATAGTTGATTGTCACAATTACCAACACGTGAAAGCTGAACATCAACGACCAGGTGGCCTAATCCAAGACATAGAAATTCCCACTTGAATGTGGAAAGAGATTAACATGGATTTTGTGATTGGTTTGCCAAAGACTAGGAAGCACTTTGATTCTATTTGGGTTATTGTTGATAGAATGACGAAGTCGGCTCACTCTTTTACCGATTAGAAACTTATGGTGCCAAAGATTATGCCAAACTATATATTCATGAGTTGGATAGGTTTTATAGGTTCCATTGTCCATCATTTTGGATTGTGGTGCTCAACTCACTGTTCATTTTTAGAGATCCTTCCAAAAGGGTCTTAGTACCAAGATCAAGCGTACCATGACTTTTCATCCACAAATGGATGGTCACGCCGAAAGGACAATTCAAACTCTTGAGGATATGCTTAGGGCTTGTGTTTTGGAGTTCAAGGGTAGTTGAGATGAACATCTTCCACTCATTGAGTTCACTTATAACAATAACTACCACTCTAGTATTGGCATGACCCCTTTTGAAGCTTTATATGGTAGGCCTTGTACATCCCCAGTTGGGTGGTTTGGTATGGGGTAAATGACATTGTTAAGAACGAATTTGGTTATGTAAGCTTTGGAGAAGGTAAGGTTGATACGGGAGAGATTGAAGATAGCTCAAAGTAGACAAAAGTCTACTCCTATGTGAGAAGAAGAGACCTTGACTTTAATGTTGATGATTGGGTATACTTAAAAGTCTCACCTACGAAGGGAGTGGTCCATTTTGACAAGAAAGGAAAATTGAGACCAAGGTTTATGGGACCTTATAGAATCTTGAGGAGAATTTGTAAGGTTGCCTATGAATTGAAGTTGCCTACGGATATGAGTATGGTTCATCCGGTCTTCCATGTGTCTATGTTAAGGAGGTATGTAGGTGACCCAAGTGCTATAGTGCCCTTACAGGTGGTGGATGTTGTGGAGTATAACTTGACCTATGAGGAGGTACCGGTGGAAATATTATATAGACAAGTGAAAATATTGAGGAACAAAGATGTGGCATCTGTCAAAGTCCTTTGGAGGAATCATCAAGTTAAAAGTGTCACTTGGGAAGCCGAAGCGGATATAAAAAAGTGATATCCTTACACCTTTCCCTCTGCTCAAGTTGAAGGTAATAATTTAATTCCTATCTATGATTTCAAGTCTAAAGCTCCAGCCCTCATGTCATTTTTGGATGCATACATGTTTATGGTGACAAAATTTGATGATTTTGATGCATATGTTTGAAACTTTTTAGGAATAATGTTTAAGTGTATTTGTTGCATTCATGTCGGGTTGGAAGTTTTACAATCACTTTTATTACGTATGTTTCTTTGACATTCGGGGAAAAATTCTCCCAAGGGGGAGATATTGTAACACTCTTTATATGCTTCTGACTGCCCCATAAGTATATTTCTCGAAGATCTCAAAATTCGTGTATGATTTTGAAAATCTAACATCATATTCATGTTTAGGGGGCAAAATTGTGTGAGAAAAGGATAGCCCCTGAATTTTCAAAGAGTGAAAAATAAATTTCACACCGAGGAACCAAAATAGTGGCCATCCGCGACAGAGCAGCGTCGCGCCCTGGGCGCCGCTCAGTGCAAGTGTTCCTTATTTTACCTATTTCATTCAATGGCATTTGGGTAATAACCCAATGCCTATTTTAATGTGAAACTTCATTCTTTTTCCATTTTCAAGCTCAAAAACACTCAAAACCCTGTCAAAACATCTCAAAAATATTATCTAATCCCCTATTCTAATTCAAGAATTTCAAGAGCATGTTTTGTAATTCAAGAACCCAACACCAACCTCAAGTATTCCTCAACTCAATTTCATGAAATTTCAAGATTTTAGGTATGTGGATTTCATTCATCGATTCCTTCCATCAATGAAGCCAAACCTTCTCTCTGTAGCAAATTTCATGATTTTTAATGTTGGATATTTTATGGGTAAACTCTTCTATGCATTATAAACATGATTTGAGATTGAATTCTTCATGTATTGATTAAGTATGCATGAATATCTATTGAAGCAATTTCCATGAGTTGATTTATGCTTATTGAAGCTATACCTAACATGAATTGTGAGACTATGAATGATGGTGAATTTCTAAGATGGATTTCATGACACATAAATGAGGGTTTTACTACTATGTTGTTGGATTGATTTAAATGACTTCAAATTAAATTGATTTTACTCGTTGTATACTCCTAAATTGCATGATTTTGAGCATATGTATGCATACCCACCATGTTGATTAAGTTTGCATGACTATGATTCTTATGTTGATAAAAGACTATTACAAGAATTGCAAGACAAGTATTTTTACGGTGATTTATGAGCTCCCAAGTATATATTAAACTCATGAAAAGATTTCATTATCTACAAGTGAATTGTTGAGCTTTTATTCTATATTTTGTTCTCATGTGAATTGTGAAGCCTACTAGAAGTGATTATGAACCATGTTGTATGTCTCACCCTCTAATGCAAGGCAAATGTCTACGTGAAGGGGTCATGAACCATGTTTTACACCTCACCCTCATATATGGCTTGTTAATATATATTATCTAATGTCTACATGAAGGGGTCATGAACCATGTTGTATATCTCACTCTCATGTATGACTTAATACTATTTACTATCCACTACCTACTAGAAGGGGTCATGACCTATGCTACATTCCTCACCTTCTAGCATGAGGTATTTGGATGACTTATTCATGTCACTTTACTTTGTCAAACAAGTTATGCAAGTATAATTATTCTGAAGTATGTTTACACCCAAGTATTAATTGTATATGTCACATGGAGTTCATGTCTATTGATTGCAATTATGCATCTTGATTATTATGTCTATGATTCTTGTCGCATTGCACTCTGCATACTTAGTACATGCCAAGTACTAACGCATACTCTACGCCTACATGATATCACCATGTGAGGATCGAAGCTCCTATTGATCCTCCTCCTCCACATGGTTAGCTGGATCGTTGAAGTTATTTGTTGGTGATTACTCACATTCGGGGACAACATTTATTTTCTTTCATGCCCTATGTTAAGACTTTATCTATATTCTTGGATACTTATCTGTGAGGGTGAGCATGGGAGATGTCTTAGCCTCCTCCCCATCTATTAGTAGAGGTATCGTTGGATATTATGTTGGTTTGTATTTACGAGCTCAACTTCTATTATGCTTATGCTATTATGGAGACTCCCTTAGCCCTGTTTCCCTTTTGTTCTATTTCTACTTGTTTGATATCTTATTTTATTTTCGCAACCAAGGATGTGTATGTGATACGCTTAGAGGTTTGTTTGGATTTCTTTTGGGTACCTCATTCACCATGTTACATCTAAGCCGTAGGAACATGCCTGAAAATGTGCCTGTGCATGTGAAACGATCCCAAAAAATGCCTAAAAATGTGCCTCAAAAGTGCCTAAAATCATAATTTCCTTATATCTCAAAGTCCATCCGTTATTTCAAAAATCTGACATCATATTCTTGTTTATAGGGTCAAATTGAGTGACAAAAGGGTCTAACCCCGATTTTAGAGAGAACGAATGATAATTTAATTTTTAAAGTGTTGATTTCCAATGAGGTATACGCGTTGCTGGCGCGACGCGATAATCCCAAATGTAGAGGTGGTGTGGTGCCTTATGCTATGCACCCAAAATATTGCAGGTGCCATGATGGTCCATGCTTAAGAGGTACCAATGCTTGTTATGGTTGTGGAGAGTTGGGTTATAAGGTAAAGGAATGCCCTCATAAACTCAGTAAGAGTAAGGGAGGCGATGATGGGGTGATTCATCCTAGATGCCCAAAATGTGGGAGAAAACATGGTGTTATATGTTGGAGGAACATGGGTGCATGCATTGGGTATGGTGAGATGGGCTACCAAATTCTGGATTGCCCTTATGCTCAAGACAAGTATAAAGGTGACGATGTTGATCAAAAGGCTCAATGAGGGGATGAGGCACCCGACATTGCTACCAATATGTTGAAATTTCCTTTGATTTTGATGTGTATATATTGATAGGTCTGATGTGCCATTATTTTCTTTTATTATTCCTTTTGGGTTGCTAGTGGACTCCTTGTGTATCCCGAGTTGTTATGTGAACCTTTAGTGTCTACCTCTTGTTGAGCATGTTTTTGTTACGGGTGTTCATAGGTGTTGTTTTGTGTTTATATTGCGTCAAGTCTTTACTTGTGACTTGTTGGGTTTGATGTGGTGGATTTAGATGCGATACTTAGGATGGATTAGTTGTATAGATGTTGTGCCTCCTTGGATTGTAAGGCTGTGGAGTTAGAATCCAACTCTCTAATGAACCCGTCCTTGAGTGGGAGGTTGTCAAGTTGTGGCAAAAGAGGTAGGTCTATTTCTTATACTATGTTACACTTGATTTATAAGGGTTACATTCATTGTCTTGTAGGGTTTAGGGGTGTTGGACCTAAGTTATTTCTATTCGAATTATTTTGGGTGGTAGATGAGCTCTTAAATGTCCTTTTTGATATAGTGGTTTTGGGGTAGTATCTTTTGGTTTAGCTACTTGCATATCATACCTCCAATGAGTGTAGGGCCTGTAAGGTTGTGATATGATGGTTAAGGATGGACGATCCATTTGGTCAACTACATTGGGCTGGACGCTTCTCTAAGATTGATTTTGGTACGGGATTTGTCCCAAAGTGAGCATGAGGGTAGGTTAAATCCCTAGGTGTCCTATCATTTTAGGAGTGAGCATTTGAGTAGTGGTGGAGTTGTTTGGTTGACTTATGCACTGGCTATGTTTATGGGTTTCATGAATAGGGTCTTAAAACCCTACCTTGGCATGTTTGTGGTGACCTCTAGTGGTTGAGCACTAAATTATATAGAGCTTATGAACCATTTGGGGTAGTGTTGCAATTATTGGGGGATGAGATGTTGTTTGCTAAATATGATAGGTGTGATTTGAGCATAACAAGAAGGTGGTTAGAACTCCTTGAGGACTATGATATGAGTGTGCATCATTTTTCCTCAATAAGGCTAAGGTTGTGATCGGTGCTCTAAGTAGGATGCCTATAGGTAGCCTAGCATATGTTGATGGTGGTGATAAAGAGGTGGCTAGGGAGATCCATCGATTGGCTAGATTAAGAGTTAGGTTGGAAGGGGTTGGAATGGTGGTATTGTTGTTGTTGATGGTTCTAAGTCTTCAATGTTTGATGAGGTAAAAGCAACGCAAGATCTTGATTCCTCCTTGTTAGAATTAAAGGGCTTGGTGAAAGATGGTAAGGTGAAGGTTTTCTCCCAAAGGGGAGATGGTGTCCTTATGTACCAAGGTAGGTTGTGTGTGCCTTATGTTGATGGTTTGAGGGAGAAAATCCTTGATGAGGCCCATAATTCTTCTTATTCTATTCACCCCGGTTCCATTAAAGTGTATAGAGATTTGAGAGAGGTGTATTGGTTGGGATGCATAAAGAAGGACATTGCAAAGTTTGTTTTTGGTTGTCATAGTTGTCAATAAGTTAAAGCGAACACCAAAGGCCAGGTGGCCTAGCCCAAGACATAGAGATTCCTACTTAGAAGTGGGAAGAGATTAGTATAGACTTTGTAGTTGAATTGCTTAAGTTTAGGAAGGGCTTTGATTCCATTTGGGTTATGGTTGATAGGATGATTAAATTGGATCACTTTCTACCGTTTAAGACAACATATGGGATTAAAGATTATGCTAAGTTATATATTCATGACTTGTGAGGTTGCATGAGGTTCCTTTGTCCATCATATCGGATCATGGTGCTCAATTTACTTCACACTTTTGGAGGTACTTTCAAATGGGTCTCAATACAAGAGTTAAGCTTAGTACGACCTTTCCCCCTCAAATGGATGACCAAGCTGAAATAACTATCCAAACACTTGAAGACATGGTTAGGATTTGTGTATTAGAACTTAAGGGTAGTTGGGATAATCATCTTCCACTAAATGAGTTTGTGTATAACAATAGCTATCATTCTAGTATTGGTATGACTCCTTTTGAGGCTCTCTATGGTAGGTGTTATAAATCATCGGTTGGGTGATTAAGGTAGGAGAGGTGACTTTGATGAGTCCAGATCTAGTTATGGAGGCACATGAAAAGGTCAGAAGGATTAGAGAAAGGTTGGAAATAGCCTAAGTCGTCAAAATCCTATACCGATATGAGCAGGAGAGACCTTGAATTTAAGGTTGGTGATTGGATCTATTTGAAGGTCTCACCCATGAAGGGTGTATTTTGTCTTGGTAAGAAGGATAAGTTAAGCCTAAGGTATAGAAGTCCTTAAAAATTGTTGAGGAGGATTGGTAAGGTTGCATATGAATTGGGGTTGCCTATGAATACAGATATAGTTCGCCTTGCTCTTTGTACTTCTTGGTTGGGAGGATATGTTGGTGACTCTAGTGCTATAAAACTCTTTTAAGTTGTGGGTATTGTGGATAAGTTGACTTAGGAGAGAAGGTCCTGGTGGAGATATTGGATAGATGGATAGGAAGAGTTGATTAATAAGGATATGGTGTTCGTCAAGGCACTTTGGAAAAATAGTCTAGTCGATAGTTTCTCTCGGGAAGCCAGAGCGGGCATGGAGAAGCGATATCTGAACCTCTTTCACTCTATTCAAGCTTGTGATAATGCATCAAGTCCTTTTCTTTTATGATTCTAAGTTTTATGTTTCAACCCCTATGTCATTTGCATGCACTCATGTCTATGGTGACAAGTTCATGAAGATTTTGACACATATGTTGAGATTTTGAAAATGGTGTTTTAAGTATGTTATTGTATTCTTGTTGGGATTTATTTCTTCATGATTGTTCTTCTCATATACGTTTCTTTGACATTTGGGAACAAATGTTTCCAAGGGGGAGATATTGAAACGACCCCAAAAAGTGCCCAAAAATGTGCCTTGAAAGTGCCCAGAATCATAATTTCCTTATATCTCAAAATTTGTGCGTTATTTTGAAAATTCAACTTCATATTCTTATTCAGGGGGTCAAACTGTGAGAAATGGGTCTAATCTCGATTTTAGAGCAAACAAATCACAATTTCAGTTTTCAAAGTGTCGATTTCCAGTGAGGTATGCACATTGCTGACGCGCCGCGCCAGTGCTTTACTTTGGTTCCAATTTTCAATTTGTTCTAAGAATTTTGGGTCTTGGCCTAAACCTCCCCATACATGAAAATACCTATACTTAGCCTTATTTTCCCCTCATATCATTCAAGACATTCCCAAGTGCTCTTTCAAATACTTAGACAATATCTCATCTCCAAATTTCAAGTCCTAAAACTTATCCAGATCGTAAGGTTCCCATTCAAGCTTCAAATCTCCATATTCAATCTTAATCAAGCTATTCTCCAAAGCTAAGGTATGTGGGTTTGTTTCATGGGTTCTTTTCACCCATGATATCCAAGCTTCCTTTTAGCCTAAATTGAATGATTCAAAAGTTGATTTACTCATGGTCTTATGTATTATGAATTTCACTGCACACTAAGTTGGGGTTTCATGAAATTATGATTGTTTTAGTATATTTTGAGTCACAAATCTCAGATATATTATGGGATTTGACGAAGGATTTTGGTGTATATTGCTTGAGGTTGTTACCAGGTATCTATTGATGGTTTTACAATGAATTTTCTTGCATGATTTCAGTCTTGAATTCCATGGTCTTACACTAGTACTATACACCTGCCAAGTGTTTGATAAAATATCCGATTATGGTTTCTTGAGGAATTAAAGGTCCGTTGCATATCTTATGAGATGAATGACTTTATAATGATGAAAGGAGTGTATGTATATGATGATGAAAGGAACGTATATATATATATATGATATTATCTCTATAGTATTGGGGATGACCAAGCCTCACTTTGGAGGTTGCAGGCCCGGGTAACCATGTCGAGGAGTTTGTACCTCAATCGCCTCGTTTGAAAAGTGGCAGGACCATGCAACCATGCCGAAGGGTTTGTACCTTGATAACCATGTTGAGGGATTTGTACCTTATCAACCATGTTGGAGGGTTTGTACCTCACCAACCTTATGAAGGGGTTTGTACCTCATGCACCACTCCAAGGAGGTGGTAGCCTTGACTAATAATGGTCACTCCTTACACTCGTATTATGTTCTATATAAGCATGATTTTGCTTCAGTATTACTTATACATGTCATGTTGCTTTATACTTATTCTTTGCCTATGATATTCATTTTTATCATGGTACTTGTCATTTCTTGCATTGGATCCTGCATACTCAAGCATACTAAGGCATACTCTATGCCTACATGATGTTACTATGTAGGAAACAGAGCGGCGCTTGAGCATCTCCATCCACGTAGCTAGTGCAATTTCACTCAAGCTTGTTGGTGAGTCCTCTATTTCGGGGAGGTTGCTTATGATCTCTTGTTATATTCTAAAACTACCTTTCTTTTATGTAAATGTTGACTATGAGGGTGAGCTTGGTTGCTTGTCTTGGCCCCCACTCTTATCTATGTATTAGAGGTGTTGTTGGATATGTCATGCGTAATATTATGAGCTTGACTCTCTCTTGACTCTTGTTGTTATGATATGAATGATATCCCTGTGCTCCGGTTATCCCTATTTCTATTCTTATGTAACTATTTTATTGCTTCCGTGATAAAAAATGTGTAATGATGTGCTAAGAGACTTGTTTGGGGTCCCTTTAGGTTCCCTTTGCACCGTATCACGTCTAGGCCCTAGGCTTGGGTCGTGATAGTCTGATCATTTAGACATTTTGCTTTAGCCATGGAGCATGAGATAATGCATGCGAAATAAAGAATTTACTCTTACTTGAATGCATGATGAAACACATAAACTTAGGTTAGAGAGAAAACAATGTTGTTATGAAAAATTAAAATACTATCATCCTTGGGTGAACAATACATCACTTAACATAAAAGACCATTTTATTGCGCAAGGAACACTTGTAATCATAATGGAGCCCATCTTTAATACTTGAAGTCTTAATCATATACCTTTAGGAGAAATAATATTTGAGCTTGTGAAAAATGAATTATAGGAGCTTTAAAACAACTTTGAACATAATATGAAAGAACCATCATAAATTACCATAAAAAGGACACCTTGGGAACATAAGGAGCATGTGCGTATATGTGGGAACATAAGGAGCACCTGTGCATATGTGATAGCAACCTTTAACCGACATAAAGCATGTGATCTAAAACATGGAGTCCCAATGTTTCTCCTACACCGGAAGAAAGAGGGAGATCACTTGCCAAAGGTGACCTCCTAAGCTGCCTAAGCGGATCCACTAAAGCCTTGTTATTGAGCAACCTCTACTTTTGGTTGTTAAATCGACCTCTATTAGCGGGTGACTCCTATTTCCTATAATGACACGTAGTTATGGGACAATGCAATTCTTATAATGGTCTCATGGCTCTTCTATTTGAGAGCTTCTACATTCATCCCAAGGTCCACTCGGTGTTAAGTAAAACTCTCACGGAATAATCACAGGCATGTATCATAATGTCATTTAATATGGAGAGGCATTATGCTAAATCATCCCATAAGCATTTAGAATATTAAAGAGTCGTTTGGTAGGAGGTATTAGGAGAAATAATATATGGATTATCTATTGGTATTAATTATTTGATAGAAATTTTGACTCATTTATTAACTAATTCATGTATTAGTTAATACCTCATTCATGGTATTAACTTATACCTCCCATTTGGTGGTATACACTAATACCTTGGATTTAGTACCATGGGATTATATTTAAAGACAAAACTATCCCTCAAATTCTTCTACATTTTTTTTTATTTTCTTGATTTTATGTTTTATATATATAGTTTTGTGCAAGTAAATTTATTTAAATGAATTATTCTGCTATTTTACCCAACCCTGGTTGAGAAAGAGTTACGGCGCGTAAAACAAAAAACTACGTTAGAAAATTTATTTATTTGTGAGTTCATATTTTTATAATATAAATATAAATAAATTTATCATGTCAAATTTTTAAAAATGTTATTTATTTGTTGTATCATATTTACATAATAAACAAAAATTATTTTGCCATGTATATTTTATTTTTTTATAATTAAATTAGTTGAGTAATTTTATATTGATACAAAACAAAGTCCAATAATATTAGATATTCTCAAAGTTGAGTGATTCCCTCGTAAGATATAAACACTATATTAAAATTATAACATCTAAATTTTTATGTGTAAATAAAGATTGTTTATTTTATAATTGTTTACCATCTTTTTGATTTTAACAATAGATGGTCTATCTTTACTGTTGATGAATTTATTAAGATCACAATGATTTATTCTCAGTTAATACAAATGAGAAAATAGAAAATATGATGACAAAATTATTGTTTCCCTAACTAGTTAGAAGCCACAAAAAAAAATCTACTTTGATAATTACATGAAATAGAAAATTCCATAATAATTCAAGGGTATAATTGGAAAGAAATTTTTTGTATAGTTTTAAACCAAGTACAAGATTAGGTGGAAAGGAATGAACCGAACACTTGATAAAAAATAATCCCTGCATTACTTATTCCTGCGTTACTAATTCTTGCACTAATCTCTACATTATTAATCTCTGCTTTATTAATTTTTCTACCAAACAACCCCTAATCATCATCATATAGATAGCTCCTATGCCTTGGCTAAGCTTCTACTGTCGACTAGTATCATAATATTGTCTATGTCTCTATTGTCGGCTCATCATCTCTTATCCCTCTAGTAATGGGTCATCATACTCATAATCATAGCTAGGAGGGGACTCACTTTTCTTTTATTCATTAATTCTTGACTCAAATGAGTCTAGTCCCAAATAACATATAAACAAGAGTTTAGTCATGACATGTGTAACTAATGAATCATAACACCATAAATAAGACCTTTCAATTATACATATCTTTCATATAACTTAAATATGTTTTATAGCATACTAGGCAGACTCTATCAGTCATAATATCCGTGATGTATAAAGAAAGGAATTCATAATCTTATATAAAGTTTCAGAATATTCTCATGAAACCATAACATAAATGTTGACTCATACCATTTAGGACCTTTACGTTCTTATATAACATGGATTGAGACTGTCTTCTTTCATAAAGCATCCTCTTCATATATGTTAGGTCCAAAACAAGGAATTTGCATGCATAAAGACTCAAAAATATGAAATATATATATCATGCATACACAAAATAGGATGTAGTCATTTGGGATAATTCAAATCAACCCAATATGGTCCTTGTAGAACTCTAACTAGAAAATCATGAGTTTCAACTCAATATGCCTCATAGGTCATGGCATAATACTAATATACTTCAAATAACTAATAATGAATCATAAACTATAATTAAGTCAAATTTCCAAAACTTCACAACATACATAAACCTTGAACAAAATATATAGGGAATTTGAGTTTTGTGAAGGAAAGGACTTCTCAAATCAAATCCACATACCTTATCCAAAGATATTTGGAATAAATCATGGGCTTTGATGGAGGAAATCTCGTAACCCTAGCTTTAGCCTTCAATACGGGACCTTGGGGAGGTTGAGACGACTTGGAATTTAGGTTTTGGGAGGATGTTTGGGAATAGGGTCACTTTGGGGAGTATTAGACTTATGTAGGCCTTGTAAGAAGTCAAAATAATGTAGCATTGAGCTTAGGGTGTGAGGAAAGGACAAAAATACCCTTCTGAAAACTGATCGAATCATTCCTGCAAAAGTCCCTTTATGGGCTGTAGGTGAATCCACGACCCGTAGAGTGGGCTACATGTGCATGTAGTGTTAAAATGCTTCATTAAAATGGACGTAACATTTTGTTCCGAACTCTGAAAGAGGAGAAATCAGTTGCATTGGAAACATAATTCAAAGAGATTTCATTTGGAAAGCTATCTAGCATCTAATTTGTTGTGTTTTAAGAGATATGACCATTTACAATAGTCATATATATGGACTCCTTTTTCATAGACGATTAGAATTATTTGCACTCGAGTTGATGGGAGAAGATCTTGGAATTACATGAAGTGTCATGGAGGGGTTAGATGAGGCTATTAAGGGTTTAAGGGAATTAAAAAGGTTGAATACCCTTAATGAATCCAACAGTCTAAATCATGAGAGAACAGAATACAAGTTATACAAAGAGTCACAACCTGTATTATTGCTCTTAAGCAAGAACCTAGAAACCATTATTTTATGTCCTAAATCACGGACCATCTTACGAACAATATGTGGACTTACAAATTGTGGTTAGTCTCATAGAGTCCTTCCACACTGAGACAACTTTTTCTCATCCTCTTGGTCCCTATCCATGAAGGGATTCTACGGGTCATATAGCACTTTACGGGCCATGCTGTTGGTTCGTAGATCACTTTTCTGAAACTCCAATTTCCTTCAAGTCAAGGACCTTAATCTATGGACCTATATATGGCTGTAACTCTTTCTATGGGCCGTAAGTTACCCTCATCTAATAACTCTAGGTTATTATTCAGGCTAATTTTTCTGCAATCTTAGGCTCCTAAATTGGGTTTCATTAAAGAACTTGAGTTCCAAGTCAGTAATTAATGATGTTCATGCTCCAATAAGAAAGTGGTCGCTATTAGTAATTAATGTAATCGAAGGTTAAGGTCGAATCCACAGAAAATATAGGTTTTGACTACAAGAATTCACTATCAATCATTTCGAGTATCTACAACTAAAATCTCGAAAATGGGAAGGGGGAGGGGTTTCTTTATAATTCAAGAATAAAAGCAAAGCTAAACTAACTATGCAGGAAAACACTCAAATTTGGGGACAACTTGGGAATTGTGTTCCCCATGATTAACCGACTCGATTTCCCTAGACAACATAACTACAAATGAAAATTCACATGTAGGACGGTAACTTAGGTTCTTTCATCCCTCTTGTGAAGGTGAAGGTTGAATTTCACTATTGTACTTGGTAGGAAATCATGGTATGCTAACTAACCATTACCTATTATCCCAGTAAACCTCCCCTTAGTCAGGTTTGGTTAGTTAGAAGAGAACACATCAATTGAATTCTGTCATTTACTTCCCTTTTTATATTCATCACTACATTGGTCAGATCGTGATAGTACGCATAGTTTGGTGTTGGGCACCACCAAACAACAATCAAAATGAAGAGAAATAAATAATACATGTAAAAGGCCAATCATAAAAATACAATAAATCTAGGTTATCTCAATTCAACTACCCATGGTTCCCACACCTCCAAGTTATAGGTGCTTAGCTACTCATGGCTAAAGCAAAACCAACAAAAATGCAAAGACAAGACATAATTGAGAGTTTTACCCAAAGCAATGAAGAAAGATAGCACCACAAGTTGTAAACCACAAGATTAATATATTAAGAATGAATACCATATGGAATTTGCACTCCCTAAAAGTGGGTTTTCCAAGTAAAATAAAAATTTATGATAAAATCCTAAACTATCCTAGAGATAATATTCAAAGTGATGTTCAATTCTTAATTTCGAGTCTAGTCTTCCATAAAACCCTAATTTAAAGTATTTATAGTGTTACACATTTAACCTTAAAAATACATAAAAAAGTCAGTTGGCGGCTGGTACGTCTTGCAGGTACGACTCATAGGATGACCTATGAGTCATAATCGGAGTCTCGTATCAGGTTCTTTGTATTTTGGAGTCAACTGGTACAACCCACTAGTACGAGTTGATGCTTGGGCTACGACTTGTCTGCTCCTCTCGTAGTCTAGGCTCTCAGTTTTTGGTCCAAAGATTTGGCTCTGTTTTTCCTTCTATGAGTCCAACCATACGAGTCATAGTGAGACTTATGACTCGTAGGATGGCCTCGTAGGGTTGACCTCCACTTAGCAGATTCTTGATTTTTTATCTCTGTTTGTTTCTACGATAACACACTATGACTCAAAGCTTGGGCTACAAATCATAGCTACTCATATGTCCTGTGCTTCCTCCAAAATCGTGCCAACCTAACTTTTCTGCAAGAATAACACAAAAACATATAAAAACCATAAAAAATCGCATTAAGAACTCACAAAATAACTTGTTTTATGCATCAAATGTGTTGTATTGTCATAGCACATCAACTCCCTTAACTTAGAATTATTGTTTGTCCTCAAGCGACGACATAATATATGCAGTCAATGAGAAATACATAGCAGTTATACCCATGGCATATAAATCATTCACTTTAATCTAGGTACCCAACTATTATTTTCAAAACTAGATTGCAAAGCTACTAAGTACAACAAAAACATGATGATACATCTGGAAACACAACTATGATAAGCTAAGGAGCGTCAACCATCCATAATCACTAGTATAACCACATGCTAATTAAGTAGTGCAAATGCTCTTACAGAAAAGAAGTCCCTCTTACTTACTCAAAAAGCATTTAGAATTTAGGGGCTGAGGAAGCATTCTCACTCTCACAAATGAAATTCATGCAAAATCACTAGTACCATAGGCTTGCCTCTATACTCATCTTCCGGCTTGATGACAAAGTGGATTTGGATCATTTTAGGACTCAAGAGCTTGTAACATAGGTTCTAGGGGTTTTGGTATGGCATTTTAGGCAAGTAGTGACTAAAAGCAATCCTCAAACCATCTTCACCAACACTTTTACCTTCATAACCCAAACATTTTTGCTAAATCCATCGTTATTCTCCTATTTCAAGCTCTCTAAGAGTGCTTTCTTTTTCTTTTTTAGTTGTGCCTCAATCTTGAACTCTTTTTGTGCTAATATTTTCAACTAAAGGCACTTTTATTTTTCTTCACCCAGCTCATTATTATTCATTTCTTTCCTTTTTTCCCAGCTAACCACCTCATTTTTGTTACTTTACCACAATAAAGGTCACCTTTAACTGAGGCTTTTAGCCTGAAGAGAAGTACACAATATCTATGCCTCAAACCAGGGCACTCATTGCAGCCACCCTCAACTTAGGCTTTTAGCCTCAACCAAGGTTCATATGTTCAAGGATACACCAAGGCCAATATCAAGGTATTTCATCAAACAAGGTTAAGATAACAAGGTATCAAGAAAGAATGAATACGTGAGAAGCTCAAAAATTTGAAACAAGGGATTTACTAGCTCATTTAGGCAAAAGTGGTCTCACTAAAAGAACAAAGGCCTAAGATCCCTTCCAAATCAACCAAATCACCAAAGCAATCTTAAAGTAACAAGGCAAGTTCTGAGTTCATACAAGATGCATGAATGAGGCATAATAAGCTCACAACCCTCATGGCATTTTATAGACACAATCAAGTATAGACTCACAGGTCTAGCTTCCAGTCTCAACTTACCTTCACACTATCAGAACAAACATTGTTAGATACTCAAAATGCATGAATGCATCAATAATCACAATCTGAAAAATTTTGAGGGTACCTAAATTTTGCATCAAAATTTAAAAAAACATTTAAAGATTATGTATATGCCAACAGATAATGCTACTATGTATCTACAAACAATCTACACTACCTAAAACATGCCGGTTCAACATAAAATTAAACATCCACAAAGAAAACGAAGCACGATAAGAAAATTTTGGGATCAAAAATAGGAGAAGTTATAGACTCAAGGCTACTCAGACTTCACTTTAATCCATAACTTCCCACACCCCACCAAAATAGAATACTTTGTCAAAATAAAAACACATATTAAGAAAAAAATGATGAAAACATAAACAAAGATATATATACATTAAAAATAAATATTTTAAAAACTAATATCCAAAACAAAGGTAAAAACAACATCCAAAATAAAACATACAAAATCATAATAAAAAGATTGTCCAACAAAAAAACAAAGTATCCATAAAATAAAGATAAGAGCTACGCTCAAAAGGGTTAAACATTCAAGGTGCTCAAGCATCTGTATCTGTCTGGTCAGCAGGGTCCTGGATCACGATCTCCTCCTCAACAATCTGGGTCGCAATTGTACGAGAACTACCCTCTCTATGTGACCTCTGTTGCTCTCTATCTCTCTGTATATATGCCTATAGTATTGACTCTTATACCACCTCCTCTGATATCAACTCCTCCTCGGATGCTGTTGGGTCATCATGTCAGGATTGTCCTGGCTCATCTATGGGTTATCATGCTCGAGAGGCCTCTTCCCATGGACATACGAGTGGTCATCTGACTAATAAAACACCTCATAAACCACTAGTGCCACATCTTGGACTGTAATAGGGGTTGCTAACATCTGTAATAGGTCAGCCTTGAACTTGACCAACTCTTTCATCACCGCGCTTATGTCAACAATCCTAGCACCCTCAATTCTTAGTGAACTCTTGCATCGAAAGCATCTACATGGGCATCCTCCGCTGTAATTGTTTCATCAACCAACTCACAGGCGAATGCCTTTACCCTCTCCTCTGAGTCCCGTATGATCTGGATGACCCAAAGTCTGACTTGTGTTACTAAAGCCTGTAGCCTAGACTCCATTGTAGCCACCCTATGCACCAGTGGCTGAAAGACAATAGTAGAAATGATAGAATCAACCTATAATGTATTTGATGCTGGTACTAGAGTACTAGAATATGGCGTGGACTCAAATCACAATAGCTAGTGAAGCCTTTCCAGTAGTTGGTGTAGTGTGGTAAGGGCTAGAATCAAACCCTGAGGCTGACTCTCAAATGGGAATGGATCTGGGATAGTCGAAGGAGCTACACGAGGTAGGGCCATCGGGTTCTCGTCAGCCTTTATCAACCTGGGATCCATAGTGCGTGTGGCCTCAATATGATGGTCCTGGTAGAGGTCTATAGGAACACCTGCTGCACTGCATAATTGGTGGATCAAAGCAGGGAATGACATTGGGTATTTGTCCCGATGGCTGACTCATAGATCTACTCGGAGATAATCCGGGCGCAATCTATCTTTTAACTAGCTAGAATGCAGGCTAATAAAAAAACTCGCTCCAAGGTGATCACATTATCCATGAAAGTATGCTAGATACGCCAACGGATAATGGACCAACAAAACTTGGCTCAGAAAGAGAGTTGGGCTTTCGCTATCAGATCTACGTGGTTTGTAACCCACGTCGACTCGAACCCCCCTCACATATCTAGCTAGCTATCCACTGTAGTAGGTTGGTCTTGGCCCTAATATCATTTTCACTCACTGCTCTTCTTATTTTGTCAATGCGACTATCATACTCTGCAGTGGATTAAGGCACTCTGTAGGTAGGCCCAAACTAAATTCGTCAAAAAGTCTCCTCCGAAATAGGAACTCTCTGACCCCGGACTAGCACTAATTGTAACCTCGGCTGCTGAATTGACTTCTTGTTCTTCAATAACCCTAGGCGGAGTGTAGCAAGATAGGTCGCATAAAACTCATGGACAATGTAAGAGGCATACTTGCCCAGCAGTTGTGTAGTCCATCATAGTCCATGTATATCTATCTCCACATCTAATCCTGGAATCTTATCTAATCCTGAGTTGTTCATCCTAGACTCCTCATGAAATTGTTACATCGATTTTCCCTATCTCCTTCATCCTTGGGACACACCATCTGCGGTCGGCTGGGGGCTATGATTGGACTTTTTCCTGTTGGGTCTGAGAGGTCCTCTCAGATCCTACTCTAACCTTGATTGTGTGAGGGTCATTTGTGGTAAGCTGCTCCTAGACTAGTCTCCATCACCCTCTTATTCCCCCTCTTCAGACTGGGAGGAACTGCTAACTTCCATGGGTGTTTTTTGCCAGGGTCTGAGGTACTTAGTCTCACGGTCTATTCTGATCCTGTGAACTTCTAGAGACCTCTCAGATCTCTCAGCCTCAGAAGATTCGTCCACCAATCTCTATTAGAATGTTTGGATTGCTCATTTGTCTTTTGGAGGCATGATATTTGCAAGCCAACTACACAATACTTGTGAGCATCAAGATGTTTGATCAAACAGATTGAATAGCAAAGAACAAGAAAAACAAACTCTTAAGAATAGAAAATCACTGATATAATTGTAGGTCTGTAGCTATGAGGCATAGGTACGACTCCTAGGGTGTCCTATGAATCGTACACTAGCCTCGTAGTACCAAGGTTCTTGAAAAAAAATGCAATTTGAGATCAGGTCCGGGGTGCAGTTATGACTTGTAGGGTGGCCTATGAGTCATAGTCTAGTCTCGTACCTCTTTCCATAGACATTTTTTTGAAATACTAGTTGGGCTTATGAGACCCCTTCTATGAGTCATAATAGGTGCTATGAGTCATAGGCAGATCTCGTATGAGAAATGTGAAGTAACCACAGGTGACTGGTGCTTGTTATGAGGGGCCACTATGACTCGTAAGAGGACCTATGAGTCGTAGGGGGGCTTTGTAGCTGAAAACAAAAGGCACCTGTAGTGCCTACAACACTTCCACAAGCCACAAACACCTGAAACCAGAACTAAGAATTGACAAGCATCAGTATATCACAGTCGACACAAAGTTAGACCCACCACAACATAATACAATTATAGCAACCATTATCCCCAAAAATTTAAAAGTTAATCCCACAACACATCAAGCAAAACAAAAAGCGATTGCATTTCCAAAATCATACTAACGATCAACACAACATTCTGTAGAGACATAATTAGAAATCATACAATCTCAATTAAGGCTAGCAAGATGTGGCATATTAAAACACACCCACACTTTTTAAATTCCAATTCCAAGATAATTTTCCCAATGTTCAGACAACACTTAAGCACTACATTTAAAGGGCCAATATTCTTACAACTATGATCTCCCTCATAAGAATTCCAAACAAATCTTAACTCATAGCAACAAATTCAGAGCACTCAAACTCTGGTTTTCATATCTAGACCAAAGTATCACCACATGGTTATGAATATTCATGATTAAACTAGATACACCATCCTCTAAAGAATGAAATTCACCACAATAGTGCTTTAAAAGTAACCACGAAGATTACCAAATATTAGAAGAATTATGCCAATGCAAAATAAATAGAAAATCGCATCGAAACCCTAGAGAATATTGTCCTCACTGGAGTACTTGCCGAAAAATGACATGGGTAGAAGAGATTTTGATCAGAATAGTGAATGGGTGGGGGGGGGAGAATGATTTGGGAGTTTCCATCGGTTTTAGGACTTTTGAAATGAAAATGGGGGTCAAATTTTATTTTAACTGCTTTTATATAAAACTGAGTCGCCCTTTAAAAGGTTATAGATCGGGGATACGAGACCCCAACTATGAGTCGTAGGGTGTCATACGATTCGTAGGTCCCTGTCTCATAGCAAACCCAATACTTGCAAAAATTTATAATTTATACCTAGGCACTACAAACCCCAGTTACGACTTGACGTATGTGTGTCAACTTCTGATACTCACTGTTTCCCTTCACGAGGCATGACAAAGAGTCGTAGTGGTGACTACCACTCGTAGGCCTGCTCGTGAGGGTTGCTCCAAGTGATATTTTCTCACATCTTCAGTTATTTAATTTCCACCTGCAGACCAAGTCTAAAAACACATCAATCTTCAAAATATCACAACTGCAGCAATGTTTTTCAACTTAAAACAAACAAACACCTTACTACCTAAGAATTCTAATAACCAAACATACTTAAAACAAACCAACAATTATCAAAAATGCTTGAGTTACCTCCCAAGAAGTGCCTTGTTTAACGTCGTGGCTCAACTTTGTCACCATCCTCCATTAATAATCATCAAGGGTCCACACCTCACTCTTCAATTCATTTGGGTATTTCATTGACTGGCAGATATCGAACATTACCTCTGCATCATTGACCCTAAATTAAAGTTGACTTGAATCCATATCCACGAGAGCTCTCCTAGTGGCCAGAAATGGTCTTCCCAAAATAATGGGCACCTCGAAATCAACCTCACAATCAAGGATCACAAAATCTGTAGGAAAGATAAATTTATAAACTTTAACAAGCACATCAAGAAGTATTCCCTCTAGTTTTTTAATGGTTTGATCCACATGAGCAACCACATTCTTGTCGGGGTAGGAGTGCCAAGCATAAGCTTTTTGAATATGGCAAGAGGCATTACATAGATGCTCCCTCCTAAGTCACACAATGCTCTTGTAAACTCAACATCACCAATAATGCAAGGGATGGTGACTGCACCGAGGTCCTCTCATTTTTGAACAAGGCATTTGGTCATGATCGCACTACATTATTGGAGCTCCTATAAGAACTCTTGGCTCAAAGTGCATTTCTTTGTCACCAAATCCTTCATATACTTGGCGTACTTGGACATCTTCTCCAAAGCTTCTAGAAGGGGAATGTTGATGGATAGTTGCTTCAACATCGAGACAAAGTGTTTGAATTTACCCTACTCTTCTTTTTTCTTAATCCTTTGAGGGAAAGCGGGAGGAGGCTTTGGAATTGACTTTATTTTTTCATGCTCCCTTACCTCTTCTCTTTGCATCCCAACAATCTCTGCACCTTCTCCCTCAACCACAACTTCACCACCAAGACTCTTCTTATCAACTTCATTCACAATCACAGGTGTAGGGGGATCTATGGTGCTTTTGCCACTCCGAGTCATAACTGCCATGCAATGTCCCTCATTTTTAGGATTTTGAATCGTATTGCTTGGTAAGATGCCCTTTTGGCATTGGTTTAATTGTGAAGAAACTTGCCCAAATTGTTGTTCTAGTTGCTTTCATTCACTTTCATTTCCTTCAAGGTATCATCTTGATGGTCGGGTCTCTTCAACAACTTATCAAACTTCTCTTCAAGCCTAGAGGTGTTTGGCACGACATTACAGTTATCGGGAAGCATATAAGGACCAGTCCTATAACCATCTCGTCTACCCCATTCGATGTCCGACATCCTCTTCTTTCATAGGTACCACCTCGGTTATCTCTATAAGCACCATCACGATTGTAGTTCCGACCTTGATTTCCTAAACTTTGCCTCCAATAGTCCATGTTGGACCCTTGGGGGATATTTTGGAAACTCGCCGCTTGATTACTCACGAAATAAGCATCTTTATCAAAGAATGGATTTTCATATATGGGAGCCTTAGGAGGTAGGTAGTAACCACTTGATAATGTTCACGCTCCAATAAGAAAGCGGCCGTTGTCAAGAAAAACCTAACTGAAGGTTAGGATCGAATCCACAGGGAATATAGTATTTGACAATAAGAGTTCACTATCAATCATTTCGAGTATCGATAACTAAAATCTATCAAGGGGGGAGGGGGATTGTAATTCAAGAACAAAATAAAATAAACATTATGCTACGATGCGAAAAACACTCAATTTTAGGGACAACTTGGAAATTATGTTTTCCATGGTTCATTGATTCTATTACCCTAGGTAACATAACTACAATTGGAGATTTGCATGCAGGACGGTAATTTAAATTTTTCCAGCCCTCTTGTGAAGGTGAACATTGAATTTCACCATGGCGCTTGGTCCGCTACCATGGTGTGCCAATTAACCATTACCTATTGTCGCAGTTAATCTTCCTTGGTTAGGTTTGGTTGATTAGACAAGAACACATCAATCATATTCTATCATCTACTTTCCTTTTCCGATTCGTCATTACCTTGGTCGGGATCATGATAGTAGGCGGGGTTTGGTGTTGGCCACTACCAAGAAACAATCATAATGAAGGTAACTAGGCAATACATGCAAAATCCCAATCATAGAAATGCAATAAACCTAGGTTATCCCAAGTCAAATACCCATGATTCCCACAATCCCAAGTTGTGAGTGCATAGCTACTCATGGCTAAGGCAAAACCAACAAAAATGCAAACGAAAGACATGTTTGAGAATTTTACCCAAGGAAATGAGATTGAAGACACCACAAGTTGAAAACCAAGAGCTTGATAGATTGATAATAAGCAAAAATAAAGGTTTGTAATCCCTAAAATAGGGTTTTCCAAGAGAAAATGATAAACTAAACTAAAAACCTAAAAATTCTTGAGAGTATATCCAAAAATGATAAATTCTTCTCTGTTTTGAATCCCCTTAATAAAACCCTAACTTAAACTATATATAGTGTTTACAAAATAACCCTAAAAATTACACAGAAAAGACAACTAGCAGCTAGTATGCCTCGTAAGTATGACTCGTAGGATAGCCTATGAGTCATAATCGGGGTCTCTTATCAGGTTCTTGGCATTTTGGACTTAACTTATATGACCCACTGGTATGCGTCGTCGCTTCGTCTATGACTCATATGCTCCTCTCATAGTCTAGGCCTTTAGTTTTTATCCAACATCTTGGCTCTCGGATTCCTACTACAAGTCCATCTATACGAGTTGTAGTGAAACTCATGACTCGTTGGATGGCCTCGTAGGGGTACCTCCACTTAGCAGATTTTTGAGTTTTAGTCTCTATTTCTTGCTATGACCATACCTACGACTCGTAGCTTGGACTATGACTTATAGATGAGCTCTTATGTTCTATGCTCCAGCATTATCTGCAATTTTTCTTCTAAATTATGCCAACCAGTCTTTTCTGCAAGAACAAACAAAAATACATAAAACCTATAAAAGGTCGAATTAAGAACTCACAAAATTCCTTATTTTAGGCATCAAATGTGTTTTGTTTTGACAGCACATCAATACCCTCAACTTAGAATTATTGCTTGTCCTCAAGCGATGACTCAATCTACGCAGACAATGAGACATACATAGTATTTATACTAATGACATATATATCTTTCACTCTAATACTCAACAATTATTTTCAAAACCAGATTGTAAAGTTACTGAGAACTACAAAAACATGATAATGAATCAGGCAACCCAACTATGATAAGCTAAGGAATATCAACCATCCACAAGCATTGGTACATCCATATGCTAATCAAGTAATGCAAATGCCCTCACAGAAAACATGTCCCTCTTACTCACTTAAGAAGAATTTAGATTCATGGAATGAGGAAGCATTCTCACTCTCACAATTCAAATTCATGCACATTGACTAACACTACAGGCTTGCCTCTATACTCATCTTTTGGCTTGGTAATAAAGTGGATTTGGATCACTTTAGGACTTAAGGGCTTGTAACATAGGTTTAGGGGGCTTTGGTATGGCATTTTAGACAAGTAGTGACTAAAACCTATCCTTGAACCATGTTTACCAACACTTTTTGCTTTCATAACTCAATCCTTTTCATTAAATTCACCCTTATTCTCCTATTTTAAAGTTTTTTTGAGTGCTTTCTTTCTATTTTCAGTTGTGCCTCTGAACTCAATTCTTGCTACTTTTTATCAATTCAAGGCACTTTTCTTTTCTTTTTTCACTCGGCTCATGATTTTTTAATTTCTTTCTTTATTTCCCAACTAACCACCTCATTGTTATTACTTTACCACAATAAGGGCCACCCCCAACTTAGGCTTTTAGCTTGAGGTGAAGTACACAATATTGATTCTACAAACGAGGGCCACAATTTGTAACCACCCTCAACTTAGGCTTTTAACCTCAGTTAAGGTTCACATGTTCAAGGATAGACCAGGGCTAATATCAAGGTATTTCATAAAACAAGGTTAAGCTAATAAGGTTTCAAGATGAGTGCATGAGAGGCTCAAAAATTTGGAACAAGGGATTCACTCGCTCATTTGGTAGGTCATTTAGGCTAAAAGTGGGTTTACTCAAAGAATAAAGGCCTAATATCCTTTCCAAATCAACCACATCATCGAACCAATTTTAGAGTAACAAGGAAAGTTTTGGGTCTATACAAGATGTGTGAATGTAGCCAAATAAGCTCACAACACACATGGCATTATACCCACAAGTAAGTATAGACTCACAGGTCATGCTTCAAGCCTCAACTTACCTTTACATTATCAGAATAGACATCACCAAATCATCATAATGCATGAGTGAGTCAATAATCACAATCTCAAAAATTTTGAGGGGGTACCCGATTTTTCATATCATTCAAAATGCATTTAAAGATTATGCATATGTCAACAGGTAACACTACTAGAATTTTATACATTATCTACACTACCTAATCATGTCGGTTCAATAGAAAAGTAAACATTCACAAGGAAAATGAATCATGGCAAGAAAAATTTGTGATCAAAAACAGGGGAAGTTATGGACTCGAGGTTACTCAGACTTCACCTTAATCCATAACTTCCTACACCCCACCAAAACAGTATCCTTTGTCCTCAAAGTAAAAACACATAGAAGAGGTACAAGGGGCATATGTTGGGTTGCCTTCCAAGAAGCGCCTAATTTATTATCGTGGCACGACAGGAAGAATTTGTGTTCATGCCTCCTCAAGGTCCCAGTCTTCCACTATCTTGATTTCTTCTATCTCATCCATGTACAGTTTGACCCTCTATCCATTGACTTTGAAAGTTTTACCATCCCTGCTTTCTAATTCAATGGCTCCATAACTCAAAACATGTGCGACTCTGAAGGGTCCCATCCACTTAGATCTGAGTTTCCCAAAAAACTACCTCAACCTAGAGTTATAAAGCAAGACCAAGTCTCCTAGAGCAAATTGACGATTTTCAATTCTGTGATCATACTGAGATTTTATTTGTTGCTTGTACAAGGTGAAGCTCTCATATGTATACAGCCAAAACTCATCAAGTTTATTTATTTGCATTAATCTAGATGTTGCTGCTTTATTCCAGTCTAGATTTAGCTCCTTCAGTGCCCATAGTGCCCTGTGCTCAAGCTCAACTAGCTGGTGAAAAGCTTTCCCAAACACCAATTAATAAGGGTACATTCCTATTGGAGCTTTGAAAGTTGTACAATAGGCCAATAAAGAATCATCCAACTCACTATTTTTGATAAGATTTGCTTTATTTTCCTATTTGATACATATATTTTCCCACTTGTTTTGGGATGGTACGGGGTTGCCACTCGGTGCTTCACACTATATATTTTAAGCATAGCTTTCAATAGTCAGTTGCAAAAATGAGAACCTCTATTACTGATGATTGCCCCAGGTGTACCGAACCTAGAAAAGATATTTCTTCGAAAAAGCCCGGTAACACTCTTACCTTCATTATTTGGTAGGGCTACGACCTCTACCCATTTAGAGACATAATCAACTGCAACTAGAATGTACTTATTACCATGGGAACTGACAAAAGGTCCCATAAAATCAATGCCCCAAACATCAGATAATTCTATCACCAAAATAGGCTTTAGAGAAAGTTCGTGCCTTCGTGAGACCCTGCCCTCTTATTGACATCTATCATAAGACTTAATATAATCATGGGCATCTTGATGTATAGACGACCATTAGTAACCACATTGTAACATATTGTAAGCAATTCGAGCTCCACTGTGATGGCCAGCCACCAATGAAAAG
The DNA here is from genome assembly GCA_025642045.1 of Solanum sejunctum. Classification (NCBI taxonomy): domain Eukaryota; kingdom Viridiplantae; phylum Streptophyta; class Magnoliopsida; order Solanales; family Solanaceae; genus Solanum; species Solanum sejunctum. Next base: position 14,069,674 of record JAOTQJ010000001.1, on the reverse strand, counting down.
TGGCATGCTTCAAGAATACTCATCATTTCCACTTCTGGCACACATCTATAGATGATCCCATCCGCACAAATATGAAATAAATATGGCTCATACCAAAAGAACTTCTTTACTTCATGCATAAACTTGCTACGCTGATAGGTATTCAGATCAGGAGGCACTATATCACTCACCAAGTAGTTGGCATAGTCTGCAAACTAGGGTATAAGGTTATGTACTGCCGCAAAACTCTCTCATTGGGGAATGAATCATTGATGTCAAGTCCATCATCAAACTTTACCATAGCTTCATCTTCCAATCTAGAAAGGTGATCGACTACCTGATTTTCTGACCTCTTTCTATTGATAACATCAAAATTGAATTCTTGCAAGAGGAGTACCCAACTGATCAGTCTAGGTTTTGCATACTTTTTATCCATCAAATATTTGATTGTCGCATGGTCCGTGTGCATGATCACCTTATCTCCCAACAAGTAGGAAGCAAAAATTTTCAAAGGCAAAGACTAAGGCAAGCAATTCTTGTTCGGTGACTGTATAATTTTTTGGGGCTAAATTTAATGCTTTTCTAGCATAATAGATCAAATGTAGAACTTTTCCAATGTGGGATGAGTTATTTTATTGAAATACTTGTTTGCAACATCTAGAACTTGGCCAGTTTGTTTTAAGGAGTGACTTGGTTAATTTCGGATTAGGAAAGTACCTTAGGCCTTCTTTGGTTCCATATAAATGGACTAGTTGACTGTAGTGACATCCCTTGTCAGTGAAATGAATCCTTAGTGAAGCCTTTTGAGCCTTGATCCCTTCTTTGGAAGCCTTGCAACCTTGATTCATGTTTGTGAAAGACAATTTCAACTTATTTCCTATCGATCCCTCCTTGAACATGAAATACTAAGCAGTGGTCGAAGGCTAAGTTTGGGGTGTTAGTAGAAAGAAAGAAGTATCTCCCATGAAAGAGTCAGAAAAAGAGGGGCATGAATAAAAGAAAGACATCGAGGAGGCCTAGAAAGAAATAAAAAGAAAAAGTGAAAAACAATGCTTAAAAATATTGAGGATGCTCCAAAAAATTTTGTTGTGAAAAAGAGTGCAAAAGGGAGACACTTAGGATGATAAGTCAAAAGCAAAAGAGATGTTAAAGAGGAGATGAATGAAAAAGGGACCAAAAGAACCTTTGAGCCAGAAAAGAACATATAAAGTTCGAGGAGTGATGAGCCACTATTGACCATATGCTATCATACCCAACCTTTACCCTACACATAAAGCATTTGATTAAAAATAAAGAGATCTCATTGTTCTTGTCCTACTGTACTACTTGATGGGGATTCCCCCTCCCCTCCCCCCCCCCCAAAAAAAAAATTGAGTTGTCAAGGTATTGTACCTAGCTCAATGTCCACAATAACTACTCTTATCCATTGTTCCAAGTTTCCAACCATAACTAACAATCCTTTCCCTATTTATTTTCGTCCGACTTATAATTATTTGATATTTGAAATTCACTTATCAGATTACCATACATAAAGAAAGAAAAATACTTTTCGTAATTTAAAATATTTAATTAAAAATAACTAGATCTCATCATTCTCGTCTCACCACACTACTTGGTGGGTTCTTTTCCCCCCAAAATTTGAATTGTCAATGTATTTTTTTTCATAAATCAAAAGATATTCAATGAATTATCTCCTATTCCTTTGGCATGCAAGCGGAAATAGTAATAATAGTGTGGCCTAATCACTTTTCAGTTGTATAATTAAAAGTAATTATTATGAAATTTCTTAGAAGAAAGTTATAATAATATCAGAAGAAATTATGAAATTTTACTTGTAAAATTTAAAAAATATTAAATATTTATGGCAATTATCGTTAGTGTAATATGCACATATTAAATTTTAAGAACAAATATTTCAAGAGAAAAAAAATAATATTTAAATAATGTCCATCCATCAGTTATATGCATAACATCACGAGGAATGACTACTGATTTTTTTTTTAATTAATACTCTTTCTATTTTTGTTTTTGGGTTAAACTAGTCAACAAATAATTTTCTTCTTTTTAGTATGTAAATCATTAAATATTTTTTATATACCTTTACTTTTAAGTTTCAAAGTTTAAATTTAATATTTAAAATCTATAATTTTAGATTGTTATAAATTATAATCTTTCTTATATTACTGTTATACCAAAAAATGACTTTTTGAAAAGAAAATAATTCGAAAATCGAAAATCGATTTAAACTCAATTAATTTGAGAAAAACCAATTCTCGAAATTCGAAAGGAAA
>JAOTQJ010000001.1:14056651-14067304 GCA_025642045.1 Solanum sejunctum | reverse complement strand
CATTTTGCTTTATTCCATCATACTCCAAGGCCAAAAAATAGTCAATCTTTGGCTCCATCCGAGATTGATGGAAAAAACTCAGTAGAAATTTGAAAAAAGTTTTAATGAGATTTTTGTAGCTTTGATTCCAAAGAAGGTAGGGGCAAATGATTTGAGAGATTTTAGATCAATCAGTTTGATCACAAGGGTGTATAAAATCATAGCTAGGATTCTAGCAGAGAGATTGAAGAAAGTGATAAGCAAACTAGTGAACAAGCATCAAATGACCTTTGTTAAAGATATGACAGATAATGGATGCTGCTCTGATTGCTAGTGAGTGTATTGACAGTCAAATTGGAGGAGTTATACTGGGAGCTATGTGCAAGTTGGATATTAAGAAAGCTTAGACCATTTAAATTGGAAGTTCCCACTCTTAGATAAATATGCTTGGAAATTAGATAACTCAGTTGGATAGACTTCTGTGTTAAAACCATCAGGTTCTCTAACCTTGTTAATGGAGAACTTTAGGGTTTTTTTCAGCAGAAAGAGGACTTAGATAGGGAATCATCTATCTCCATTCCTTTATGGAGGGTTTGGACATTTTAATGAGGAAAGCTTCGCAAAATAATTGGATCATAGGCTTGAATATAAGAAACGGGGCAAATGAGAATATGGAGTTGACACACTTATTGTACATTGATGATATAATAGTGTTCTGTGAAGCAAATCATGAACAATTGTGCTATTTAAGGGTGATTCTGATAGTTTTTGAGGCTTGTTCTGGACTCAAGGTTAACTGGAGAAAAAATAGTATCTTTTTTGTAAAAGAAGTTGAGTAAATACAAACACTAGCAAACATCTTGAGATGCACGTTAGAGAAGCTATCAACAATCTATCTAGGCATGCCATTAGGGGGTAAAACATAAAGCAATTACTATTTGTGATGAAATTATTAGAAAAACTGAGATGAAGTCTAACACTTTGGAAGTCTCAATACCTTTCATTGGGAGGTAGGGTCACTACTAGAAAAGTCCGTTTTACATGGAACTTTTCCTGCTGATTATAATCAAAATTTCGCAAGTAATACAATTTCCTACGACTTTTTCTTCCAACAAAAATTCGTTGAAAATAAGCTCGTGGGTAATTTTTACTTGCAAAATTATCAATCCCCAGGTGTTGTACCTAGAGATTTTACATCCTAAGGAATTATACATGGGGATTAAATATTCGTATGTAATCTTCATGGGGATATTTCAGCATGTAATATCCAAAAATTGCAAGAAATTTTACTGAAAAATTGATGAAAAAAGAAAAACTCTTGAGGAATTTCATGCATACTAGTTCACAGGTAAATCACTAGGTAATGCCCCAGCTAAATGCCCAACAAATTTTATGCAAAAATAAGATTTTTCAAGGATTTTTTGGGACAAAATCGTAGGAACATTCGTATTAATATTCCTAAGTAAAATCGCGGTTACATATATACGTAAAACTATTCCCATGAAATTATGCATGTAAATTCGTATAAAACTCCTCAAAATATTCATGACTAAGTAATAAATCACAGGTAAATCACCAAGTAAAATTCATGACTAACCAAAAATATTGTTCTGTAATCCTATAAAAATTCCTAGGTAACTATTTTGCACTAGAGAATTCCCATGTAATATTAACAAAAAATTTCCAAGCAAGGTCCTTTTGCAGGTAAATTCCAATGCAAATATATTTTTTTGAGAAATTTTTTCATGAAAATTCACATGTAATTTTTTATTTTTTGATTTTTTTAAAAATTTGAATTATATGAAATATAATTCAATGTACCTGTAATGCCCAATCCAACTATTTTAATAAATAATTATACACAAATATAAAAATTAAAATAACATAAAGATAATTCAGAATACTAATAGATAATAATGTATGATTGTTAAACAAAAATTATTAAAAATCTTGAAGATAAATCCCAAATAGTAACATCAACAATGTATTATCTATCTACCCACTAAAATTCATCTTTATTCAAATGATCAGAATTGTTATTTAATTTTCATCACTTTCAGAACTTTGACTGTCTTCCAAAGATGATGATTGTGCATCTGAAGATAATGGGAAGCGCAAATATTTCATAAGTGCATCTAACTTCTTATTTGTGTCACCCAACTCCTTTCTCATTTTATTTGTTCTGGCACCTCATCTCTTCATTTTGACGACACTCCTCTTTTAGCTGTATGTATAATTCAGCATTGGATTCATGAACTTGAGATCTAATCAGTCCATTAACTTCTTTTGGCATAGCAGATGTTAATTGTGTAGGTACTTTTACGGATCGGCCCAAAGAGCAAAGACCTGCAACTCTTCCTTTCTTCTTTCCGCCAACTGACATCACTCATATATTCATTTTACTTAATTGCGATGGCTGAAGAGTTTAATTAGTATCTTCATCATCAACTGATACACTTTAAGAAGCTAACAATTCTTTCTTTTTTTGCATAAAGTTATTCTGCATAAGAATATTAAAATAAATATTAACGTATAGTATCCAAGAATGTTAATAAACTTGATCAATTTCAAATCACAAATGTCTGGAATAAAAATAATTATAAGCTAATTAGCATACAAACAAGCCATATCGAATCCTCCGGTAAGAATTAAGTGAAAGTAGCAAATACTTAAACTAGCATAATTGTGATATCTACCATTATAAATGAGAAGGAAAGCTTCAAATATGATTTTACTAACAGCAAGCGGACTTTAAACGAAGATGAGGTTGTAGTTGTGAAGAACTAGCTTTCTGTGAACACTCAAGAAAGTGATAAAGATCTTCTGCGCAGATGCCTAGTTGGTAAATTCAATGGTTGGGATGAAGTTGCAACTCTCAATGATGTGAGAAGACTGCCTCAATAGATCTGGAAAGGGACTCACATTATTCAAGTGTATGACATGAATGGTATTCAATTTCTCTTTTAATTTCAGTCGAGAAAAGCAGCTAAACATATTCTTAGGTGACCGGAGAAAATAAGGGACCATCTTAACATTCGATTGGTGTCTTCGTTGAAAGGCTCCTTTCCTGTCCAAACTATGATTGATTGGTTTTGGTCAGAGTAAATGGTCTTCCTCTACACCTCTGGTCCACAAGAGTCATGAAAGTGATAGGTGATAAATGTGGAGTTTCCTTAAAAATGAAAAGAGACAGAACTTAAGAACCACCCGAAAAGAGCTCAAATTCGGGTTAAGTGTCATAACGAGATAATACTGCTGATCATTGATGTCAATGATGTAAAACTGATCTTCTCTATGCCAATATGAGTAGAGATATGGGTGATGTATAAGAAAAAGGAGACAATTACTAACCTTGGACAGGTGACTATAGTTGGTCCCCGATCATAACCCAGTTCTATTGATTTCTGGAGACATGAAGTTCAAGAAATCTTATTTCAAATTTGAAAATTGATGGATCTGAGGGTTTCAAGGAGAAAGTGAGTTTGTTTCTAATGGTCATTTTTATAGTTATTGCTATAGCAGGATTTGTCTTAGCTGAAAAACTAAAACTTTTGAAAAGAAAACTGAAGGAATTGAGCAAGAATAATAGTAGCAACTGGAAACAACAAAAGGAAGATATCCTTGATCAATTGTCCAAATGGGAGATACTTCAAGAGCAAAGAATACTTACACTACTTAGAAATCTACCTTCTTATGTGCTTAACGTTTATCAGAATCACAATACTTTAGCACGCAATCAACCTCTACTTTAATCTTGGAGTAAGTAGGTTTGGATTATGTTTAACAGTCATATCCACCTGTAGAGACTTAGCATTAGCTTTGGCCATCAAAAATAAAGACTTTTTTACATAACAAAATATGGCAGCGAAGATGGAAAAGAAATCCCCGTCAGAGCCATAGTTGTTTCTGTCTTTGAATTGAAGCAAGGCTCCTAGTTGAAGGTCTTCAACCTTTATGGTTCTTTTTAACCTTAGGAAATTCATTGAAATAGAAAATTCATTGAAAATTTTCCTATTACATTGAACAACAAGTTTTTTACATAATCATATCATTGATCTCTTCTTCCTCCTGTAGCACTATTGGTTCCCCATGGACATATGTGACTTCTTTTATTTAAATAAAGTTAGGAGTTTTATGAACTTCTAAGGTTATAAATTTCTAATAAAAGTTTATCACGGATTTTAGTTGCACATTACCACTAGGGAATGGCGGCCAACCATCACTGGCAGTGGCAATGGTGCCTTTGGAGAACAAGATAGGCAATTCAAAGCAGCAACATATTCAACAAATAAAGAAATGATCGAAATGTATTTAACGACACTTTAAAATTGCACGACATAAAGAGCTCTTAATAGTACATTTTCTTATAAAGAAGCTTTTCTTCTATTGCGTCTAAATAGAAAGCAACTTATAAATGAAACAATTATTAGAAAAAGTTCAGAAGGAAAACTTACATAAGAAGTTTCAGCTTTCTCATTTACCCAACATTTATCTTTTTCCTTTTGATGAGTGCGAAAATAAAATTCTAAAAAAAAGGATCCTTTCCAGTATCTTCCTTCTATAATTTAAAAAAAAATAGATATATATGTTGTAAATATTGATATGACTTTATTGATTAAAAATGATTTAAAAATAATCTATATTTTACCATTCTCTTATAAATCACTTAATGAGGTATACAACCACCCGTATAAACTGAGGTACCGGCATTTGCATCACGATATTTTTATTTTGTTTAGATTTTATCTTAAATGCAGGAGACTCCCAGTACTCTTTCATTTCCTTGAATACAGCATCCCCCCATCTAGTGTGGCTTCAATGACAAATCATTTCTAACATCTTGAAATAATTGAGACATTTCTGCAACCGCTCTTTTTTCAAAATTTTGCCGTATAATATCAGTATGATGAGGGAGCCATCTAAATTTTTTCTGCAATAATTTGTAATATTGTTAGCATATATCAAATGAAATCTGAATTAGTCTTATATTAAACTTATAACAACTACATCTCCTTAACTTGAATTCATCAAACCACATATCACGAGTAGCTTGTGGGAACTTATTCCAAGAAGGTCTAGCCAACTCAAATTTACTATGAATACAATTAGTAATACCTTCAATAATTGGCTTGTGAGGATCAAACCTACATAAAAATATAATAATTGTTAATAATATAAAAATTAAAATCATAAAAAATTAAGGATATGTGCCAAAAGTTAGTATAAGTACCCATCTGCTTCAACTACAATCCATATTCGATTATCATTATTGTCATCACCAATCATACTAAACGAGGTGGCTGGAGTCACATTAGCAGGTAGAGAAATGATTGGTTCAGTAACCGTATTGGTGGGTGGAGATATTATTGGTTCAATAACCATATTTATAGATGGGTGTTATACCGAAAAATGGCTTTCTTGAAAAGAAAATAATTCGAAAATCAAAAATCAATTTAAAATCAATTAATTTAAGAAAAATCAATTCTCAAAATTCGAAAGGAAAACAAAGTCGCCACCTAATTTTACGGATAATTAGGAAACCAATAAATATTTAAAAGATCTAACAGAAAAATCCTTTTAAATCCAAAGAACGAATTCGGGCTCACATTTCCACTTCGAGAAGGTTTTACGCACTCAAAATGGCCACTAAATGTGATTATCCGATGATTAGGTGATTTGACTAACTTTGACTGATTTTGAAATTTAATTAATTTTGAACGACTTTATCTAAACTTGAAAAGATATGACTAGACTTAAAAAAGTTTGACTAAATCTAAAACAATTGACCAAACTTGGAAAATTGACTGGGTTTCAAAAAGTAAACTAAAAATAATAAATCACATTTTTTTATATTTTTTTTCTTATTTTTTACTGATATGCAAACACCCTTTTTTTAAAAAAAATAAATATGAACAAAATGATTTTGACATGTTGCAAACATTTTTTGAAAATAAAATAAAATAAAATAAAATAACACAAATGGTTTTGTCATGCTAGGAAATTTAATTAGATTGATAACAAGTAAAATGTTAGTGTTAAGCAAGTATCACAAACAAAATAATGGACGTGCATATGATCCTGTTTGACTCCGAGCAAGATCCTTTCGTTGGCTTGCCAGTCTGGATGGTCTATGGACCTCATGCATAGATATGATGATGTAGAGTCATGAGACTCCATTATTGTGAGAATCCCGAATTGAGACTCCATTGTTTTGCTCCCAAAGTTCATGCAAATAACAAGAGAGTAAAGGGTTAGCGAGACACGTTTTGGATGGAATAAGGTTTATCAAATAGAAAGACAAATAGTCTTAAAATCAATATGCTATTCAAAAAGTTCATCTTGCAATCGTAACCTTTAATCAAACAGATAAAGCATGTGAGCATAAGCAAAAGAAACTACGAGAAGCAATTCACAGTAAGCCTGTAGCAACCAACAAATCAGTTTCCCTGCAGACTGGAACCTTTTTTTAAAAAGAAAAAGAATATAAGAAGCAAGCTTAAACCAATTCACAGTAAGCCTGAGGATTTGAACTCTTCAAATAAAAATGCAAGGCAGCAAAGAAGCAAACCAGACCCAACATTAAACCATGAGTCATAACTCATTTCTTATGTTGAAAGAGGGACCAAGACTGACTTGAGATGCTAAGATGAAGAAAACAAGATCAAGGCGAAACATAGAACAGACCATATTTCTGCATTTTTCTTAACAATTTTTAGAGTAGTGAAGACACATGCTTGTGGCCGAAGAACCTAGATTCTAAGCAAAGCAGAAATAAACAATCCAAACATCGTTTCATTAGGTTGTGCAAATGTAGCAACAGGATGGTAAGATTCGATAACACCCAAAAATGATCCTAGAATCTACATACTATCAGTTCGCAAATGTAATAACAATAGATGAAAGCAACAACTACCTTAGCATTATATGAACTTGCTCTTGGATTCAAACTCAGCAAGGGACTGAGACATGAAAATAATGGAGAGGAAACTAACAAGAGCAACATCATGTAGACATTTGGCAGTCTTGGACTCAAAACCAAACATATATTAGAAGCTAAAAGAATACAGGCATAGACATAAAATTGACAAACAATTCAGAACAATATCATAACATGATTCCACAAAATGTCTCAATGACCAAACCATAACAACGCCACAACATCACTAATTCTAATAACTCAACTCCGTAAGCCAGAAATCAAGGAAAAACAGCAGCAGGCCTTTAAGACTTGAGACTAAGAACGTTTTAACGACAGCTAACAACAACAGTCAAACAACGAACAACAGTATCTATTCATAAAACAGGGGAATTCCAATCAAGATGAACAAAGACACAATCATGACAACTTCGATATAACTACGACATTCACATTACAATCACAGATATGTATTAACGACTAAACATAACAACACATTATGTCAACCCATCACAGCAAGATATCTCCAGTCAGAAAACCAAACGCAGACAGAAAAGCTTTAACGCACCTTCAAACTTCACATTCAAAATAAGTTACGAAACTTTTAAATGAAGAACAAAATTGGGGTATTACCTTTTTTGGAGCAGTGAACAGGGACGACGATCTTAACAATGAATTTTGATACCACCAAAATAATCGACTTTAAGACCAAATAAGTTACGACTTCGATTTGACTTGGGCTTCAAAAAAAAAATTTCACGGAATCGACCTAAATTTTCTGGAAGTTTGATTTTCCTCTAAAGCAATTTGTGGATTTCAATTGTTGTTCATTGATTTTTTCCCACTATCCACGGCCTCATCCCTACAAAATGACGAAGAAGAGAGGGATTATATAGGGACTATTTCGAATTCAAATTTGAAGAAAAAAGGGTCGGTTGATTCCCACTTAGATTCATGTGGGGGACAAGACCATTGGAGGTGCGTCGACTTTGACAGAGGTCTCGAGGTCCGGGTTTTCGGGGTATGCGGCGCTGGTTTCAGCTTTGCTGGTTCTTGGTGTGGAAACGAAGAATAAGAAGGAGAAAGGAAGGAGTGTGTGGGGAATGGAAATGGGGATTTGAAGAAAGAGATGAAGATGGGAGAGAGATGGAGGCTGTGGCGGTTTTAGGGTTTCTGGTTGTTTGATTTTTGAAGGGGAAAGGAGAAATGGAAGAAGAAGATAAAGGGTAAAGAGGGATATAGAGGGCGCATGGCCCTTACGCGCCCGTAAATAATTTTTTGTTATTTTTTATTTTAATGAGTTAAAAATCCTTAAAAATAAAATAAAGTTTGATGGTTAATTTGACGCCGTGGAGGGTAAAAATTGGGTGTCAACAACATTTCCTTTCTTTGGATATGATCGATGAAAGAGATTGTGGACAAATAAACTTGACTAAACCAATCTTTAGCCGACCACATTTTGACTCAATATGAGAAGTTATGGCCGGACCCTAGTTTTGTCTTTCCTACATATGTTAGGTTGCATGAGATTTCAGGCCACTTGTAGTTTAAAAAGCTCGATCTTACACATGAGTGTGAAATAAATTAGAAGTTATGCCAATGTCGAACTTTGAGTTTGAGACTTTAGGAGGGAGTGTTGGAATACAGCAGAGTTTTCAAAATTGAGCCCGCCTACATATCCTTGAACTTAGGAATCAGGTTGCTTGTAGTTTGACTCTATCGGTTGACGAGGAAATTTCTTATGCGAAGATGACCTCTGGTTCAGGAGGAGTGATGACAAAATCAAATTATCAAACGTTGCCACTCGGATTGGAAAATTGACTCTGGTGAGAGTTGAGATTGTTCGAAAGAGAAATTGAAAATGAATTAACTGACTCACAGAAATGCCCACATGCCTTCTGACAGGGGTGTGGTTAGATAGTGGTGGTTGTCGCTTCCCAGCTCGTGTCCGAAGGGTTTTGACCCCCCTTTCAGACTATGTTCCAGTTCGCTACTAAGAAAAAGTTCCACGTTGTGCTGCATCCTACTTGATGACGTCCACACCTCGTTCGATGTTCGTTCTTTCTTTGACATGATAGATGTTGAATCAATAAGATGGCCTTGATAATCATGCGGTGGCTATCTCGATAGTTGGATATAAAATATCCACGTTGACGTGCTAGATAAATAAATATTTTATTGATTTTCTTGCGAGGGTATGTAATAGTCCCTGTTGGCAGTTAAAAAATAAAATAATTCTCCTGCGAGGGATATGCAATCCTCCCTGTTGGCAGTTGGAGATAATAAAATAATTTTCCTGCGAGGGACATATAAAGGTCCCTGCTGGCAGTTTTAAAAAAAATAGAATGATTCTCCTGCGAGGGATATATAATTCTCCCTGTTGGCAGTTGAATAATAAAACTCTCTGTGATTCTTCTGCGAGGGTATATAATAATCTTTGTTGGTAGTTGAATATAATAATAGAAACTCTCCTTGATTCTTCTGCGAAGGTATATAATAATCCCTGTTGGCAGTTGAATAATAAAATATAAACTCTTCGTGATTCTCCTGCGAGGGTATATAATAATCTTTGTTGGCAGTTGAATATAATAATAGAGACTCTACTTGATTCTTCTGCGAGGTTATATAATAATTCCTGTTGGTAGTTGAATAATAAAATATAAACTCTCCGTGATTCTCCTGCGAGGGTATATAATAATTCCTGTTGGCAGTTGAATAATAAAACTCTCCGTTTCTCTCCTTAATGTAAGACAAATAAACCTCTCCATTTCTCTCCTTAAAGCGAGATAGATAAACCTCTCCATTTCTCTCCTAAATGCAAAACCTCTCCATATCTCTCCTGCGAGGGGTATGCAGTGGCCCCTATTGGCAGTTAAAGATAAAATGGCCTTGTAGGCGATTCATAAAGATGAATCTTTTAATAACTCTCCGCGATGCATGACTCTCCGCAATGTATGACGCTCCGCGATGCATAATAAATGATGCTCCGTGATGCATGATAAATGACGCTCCGCGATGCATAATAATGAACCTCTCCATGATGCAAAATGAACCTTTCCATGATGCAAGGTGAATTGACCTTCCTATGATGTATGATGAATAAATGATTTATGCATGATGGCATAAATAATTTGTGCATGCGTTATGAATGAATGATTTATGTATGATGTATGTATGATTAATGATGGATGTATGATGAATGAATGATGTATGAATGACTTATGTATGATAAAATGTCTTATGCATTATGGAATGATAAAATGGTGAATTACCGAGGATTTCAGTGAGACGAAGACTTGTTTGCACATCGATTATCCTATTGTAGGTAAATCCTGTAAACTTTTCTCTGCATTCACAGAAAGTTTGTCAGTTTAAACGTGAGATGACCTTTGATAAATCTCTGGTAGTTTCAGCGAGACGGGACTATTTACGCCTCATATGTTCTGTAGATAAAACTTGCAAAAATTTTCCTAGGCGAGGCGAAGCTACTTATGCCTCTGTTGTCTTCTTGTAGATAAGACGTGCCAAAATTTCCCTGCAAATAATTTTCTGTGCAAGTTTTCCTATATCCATAGAAAAAAAATCTTAGTTTTCGAAATGAGTTGATCCTGACAAGTTGCTTGAAACTTATGCGCCTCAGTTGTTCTCCTGTAGATGAGACATGCCAAAATTTTCTGTATCCATAGAAAATTTGTTAGTTTTGAAAATGAATTAATCTTCGACAAGTTGTTGGCGACCCGGGTGCCTCAGCTGTTCTA
>JAOTQJ010000001.1:14034393-14049657 GCA_025642045.1 Solanum sejunctum | reverse complement strand
ACTAACAACCAACCCTCTTTTCATGTTTTACCTTCAATTTAACACACCCACAATCTTTAATTTACATAAATGAAGCTGAAGTTAACATAACTTTCAAGCCCCTTACTAGACCCAAGTCTTCATAGCCATCAAACCAAGCGCTTGCTTGACCAACTAACGCCTCCACGCCACTTAGGGGACCCAATATACCAAGCTTGAAACATCAAATAATTGAAAAATAAAAAAAAAATGAAATCCCTCTCAGTTACTGTAGCAACCCGAGAGGGTTGCTTATGGTTTTCTTGGTTGCTCTCTTTTTTTTCTAAGTATGGGAACTTTTCTTGAACAAGAGATGAATACATATATATATAGGCAACAAGTCTCCACTTGAATCAATCAAAAAGAGCCACAACATATGACTCCACTAACAATTTAAATCTTAAAGACTACACTCTAGAAGAAGTTTACATTTGGTCCCAAACTTTATCAAATTGAACCAATTAAGGACTTACGGGTTCTAACTTACGGGTTCTAACAGGTGTTTTCTACTAATACCATCTCAATAAGTGCTACCATATCTGTTTGGATAAATTGCAGGCCAAGAAAATATGCTAGTGAGTTTTAGCATCATTGTTGCATAAAACACACTTGTTGTTTGTTATTGTCTTCCATTTGTCTAGCCTGTCTCTTATATATAGTCTTTCCTAAAAAGCAATGTATAATATAAACACCCATCTAGGACTTCCATAGTTGTTACAGATCAGTCTTCTCCAATTGCACTTTGTTGTATGGTCCTCGCAATAATTTGTAGATCTGCTTAATTAAGAAGTTGTCTGTAGAAATGATAGCCTCTTGCTATATGTTTGGTTCCTCCATCCAAGTACCTACTTGCAATATCTTCCTAATAGTCCATGAAGCCTATTTGGATTGGATTTCCCATGAAATTTTCCTCTTAAGGTAGTATATATGCAGCCATTCTATCCATAACCTATCTTTCTTTTCTACTAGATTCCGCATATGCTTTAAGATAGTTGCTTTGTTCCAGCATTGAATTTCAGAGATATTAAGTCCTACAGCCACTTTAGCTCTGCAAATTACATCATATTCAATTAGAGATTTTCCTTTGTTTTGTTGATCACCTGACTAGAGAAATTATTTGCATATTGTTTTCACCTTTTTAAGAACTTTTTAAGATATCAGGAAGATTTGGGACCAGAAAGCTTGAGTTGAAGTTAATACACTTTGCACCAACTGAAGTCTTCCTATATACGAGAGATATTTAACTATTCAGGACTTGATTCTCTCTACTGTTTTATCAAGCATTGGCTGGCACTATTGCACTATTAACCTCTTGGAACTTAAAGGCACTCCCAGGTATTTGAATGGTAAAGATCCTTTTTTAAACCCTGTATTAGAAGTATCTGTTGTAGCATCTGTTCAGTGACTCCACCAAAATAGATGTTGCTTTTATCTTAATTGTCAATTGAACCAGACACTTTAGAGAACTCTAGGAAATATTCATACAGTAAAGTTACTAATGTAATGTCTCCTCTGCTAAATAGCAGAAGATCATTAGCAAAACTCAACTATATAATATGTTGTTTCTGGCATCTTGGGTGATACTTGAAGCCTATTTTCCTCCTTAGTGTCTTTAAGGATCTAGTCAGTTACTCTATCGCTAGTACAAACAGATAGGGTGACAAAGGATTACCTAGTCTAACCCCTCTTTTTGCCTTGAAAGAACTACTAGGAGATCCATTCAAAATAATGGCATAAGTGACTGTTGTCACACATTGCATAATCCAAGTAATGAACTTAGCAGGTAGTTGTATCCCCTTGAACACTTCATCTAAACTGTGTTACTCTAAAGAGTCATATGCCTTCTGCATGTCTATTTTCATCATACATCTTAGTGATATTCCTTTCCTAGCATATCCCTTAACCAGTTCATGAATAAGTATCACATTATCAGTAAGTATTCTTATTAGAATAAATGTAGCTTGACTAGGGTCCAGCAGGTACTCCATAGCACTATGAAGCCTCTGAGTTAGCATTTTTTATATGATATTGTGGACAGTGGTGCAACATGGTATAGGTATGTATTCCCTTATTGATTTAGGATGTTTGACCTTTGGAATTAGTGTGACTGTGGTTATACTGATAGACCTATGTATCTCATTACTTTGAAAGAATTAAAGCATTGCACCTATAACATCTTCTCCAATGATAGGCCAGGCTTTCTTGAAGAAATGTGAATTGAAATCATCTCCTTCAAGAGCTTTGTCGTCATCTATACCTTTCAAAGCTTGCAGAACATCTTCCTTGCTAAAGTTTTTGATTAGGTATAGTTGTTGATCCCTTGTTAGTACTGGTCCCTCCTTCATAGTTCTCTGATTTACCATTGACATTTTAGAGCTTGTTTGGCCAAGTAATTATTGATAGAATCTCACAGCTTTCTCAGTGATATCTTATGGTTCTCTAAGCACATTCCCAGCTTCTGTTGTTAGCACGGTGATCTGATTGCAAGCTTTCCTAATTTTCATACTAGAAAAGAAGTATTTAGTGTTAGAATCTACCAATTTTAGCCATTACACTCTTAATTTTTGTTTATAGATATTTTCCTCAATTTGACTCCATTTCATTAGCTTTTTCTTGGTTATTCTTTCCTCATCAATCATCTGCTGTGGAATATGCATTGTGCATATTTGTTTTTTGTTTTTCCTCCAGTTGCTTTCTTAATTGTTTCACTTTATTAGGTACTTCCAAAAACTCTCTTTTATTAAATATTTGTATTTGTCTTCTCACATTCTTCAGATTCTACCATACACCTTTATTCTTATTGCTTATCTTTGCCATTCTTGTGTCACTTTGTGCTGGAAGTCTGGGTGTTGTGTGAGACAATTGTAAAACCTGAATGGTTGCCTTTTTGCTAGCAGACTGTTGTTCCATTATAAGTTCTCGAGGCGAGAACAAAGGTTCCATTTTTTTGAATCTGCGTTGGAGGCATTTTGATTATCCATTCTGCATTCACTAATGCCTTATCAATCCTACAAAACACATGTCCATTTGTCTAGGAAAAATATTTCTCCACAGTTGGTATTTCAGCCAGGTGACATTGTGTTATGCACTCATTGAAGTCTTTGGTTTCTGATTTCTGAATTGGGCTCCCAACAGGCATATCTTTTGATGTCAATATAGCATTGAAGTCCCCCATAATTAGCCAAGGCTTTGATATGAGAAGATTCAGGGTTGTACAGTTTCCCGTAGAGGTCTTCTTGTAGCAATGATGTGCATTCCATAGACTGCAGTGAACTAGAATTCCTTTCCCTCCTAGATCAGTGTTAAAGTGTCATGTATATGCTGTGGTGATGTTTCTTTGCCTTCAAACTTGACTTTTGTATTATACCAAGCTATCCAAATTCTTCCTCTAGTATTGTTGTATGCATTTGTGTTCCAATCCTATCCTGGCATAGTTTTATTGATAATTTTTCTTACTCTTCTACTTTTAACTCTATGCTCATATATTGCGATACATCTTACTTTATTTCTTCTTATGAACAACCTCATTTATTTATGTTTGACCTCTTGATTGAACCTATAACATTCCAAGTCACAGTCATGCAAAAGTCTTATTGGAGGGTCTCTTTCATTTGCATTCTCTGCTATACCACTATTATGCCTTTTCTCACTGAACCTAATAACATTCGTGGTGTTGCTTAACTGTATATAACCCTCTTTGAGAGCTTTCTGCTTCCCTGATTTCTTTTTAACTTTATGTCATTCTTCCAGCATCTGTATTTCCCTCTACTGCTTTCTTTTCTGCATTGTTCTGATTATGTTATGTGATGTCATTTTTTTTTAACTTACCCTGCTGGTTTCTGTTCCTACTTCTGGCATTGGTGCTGCCCTTTCCTCACCATTGGCATCGCCACTGGTATGACTTTCTCTTGGTAGAAGTGGCCTACTAGTAAGCATTTTTGGCAAAAAAAATAGGCTTCCACTCATACTATATAGGCTACTCAATCACCTTCCCTTTAGGGTCCTTAATCTTAACAGTTTTTGGAAGTTCTTAAGTTACATCCATTTCAACTAGGATTCTAGCAAATGATATTCTACTGGCATTAGTGGTACACTCATCTGCATATAATGGTTGACCTAGGCTACTCCCAATCTTACGAAGCACTACGACATTCCAACAGCTAAGTGGCAAATTAGGAAGTTTGACCCTAAAAAGAATGGTGGTGAGGATTTCTTCTGTGAAATTAAAATTTGGTGTCCAAGGTTTCATAATAACTAGTCGTCTAAGCATGTGATGAGGACTTGAGCATAGTACCTTGTCACACTCCTCTTCATCGGCAAAACAAATAACAAAATAGCCATCAGAGTGGTATAGAACCACTGGCTTGACTGAGAAAGGGTCTTGATTATTCATAAACCTCTCCATTACTCCTACAGATGGTGTTATTCCTACTACATAGAGGACTATAGATGGTTTTCATTTTGGTTCTTCTTCAGCAATGTCCTCCGGCAAAATTTTAATCACTTTTTCCCCTTCTATTATGCTTGGAGCAATGTAAGTTAGATTCATACCTTTGCTATCTAGCTTATTAGTAACAAATAGATTTGCCTAGGGCTTCGTAGGTACTACTTTTTGAGCTAGTTGTTGAGTGCTATCTGAGGTCCCATTTGCATCTACTGTTGCATTGATGTTCGATGTGGCTTTTTGTGTCTTCCTATCAGACCTTTTAGATTTTGACAAGTGTGGCCACTCCTCTGTTGACGTCTCCTTCCCTTTACTCAGCTCTGAACTTACCTCTAGTGTTCTTGGTTCTTTAGCTAAAATCTGTGAGCTATCTTCAGATCTGAGTTTTACCTGGTTCTCTCTTGTGAATAAGCTCATACAAATTCCTTGCAGTATTTCATCCGCTTGTTGGTTTTGCATAGTTTTTTGTGGTCATCCTCTCCCCATTTTTCGGCAGTGCAGGTTAGAAAATATTGTCTTATTTTTATGCTCTTAAGGTAATTTATTGTTATCGTTAAATGATTATATATTTGCTTATCTTAATTTTGCTACGACTAATTTAATATTATTTCTTACTTTTATATATCAGGTGCAAGATTAAAACAAATTGGATAGACTAATGGTAAGAGAGAAAAGTTACATTAAAAGAAAAAAGAGAAACACTTAATGAAGCCTCAAGAAGCTTAATTGTCTCCCATAATTCCATCACGTCATCCCCTATCTCACACTAACTCATATGAGGTTCATAGAACTTCCTTGCCACAAAATAGTCTTGAAGTCAATTAACCTCAACTTCATAGTACTAACTCTCAACCTCAATCTCATTAATCCCCATCTATAAGTACGATTATTAAACCAATGATATCTCCAGATACTAATACGGTCACTGAACCACTGATTTCTCCACCTATTAATATCACTCCATCCACCTCGTGTAGTGTGATTAATGATGACAATGATGATATTGAATATGGATTGTAGTTGAAGCAGATGGGTACTTATAGTAACTTTTGGCATATATTTTTAATTTTTTATGACTTTAAATTATATATTATCAATAATTATTGTATTTTTTTTATGTAGGTTTGACCATCGCAAGCCAGTTATTGAAGGTGTTGCTAATTGTACTCGTAGTAAATTTGAGTTGGCTAGACCTTCTCGGAAGAAGTTCCCACAAGCTACTTGTGATATGTGGCTTGATGATTTAAGGTAAGGAGATGCAATTGTTATAAGTTTAATATAAGACTAATTCATATTTCATTTTTTATATGCTAATAACATTAACAATTATTGCAGAAGAACTTCAGATAGCTTCCTCATCATACTAATATTATACGAAAAAAATTTAAAAAAAAAGAGCAGCTATAGGAATGCCTCAATTTTTTCAAGATATTAGAAATGATTTGCCATTGAAATATTGAAGCCACACTGGATATGGAATGTTGTATTCAAGAAAATGAAGAAGTATTGGAAGTGTCCTGCATTTAGGCCAAAATCTGAATAAAATTAAAAAAATGTGATGCAAATGTTGATGCCTCAATTCCTATGGGTGGTTGTATACCTCATCGTGTGATTTATAAGAGAATGGTAAAATATAAATTATTTTCAATTCATTTTTAATCAATAAAATCATATAAATATTTATAACATACATATATGTTTTTTTAAATTACAGAAGGAAGCTACTGGAAAGGATCCTTTTTTTTCAGAATTTTATTTTTGCACTCATCGAAAGGAAAAAGATAAAAGTTGGGCAAAATGAGAAAGTTGAAGTTGCTTATGTAAATTTTCCTTCTATACTTTTTCTAATAATTGTTTTATCTATAAGTTGCTTTCTATATATACACAATAGAAAGAAAAAAAAAAAGCTTCTTTATAAGAAAATGTACTATTAAGAACTCTCTATATTGTGTAATTTTAAAGTATTGTTAAATATATTTCGGTCATGTCTTTAGTTGTTGAGTATATTGTTGCTATGAATTGTCTATCTTGTTGTCCAAAGGCACCATGGCCCCTGCCAGTGATGGTTGACCGCCATTCTCTGGTGGTATTCTGCAACTAAAATCCCTAATAAACTCTTATTTGAAATTTATAACTTTAGAAGTTCCTAAAACTCTTAATTTTATTCTAATAAAAGAAATCACATATGTCCACGAAGAACTAATAGTTCTATGAGAGAAAAAAGAGCTCAATGATATGATTATTTAAGAAAACTTATAGTTCACTGTAATAGAAAATTTTTCAATGAAGAGATCCACAAAGTTATGGATTTGAAATCTGATATAAAGGAAGAATGCAAGATTGACTTCTTGGGAGATAAATACATACTTATTCTCCTCACAATTGTGAATGATTATATTCATGTTATGTCAAAATTTACCTTTTTTCTTAGGAAAAATATGGGTATTATTAGATTAAGACCTTCAACTGGGAGTCTTGGTTCAATTCAGAGGCAGAAACAACAAAATTCTGACATGGATTTCTTTTTCATCTTCTCTATCATATTTTTTTCTATAAAAGATTTTTTATTTTGACGGCCAAAGCTATTGGTAAGCCTCTCCAGATAGATATGACTGTTAAACATAATCCAAACCTAGTTATACAAAGGTTAAATTAGAGGCTAATCTGTTGAGATATTTTTTTCAAACATATCATTTTTATAATCAGGAATGCCAGTTCTTCAAAAAATATCTCGACATAAATAAATATTCAATATGATTACATGTCAAACTATTGTGATTCCTATAAATATTAAGAACATAAGGAGATAGAGTGTTTTGTTCTCCATCCCAAACTTAGAATTTCGAAAGAAGAGGTAAACAATCACCGAGAAAACCATTAACAAGAAAGGGGAGAAAGAATTTAGATAAGTGGGAAAACTCGGGCAATAATATCAGATCCAGGAAGTCATGCCAAGCATAAAAGTAAAAGAGAAAGAGGCATCATTCAAAGGAAAGAGTGACAACAGAGAAATCAACCAGAACAAAAAAGGAATGATAGTAAGGATATGAGAATTTTCACACCAACCCAGGGAATGAAACTATAATAAGAGAAGTATGTCAATAAAGCTATTGAATATGTTGCTTCTTTTTGAACTACAATTAAATTATCTATCTGAAGTGAAATAAAATAAAGTAAAAGGTTCTTTCTTTAAGAGGTGTAATATAATATAGACCTAATTTTTGAGTTTTATGAAACAACCAGAAGGGAAGTTTAATCAATTACTGATGTATTTTATTTAGTGTGCTATTAGCAGCAGTGTTCTTCATATATTATGACCTTACATTAGTTTTGATATTTTTTTGAAATATGAATAAAAAAGAAAACATAGGATGAAAGTATATGGCTAACTTAGTAAATTTTATGCCCTTAAAACATGACATGCCTAAGAGTTATGTTGTAGTGAATATTAGAATTTTTTATTTTTTTATTTTTTGCTCTTAGATTCATGTTATTCTATACTTGCTCTTGTTGGTAGTACTCAATGGATCTTTTCATTATTTTCTAGCTAACTTTCTTAATTTAACCTCGTTGCTACTTACTTCCTTGGAGGTGCTATAACAATTATTATTTTAGTATTTGCTATAGCTAAGTTTTATTACAGTTATAATAGTAGATATCATAGTTTAAATATTTGCTACTTTCACTTGATTATTATCGAAGAATTTGATATGGCTTGTTTGTATGCTAATTAGCCTATAATTATTTTCATTCCAGACATTGGATATTTAAAACTGATCATGTTTATTAACATTCTTGGATATTAAAAGTTAATATTTGTTTCAATATTTTTATGCAGAATAATTTTATGCAAAAAAAAGGAAGAATTGTTAGCTTCTCAAAGAACATTAATAGATGATAGAGATACTAATTCAGCTCGTCAACCATCTCAATTAAGTGAAATGGATATCTAGGTGATGTCAGTTGATGGAAAGAAAAAAGAAGAGTTGTAGGTCTTGGCTCTTTGGGTAGATCCGTGAGAGTACCTATGCAATCAACATTTGTATGCCAAAAGAAGTTGATGAACTGATTAGATCCTAAGTTCATGAATCCAACGTTGAATTATACAATGAACTAAAAGAGGAATGTCATCAAAATGAAGAGATGAAGAGCCAGAACAAAAAAATGAGAAAGGAATTAGGTGACACAAATAAGAAGTTAGATGTACTTATGAAACACATGTGTCTTTCATCTTCTGTCGATGCACAATTATCATCTTTGAAAGACAGTTAAAGTTCTGAAAGTGATGAAAATTAATTATCAGAATATTCTGATAATTTGAATGAAGATGAATTTAGTTGGTAGAGAGATACATTATTGATTTTACTATTTAGGATTTACCGTCAAGATTTTTAATTTTTTTTTTTAACAACCATACATTCTTATCTATCGTTATTCTGAATTATCTTTATGTTATATTAATTATTTTATATTTGTGTAGAATTATATATTAAAATAGTTGGATTGAATTATATTTTAAAATATTAAAAATTACATGTGAATTTTCGTGAAAAAATCTCTCAAAAAAAGTGCATTTGCATTGGAATTTACCTACAAAAAGAACTTACTTGAAATTTTTTTGTTAATTTTACATGAAAATTTTCTGGTGGAAAATAGTTACCTAGAAATTTTTATAGGATTACAGAACAATATTTTTTACTAATCATAAATTTTACTTGGTGATTTACATGTGATTTATTACTTGAGGAGTTTTATATGAATTGATATGCGCAATTTCATGGAAATAGTTTTATTTATATATGTAACCACAATTTTACTTAAGAATATATATTAATAGGAATATTCCTACGATATTGTGCCATAAAATTGTGGTTACATGTATACATAAAACTATTCCCATGAAATTGTGAGAATATTCCTACGATATTGTGCCATAAAATTTTAGAAAAAACTTTTTTCTTTTTGCATAAAATTTGTTGGGTATTTTGCTAGGGCATTACCTAGGGATTTACCTATGCAATAGTACACATGAAATTCTTCAAGAAAATTATCTTTTTTCATCGATTTTTCAGTAAAATTTCTTGCTAATTTTGAATATTTCATGCTGAAGTATCCCATGAAGATTACATACGAATATATAATCCCCATGTATAATTCCTTCGGATGTGAAATTCCTACGTACCATACCAGAGTATTGATAATTTTGCAGGTAAAAATTACTTACAAGCTTATTTCCAATGAATTTTTGTTGGAAAGAAAAACCACATGAAACTATATTACTTGCAACATTTTGATTATAATCCACAAAAAAAGTTTCATATAAAAAAGATTTTTCTAGTAGTGTAACTTCTCCCGAATGGTCTCATTCCTATTATTATCACTTTTAGTATGTCCATACATTCATCTTAGCATCCTCATTTTTACGACCTGCATCTTTTGAACATGTGAATTTTTGATTGGCCAACACTTCATCCCATATAGCAAAGACGGTTTAACCACCATTTTGTAAAACTTACCTTTAAGTTTAGATGGTAACTTCTTATCACGCAGTATTCCAAAGGCAAGCCTTCATTTCATTCATACTTCCCCAATAAGATGTGTGACATCATTGTCAATATCGTCACTACTCTGGATGATGGACCCTAGATATTTAAAGTTATCTCTCCTGAGAATTGGTTGAGTGGCAATCTTGATATCAATATATGCTTTATCTCTCGCAAAACTGAATTTGTACTCTAAGTATTTTATTTTTGTCCTGCTCAGTTTGAACCCTTTGGATTTCATAGTCTGTCTATAAACCTCCAATCTATCATTAACTTCAGCTCGAATCTTATCAATCGGTACTATCCTATTAATCTTGGAATTATTTCTAGAAATCTAAGATTTTTCATTTTTACTGGACTAGGGTCTATAAGACCTTCCTACGACTAATAGTCCAATGCACTTGGCTCATATGATTATGACCAAGTCAGTTCAAAATTTCTTAACTTTTAGCTTCTAAACCTAAAAACATGTGGAGGGTTACAATGGTCTTATTCCTACGCATGTATACTAGGTTACGAAAGATTTTATGATACTTTCATTCATAGTTTTAACAAGCATTGATTATTCATACATACTAACAAGCACTGATTATTCATACTTTGTCCTTGTTCTATTGATTATGATTATACATATTGATATTATATTATAATGTTCCTTGATGCATGACATTCTACATACTTAGTACATTTCACATACTAACGTATATTTTTTGCCTACATGATCTAACCATGAGATGATCGATGACAAGACTATTCCTTTATTATGTGGCTAGAATTGGGGTATGCTTTGAAGCTTGTTGGTGAGTTTCCATGCTTCTGGAACAAGTCTTATTCATGTTATGTTTTTGTATGTTGAGACTGTTAATTTAAAAAATTATTTTTTAAGACTAATAAAAGAAAACAAAGTTGTCACTTAATTTTTTAAGAAAAATTAAGAAAATCAATTTAAATTTTAAAACTCATCAGAAAAGTTTTAAAATTTTCTAAGAGTCAGGTAAGGGTTCAATTTTCATTTCGAAAAGAAATTAATCACTCAAAATAATCGCTAACTTGCAGTTGATCAGTGATTAGAAAGTTTGACTAACTTTGAAAAAAGGCTGACTGAATTTGAAAAAGTGACTAACTTTGAAAAGTAACTAAGTTTGAAAAATTGACTATGTTTGAAAAAATTAACTAAGTTTGAAGGGAAATAACTAAGTTTGAAATCGAATTGACACTCAAACTATAAAAAGTTTACCAAAATAAATTGCAGGAATAATTCTAACACTAAGAAAATCATTAAATTAGAAATTAACATAAATGAAGACATATTGGGAAAATAATTAGATTAATAACAAATAATAATATAAATAAATATTAGAGTTAGTAAACAAAATAACAAGCATCATTCAAGATATACAATAAATAGGTAATAAAAATTAAATTGGGCTTTGGCAGGTCCAATTCATCAACATGTCCTAATTTCTAAGTATTGGGCCTGCCAGGCGTTTCAGAATCTGCCAACTGCTATCCAGTGGGCTTTGGCCCATATCTCCCTGTATATCAATGTGGTATATATACTATATATGGATGTATATCAGTGTATATAC
Organism: Solanum sejunctum; assembly: GCA_025642045.1. NCBI lineage: Eukaryota > Viridiplantae > Streptophyta > Magnoliopsida > Solanales > Solanaceae > Solanum > Solanum sejunctum. The sequence continues at coordinate 14,038,063 of JAOTQJ010000001.1, read as the reverse complement.
ACTTTATTTTCTGCTCCTCAAAACCTATACATCAATTCCTAGGCCATACATGCTGCTTCCCTGCTAAAAAATGGGCTTTTGGCCCCTTTTCTGACTGTGTACATTGTATATCAATGTATACACATTGATTTTATGCCTCCAAAACCTGTATTCCAGCTTCCGAGAGCCCTGTAGCAGCTTCCTTTTGACCATAACTAAGACTTGACTTGAGAAACTGCAAGGATAAAGTCCCAATGGACTCGAAAAGGGGTTCACATGCAATAGAAGCAAGAAAAGGAATTAGTAATACTCATTCGAGGGGACAAAAGATAGTATTTTTAGGCTACAATTCAAATTAAGTCTAAATATAAAGGAGAGAGACTTGTTAAAAATGTGTATGCATAAACAAAAACGTGGATCTTAACACATGAGATGACTTAAAACTCCAACCAAGGCAAATCGATAATGAAGCAACTACAAGTTAGAGAAAAGCTCAAAATGGTACGGTTTCAAGACTTATGCTATATAACACCCACTTGATTCGAATCTTCATAGAAAATATAACGTATTTCAAGATGAAAACGAGATCGGAGAGCACGACAAGAAGTCTAAAAAATCATACCATTTACGATCATAAGCTAGGAACAAACACTATGAAATTTCAGACTTAAAGTGAAGCAAAACAGTCTGAGATAGATAAGATTTAAAAAAAATCATTTTAATCAGCCAAACCATACCCCAGCATTGATTTGTCACAACAGAGCAACACAATGTCATTACTGCTACATCAGTTAGTTCATGAGAAGACGGAATAAGAACAGGAAAAACAGAAACCATGATACCATCATTGTAGTAACTTCTAATATAACAGCAGACATTCGATTAAGAAAACTTAACTTATAGTTTATCCAAGTGAAAGCAACATTCTAGGAAAAGGAATATGCAGGCAAACTCAAACAAATTAGAGCTTATGCAATGATTCTACGGCCGAAGTTTTGGAGTCCAAGAGAGGCCTAACAGCATTGAAGTGAATCCAACAGGTGTTAACAGGAAGAGCCAACTTATAGGATAGAAATTCTCATATACAACCAACAGATTAAACAGGGGAACATGGAAGCACTGACAGTCATGTTCTTAAGGACATAAAATCATACTTGGAAATTTAACTACATTGGCAGCAGATGATTTACACACAAGAAAGCAGAAATGAACCAAAGAAGGATAAGAGTTGCATATCATCTCCAAACAACTCAGAAGCTGGCTGAAGCTGGAGCAAAACATGAAACAGAGATGAAAGAACTTGAAATCAACTAAGAGACCCAGAGTCGAACAAGAAACTTGAAATCAATGCGCAACACAGATTCCATTATTTAACAGTAAAATCACAGCATCAACTCATCACGACAGCTTATAGCTTAAGACTCGAAATTTGAGAGATACAAATCAATATTAGGGTGCAAACGAACTCAATAACACTGTTAACGAACTGTATTCATAGAAAAAGGAGTAAACGCTGTCGATCAGCCAACAACAAACCAGAAAGTCACTTACTCCAACATAGCAGTTTCAGTCAAAATGAGCTAAATGCAAACATGAATGACCTCGATACAACTTTAACATTTGCATTCGAACACAATGATTGAGTCTCGAAGGAAATGGAGAAGAGAGAGACAAGAGCGTTACCTTTCTTGAAGTAAGAACTGGGACAGCAAGCTTGAAAGAGAGCTCTTCACCACAGCGAATGAATTTTCTACACTAACTCCAGACCAGGAACTCCCAACTTCAAAGTCCTCGAAGCCGACCAATTTTCTTGAAAATTTGAAAAAAAAAAAGTAGCAATTGCAATAGGATTTTTTTTAGAGATGATGAGCGGCTCCCCTCAAATTGTGAGGAACAGGGATAAAAATAGCCCAAGATTAGGGCAAAACGGGAGGGAAATCAGGGTGGATTTTTAGGGTTTTCCAATGACACAAATTCTTCAAAGAGGGTAAGGGATAAACTCAAATCCTCAACGGATTTGAGGATTTGGTCGTCGATTTGTGAGGAAAAGCACACGATTGAGACACGTATGAGATTCCTCCCAACAAATTCGTACAAAGGAAGGAGGAAAGGGACACATTTGTACGAACTGGGGAGGGAATTGTTAAGGAGAATCTTGGACTTTGGCGTTTTGGGGTTTGTTCACTGGTTTGGTTCGTTGAGGTGATGAAGAAGAAGGGAAAGGGGGGAGGAAATGTAATGCGTGTGGGGAAAATGGAAGAGTTTGGGGGCGCGGACGGGCGTGCGTATATAAATATTTTATATATATAATGTGCAATGCTGAAATCAAAGAGAAAATTGGGCCGGGTCGACTTGATTTAGGCCAAAATTTTGGTCCAAAATTAATTAAAATAGGTCTAAAAAAAGGACTGAAAAATGGACATAAGTGGTAAGGGTAATTCGATTTAAAACTTGGTCAATTCGATTTCAATTTTGATCAATTAAAAGTAATCAAAATTAAATTTAATTGACTAATTTGATTACACGATGAATTGGACAAATTAATCAAGGAGCTTTCAAGAATTAATGACATAAAATAATTAAATTAATTACAAAATAATAACTCTTAAAATAAAATTTATTTGAGAAAATATTTTTCGTACTTTTGAAAGCTAAGAATTTCAAATTATCAAAATTAAAAGCTCAATGATTAATTTATATGGTGGAGTATAAAAATTGGGTATCAACAGAGACCTTATGACTTCATTTGTCATTCTATCTTGGAGATGAACTATTAGCATGTTTTAGACCTCCACCAAGATCTACGATGTTGATGTGTTACGTTTGCTACTCTCTTATGAATTGCTTACTTTACCTTATGTATATTTATGATATGAACAAAAGACTTGGATGGTGTGCCTTCGAGTGTCACATTCTTCATGTCACGGCTAAGCCCTAGGTGTAGCTCGTGATGGAGAGGGTCCTCTCTACTTGATCCTTTAATAGTTAAAGGAAGTGTTTCCTAATATAAGAATAAAACTTTTTCTCTATTCCCTTAGTTCCTCTCGCATTTTCTTATTCTCCTAATTCTTATTTCTCAATCCACTTCTTACTTAAAATCAATATTATACAATTGAATTATAATTGTCTTATTAGTTTTTTACACTTCATTGATGAAATTTTGAAGATATGATAAACAATTTATCTTTGTATGAAAATAATCTCTCAATTTGTATTGTAACAACTTATTTTATCATTTGATTTTTTTTTCTAGGAGTTTTTTTTTTTTGAAGCAAAGACCACCTCAAAACTGCTTTCTTTTTTTCCGCACATTGTTATTTAGAAGATTTGGATTAAAGAAAATTTAAAATATACACAATACTTTAAAAAAATATGTCATACATCTAATTCAACTCTATTATTAGTATACTATTTACCTTCATTATTTAAACACTTCTATTCTATTTAACAAGCAACCCGTCATTGGTGTCTCTGCAGATTTTTGGCCAGCATCACCTCATATGATTACAGCGTTAACTGCGAAAAACTAAAATGATCGTCAACAACATAGTCAACATCTATTTTGTCAAGTAGGATTGTAATGATAACTTCAAAGAATTAAATGACTGCCAATAATATATATATATATATATATATATATTAGGCGACTGCATTACTTTATTTTCTATATATATAACTAGTGTGCACATAT
>JAOTQJ010000001.1:14012680-14024552 GCA_025642045.1 Solanum sejunctum | reverse complement strand
GCACCTGTACCTGCAGCATGAAATGCAGGTCCCCCATAAGGGACGTCAGTACGGGATAATGTATTGAGTATGTAAGGAAGGATATACTATATATAAAGTAACAACTCAAATGAAACCATGCACCGGTCTAAGATTTGGGACAACTTTTGGTCATACTGTGGAATCATGTACTTTATGTTCTTTATATTACTTTACCTTTACTATATAATCTGTGCATAGATGTAAAATAAATGACCAACTGATCAGTGGTGAAACTATATCAAGTTCGTCCCTGGCTAGGTTATACTCAACCCCTCAGGCTACCCTTTGTTGATAGGATCGTCCCTGGCTAGGTACTATCTCCACCCCTCGGCTACCACCTACCAAAAATTATATACTTTATCTTTCAATTACCTTTGAGATGATTTTTTAGGTGGCCATAATATTGGAGCTGTAGGACTGTATATGTAACATGTGACATGTGGATAATCACACAAGACAACATGACAATGAAAAAAGTACATTACACAAATGATGAAATGCATATGAAATGGACAACTCGAGAACTTTACTCCGTAATAAGAACTCATGTAACTTGGTATCCAAACATGTATGCAGTTTTGAAGGGGACTATATATGGAATTATATGAACATGTAAAAGAGTGGAGACATGGTTAATAGTTGTGTCAGATTTGGTGAATACCTTTATGTACCAAGGAGAGATCTATGTTTCATGCCAAGTGATACGAAATCAAGTAACCTTACATACCTCATCGTCGGACCTTGTTACTATCTCAAGATAACCTTCCCTTCCTCCGAATACTTATCTACAACATAGTAAGGGATAAAACTAGCATTAGCAACCAATAGACATATCTTGGCAGCCCAATTACATCACAAAACAACACATAGGCAGCAAGTAGGTGTTTATAAACCCGAGCATATTCCTTTAACCTTTCTGCACCTAATCATATTTTCTAATACACATTAGCATGTACACATTATGTACAACCTATTTGGATGTCATAATAATCTTACAACGGCCCACAAAGCACAACACATCACAATTCCACATAATCTAAAAAATGGACAGCATAACGTTACCTTCCTTCGCTACATTTCGACGTTAGTAATTCCAAACTTGTTCCAACTCTAACCAAACCATTCCAGCAACATTTACACATAAAAATAGACTTGAAACAGTCCCAAAACAGTAACAAATCAGTCATTAAGGACATGAGGCAATAGCCTTACATCCCTCAGCCCACAAGTTCCAATTAACATGGCACTCAAGATAACTCGATAAAACGCGCTTGTTAAATGAAACCAAAATCAGAGAAACAACCTTAGGATGATGTTAATGACTCAAACCATGTTAATAACACCAAGGTCTCTTCATAATACAACTCACAAACTATAGAGAGATCACCAAAACAAAAGGTAAAGATGCAACAACTTTCAGCACAGAATCTATACAGATTTTCCAGCACCAACTTACTAGTATATACTTCTTATTTTTCATAAGAAAACCATAATAAACATATGTATAAACTTACTTAACACTACCTTCAAGGTATAGCGCTTTTCCAAGAACTCTAGGAGAGTTGTTTAGCTGCTTTACAAGGTGAAGAAAAGTTGAGAGAACTTTGAAGACAAATCTATCTTTTTTTGTATATTCAAGTTGAGATTGAATTGTGAATCTTCTTTGGTGCTGTTTATAAAGAGGTCTTTGGTTGAACTTCCCTTGACTTTTTGAAAACCTCACACCACACATTATCAAGCTGGTTATCCACCAGCTTGGCCCTCACACTTGGGCCTAAATGAGTCTCCAAGTTGATGGGTTTGGGCTACCTATTTTTCAATTTTCTCTTCACTTAGTTTTGGGTCCAATTAGACAAGTGGATTGTGGTGTATTTGGGCCCTTTTAAATATTCTCCTTTGGCTGATCATATAGCCCATTTATAATATTAAAACAAAGGCCAAAGTTACACTCTTAATAAGGATTTTACTCATAATCAAGCTTGGACAAATTCAACGTCGAGCCTCGTCTCCAGTTAGCTAACATATTTAAGCTAACCAAGTAGGTGACTCACCTGCTAGCTTACTAAGTCCTACAAGTACCTCAATTATCTTACTTCATTTAAGTCTATAATCTACTCAATTAGACACAAAACATGTATACACTCGACCCTCTTAAGAGTTAAACGCACATATAGCCCATTAACACGAGATTCAAGCACTTTTAAAATTTAGCGCTAATTTGTCCAAGCCATGTCATGTTTCATTTGAATTGTACTAGTAATGCAAGATGTGGGGTGTTACACATGCATATTCAGACCTTCATAATACTAATTCAATTCAACATATTAGAGCTCAAATCACTTAAAAACCATCAAATTAAATACAACTATATCTTAATTGAATCAAATCAATATTAATTTAAAAGACTCATATTCAAAGTAAGCTTGAAATTCATAAATCAAGGAGTAAAAAATGTTTGGATCTTCATAGTTGAAAGGGACCATGAATCAATCCCACATACCTTAGATAGTTTCATGCCCCAAAAGAGTACCCTTGGTGTGACCGACACTCAGAGACTATTGGTAGCACCCAAGCAAACCACTCGACCTCATCACATTCATTCAATCATATTCTAATAGTGAAAAGCATCAATATATAAGAATATGTAAAGAAAAGAAATAACAAATGATAAATAAGGCCAAAGGCTAAGCAATCTATCTATCAACTAAGCAAGAATAGTATGAAAGAAACTATCCAAAAATAACATCTAATCATAACTCGACAGTCTAGTCTATAAAGCCTTTAAATTATCTGACTAAATGGTGTCAATGACAGATCCATGGCTATCTCTAAATAGAATAAAATAAGTCAAACTTAAAGTTAGAATAGAAACATAATATCCTTCGAAAGTAGGAGATGGCTCACCAATCAAGTCAAAGCAAATAGGTCCTCAATGGGGCGCCAGTTGATAGTTGCTAGTACTTGTCTCTGCATCATAAAAAGATGCATGCTCAAATGGATGTTAGTACATGGAATGTATGAGTATGTAAAATGACAGAAAAAAATATGTAAAGGAAGAATAATATCAACTCAAATAGCTCAACACAAGAAGTAGGAAACTCAATCATCATGTGAAGAGTCATAAAGTAAGAATTCAATTTAGACAATGACTACTCATCTATCATCTATATCCCATCTACTTAGAGTACTATCAAAGCCTATTTGGGAGTTTCTCTAACTGACAACCATCACCTATGAGCCAATTATGATATAACAAAAAGATATCGTTACCACATTCATTCAATATCTTGCTAGGGTATAGAACATCCTATCAGTGGATCCGAAATTAGTAACATTAAGTCCTCTTTTTAGGACAATAGGAAGCATCCGATTTTATGGTTCAATCCTCTCCTATGCCGGCTACGTAGTTATTGAGTTTGAGTGGGACTTACTCTTACTCAATTCAGTGCTCAATACTCCTCCCAAGACTCAACATGCTCAAAACACATCAACCCTACAGTTAACTCGCTCATCTAGTCTCATGTAGTAAGGTCAAATCATCTAATTCAAGCACTTAACTCATAAAAACTGTAATTCATGCAAAATTATATAGAGATACATTAGAATTTAAGAAAAACTTTTGAGAATCTTTCATGTGGAGACTTAAGTTTACTCACAACTCTATCAATTCGGGTTATAGGACATATAAAAGAAATAATTCATGTTTTGGTTAGCCTTACATACCTGGAAGTTTTGATTTTTGAAATAGCTTAGAAGAATTCTCAAGTTTTCACTTCAAACCCTAGCATTTTTCTCCTTTGAACCCTTGGTCTAAGTTGGAGAGGGTGTTTTAGCGTAAATAGTTGAAATGACATGTTTAGGGCTTTTATTTAGGTGTAACAATGTCAGTTTTAGGCTTAGAAAGGGTAGAAAAAAATCAAAATAACCTTTCTTAAAAAGCTGTAAAAAGTCATCTATGAGCCCATCTACGGCCCGTGGAAACTTCTATGGCCCATAGGGACCCTTTCGTAAACTTTTGGTCAAATATTGGAGTCTTTGGATCACTTCCACGAGCCCAATCTACGGCTCATTGATGGGTTTGTAAAGTTTGGAACTGAAAATTAGATTTTCAGAAATTTTTTCCATGAGTTAGTAGACAGGCTGTACTTTTTTCTATAAGTTAGTAGACAGACCATACTTTTTTTCCATGGCCTGTATTAGGTCTTGTATAACAACTCTATATCTGGTAGTCTCCAGTAAAACGGCCATAACTTTTGACTCTGAACTTTAAATAAGGTAAAATTAGTTATATTGGAAAGCTAATTCAAAGACCTTTCATTTGGTAGGTCAAGGGCCACCTAATTCTTTGTATGCTAAGAGGTATGATCATTTAAACTTGACCTTTGCATAATTTAACATTAGAAACTCAATTTATAGGAAGGTTTTGAACTCGGTCAAGTACTAGAGATCTTTTATGACCCAAATACACCTTGCACATATAAGACTGGGCATTGAAACATAGGTACATGTGAGGATAGAGTTACAAGGTGTCACAGATAATTTAGAAGAATTAAGAAGAAATTGATTTGAGAAAAAGACCCTTCCTTGAGCTCCAAGTTGAATCTCCAATGGCACACTTTAAGAGGAGTTCTTAGAAGAGAGACTTTGAATATTAATTGTAGTGAATAAATTTGAGTAAAAATGAAAGAGGACATATCTTTTCAGGGATTTAGAATATGTTAGAAAGTCAGAATCGACCCTTAAAAATTACCAAAATTATAAAAAAAATTATTAATAAAATGATCACTAAAACGTGCCCAAGTATCTCATGAAAAAGCACTATAACTCGTGAATATGACCACAAATCATACAAGGGTCTGTGGTGAGGATCTTCAAACACTTAGCTAAGTTTCAGACAAGGTAGTTTCCATTAACGGCTTCACGGTTCGTACAAAGCTCCACGGTCCGTATAAGCTCCCGTACAAAGATCCAAGTTCCGAGATGATGATTTGATATTTAAAATTTTTTTTAACTAACATCATCATGAGAATCTATAACGAGCCATGGTGGGTTGTACGACTCATACAAAGGGTTGTGGTGGGTGCCTTAGCCACATAGTGGCTTTCAAGCCAAGGGCACCTACCATGAGCCTCTTTCATGGCCAGTGGTGAGTATCACGAGCTGTGAAGAGCTCATTGAAGGGCCACTTGGTCTTAATAAATTCCACTATAAGTTCAAACACATCGCACACAAGGCCAAGGGCCATCCTTGCCTCCACAGCTTGTGGAGGTGACCATGGAGTGTTACCTCGGTAAAAAACTCCTAGAACCTTAATTTAAGCATCAATAAAGTGACACAAGATTTTGGTCCTTATAACTTCCCTCCTCATCAACATCCATTGGATTTACCTCAATGATTTTGTTATTTAAGTCAAGTTCTGCAACTATACAATCATGATATTATATTTTTCGATCATTATTCTTATATGCTCTAAAAAGTCTTTTGTTAGTTGATTGGTATTATTTATCAAAATTACTTTTTTATTGTTTGCTTGTAGTTTTTTTATTTGTCATCAATGATACTCAATTAGTTATTGAGTGTGAAATTGATTCTCTCACCTTTACTGTCACATTCACTATTTCTTTATTAGCTTTATTCTTATTCAGGTTCTCCATATGACTCTCCTTGTTACTATTGCTTTTTGAGGCTTCTCTTTTTCTTTTATCCCCCTTATTTGTTGAATATCTATGAGGCTTTCTACTTGTGTTCTTCACTGTTTTGATCTTTTTTAAAATCTTAATTTTCCTTTTCCCTTCTCCTTTCTCTTTTTCTGTTTTGCCCCATTTTTGGGATAATTTCTTGACTTCTTTAGAAATAATTTTCAACATCCAAAGTTCTTTATTTTTGTCAGTATATGTGGTTTCACCTCTTTGTCTTGATCCATTGAATTTTACCCTTCTTTTTGTAATATTTGTTTCCTTTTATGTACTCCAAAGCATTTAAGATATTATGAATCTCGACATCATAAATAGGTATAATGTTTCTTTTGCCTTCCACTAGTTTGAGCTACTATTTTCTCATTGGATCATATTTCTGTGTTAATTAGGCCATTTTTGTTGTATACCCTTATTCTTACCCTAAGTTTTATTTTCTATATTTCTTTTCTCTTTAATTATCACTCTTTTTCATAGAAACTTACTTCTGATTCACCATGAGCTTGCAATCTACACTTCTTATAATATTTTTAATAGAATATGATATTATATTTTAATATTGTCACTACAAATTGTTCTAATAATGTTATCTGCAATTTCATCTTGACACAATTGATAGTTTCATAAACAGGTCAACTTATACTTTGAGCGTAGCATAATTAGATCTAACCTTGTTAATAGTAATCATGTTCATGTGAAGAAATTTGCCAAAAAAAAAAAGCTAATGTGGAAAATCTTTTCAACAAAGTAAGTAGACATGAGATTGAGAAAGAAATTCAAGCGACAACCTATGTGGTTTACTCATCCATTCTAAATCTGACTCATAAATATATATGATCTTATTTGGTATGAAAGTCATCCTTGAACTTAATATCTTATGCATTTGTTGACATTATGTTAACAAAATCCTCTCCCATATCAAAGCACATGAGTATGTGCCTATTTATGAAGAAGTTAATTTTATGTTCCTTCATCAATGACAATGTATTATAAATTTTTCAATAGTGTTCACAACACGATACTTCAGATTTAATCCACTTCACAACTAGGACTCCATTAATGTAATTGATGTGCTTTATTGGGATTAGATTTATGGCCATATTTTTGCTTTGAGAGGCTTCATCAAGGAATGAGGATTGCACCAAGAATGTATAATTGTTCACTAAATTAGGTAAAACTATAAGAATAATATGCTCCAAGAGTATTTTTTTTTAGAAGGGGGGTGGGAATAAGAGGATTTGATTAGGTTATGGATTAACATGAATTGCCTTATTCCATCACTGTCGATGATTGATTATTAGCTGGCATCAAGACAGAGGATTAAACAAATTTGAAATTTATCAGGAAAAGAAAAAAAATATTTCATATACCTCATTTTAAATTAAAACACTTAATTTATTTGGGGAGATTTTTTTTTGTTGTTGTTGAGAGAATTTGTTGAGAGTTGCCATCACTTCAACAAATCTAAAAATGGAAAGTACAACAAAAGGTCTCATGCTAACTGACCCACAGAATCAATGTCAAATGCAGTACAAGCATAAACAACATTTCGGAAGAATAGAAGCTCACTTTTCTTTAACCAATTAGACCCTTAGAAGAAAAAATAAATATATAAATATAAATAAGAAGAAAAAGGAACTGTAAGCCAACTTTGTCAACTGCAAAAACCGTTATATTTCAACTTTTTAAAGATATGTAAAAGGAGAGCAAATGAATTTTTAAAATAGAAACACTATTTTCAATACTATATATAACTATTGTTTAATATAAAAATAAAGCAAAGTACACTGTAATTGTTTTTTGCACAGGGAAAAACTAAAAAACCTTTACTAAACTCAAAACTTAAAAATCATCTAAATATTATTTAAATATTTATTTAGGGAGTATATGTTTTATTTTAGTGAAATTTGCCACATAATTAAAAAGAATATTTTCTTTTTGTTTTATTTTCAAGGAAGGCATATAATATATAATAAAGATATAAATTGCTAACTCTTAACACCCTTTTGTTCCCCTCTCTACTACTGTTGTGTTCTTCACTCATCCTTCTCTCACCCTCTTCTCTTCTCTTTCCTACAAAACCACAGAGCTTCAACCCAAAATATTAGAGCTCCCTCCCCATATCTAAAACCCACTTTGCTTTGCCCTTTTCCTTTGTTTTTCTTCTTCTTCAATTTCTTTTTTTTTTTTTTATTTTGGAGAAACTTTAAAGAACTCGTTTTCCTTCGATCTCCATTTTTTCTTTTTGCTGAAATTCCACTCAAGAAACAAAACGCCGTGGGTTCAACAGGACAGGAGGACTGTGTTGTAGGTGAGAATTTAGTTTCCAATTTAGGGAAATGTAGGGAAAAATTAGAGGGTATTTTGCTCTTAATGAGGTTGTACTCAAAATTGGGACTCTTTTTTTCTTTTTTGCATGTAGGTTTATTAGATCCCAAATTGGGCTATTTATTGCAATGCGGTCGGTTTATTTTTCTACTTTAATGGGGTGTGAAGTGTAAATAACTAGAATTTCTTCTTTGCTTCAATGCTACAGTAGAATTCTTATGGGTTGTGGTCGTTCAAGGTTTTTGAAGAAAATTGTGGCCGAGTATCTAGTTTCTGGTGATTGGCCATCTGGTTAACTTGCTCAGAGAATAGAAAAGGTTCAATCTTTTTGCTATTGATTTTTTGTTTTCTGTTTTATTGCAAAATCATTGGGTAAATTTTTGTACTTCGTTTTGTTTCTTATATATGTACATGTGGTGCTAAGATCATATTATTGGAACGAAATTAGAATATAACATCTTGAATTAGGTTATTTTGGTTCCAGTATATATTAGGGTTTTATGAAGATAAGTTGGAAAGGAAGGAGTGCCTAATACTATTTTGCTACTGGATTTGATCTTCTTACAATTTAGTCTATTACTGTTGTTTTTTATTGTAATTTTTATTTTCTGTTTCTGGGGAATGGTGTTATTATGAGTATCATCTTTGGGAAGTGGAAACATATTGAAACCCTGTTGCTGAAAATATATTTAGTATTGAGATGGTCCTGAAAGGAGAATGGATATCTTGGGATCATATAGTCTAGCTTAACCAGTTTCGTGTTGAGGCATAGTTGATTCTTTGGGAAAATAAATTTAGCGGTAAAACACAAACTATGAAAATAAGACATGGTTGACGTTCCTTCCAAAGACACACTTCCACTAAGAACTAGAAGAACAGGTTGAACAGAGATCGTTATATGCATATATTCCATATCTATTTCTTTAGTTTCAAAAAGCGGAGATTGCACTCCCTCGGTTGACCATGAATCTTGATCTTGTTGAATCATGGGAGTGCCTTAACTATTAAGATTTCTCCTGAAATATTCTAATGTTGATAACCTTATCCAATTATAGGTTTGTCAAGTGTATAAGTCATGATTCACTACCTCTGGTTTACTGACTCCATAATGTGCTTGTATAGGTAGAATGAATCTAAAATCTATCTTTATAATTTATAGACTAATATAGATTGTTTAGGAAATTCTAAGTACAACTATAATATAAATACTCAACAATTGAATAAAAATAGGTTTATCATAATTTGGTCATATATTTGTCATTCATGCTTATAACTAATGTTGAGCTAAACATATATATTTCTATTTGTTTCTTCCTTTGCGCCTTTTCTCAATTAAGCCCCACACTTTATTTGTGCTATGCACTTTGCGCTTAAAGCCCCGACGGACCTAAGAGCTTTTTTGTGCTTTTTGCCTTTGATAACACTGGGTCTCACAAAACCTGCCATAACTCCAAAAACAACATAAATCTGGATAGGACTTGAAAATAATGGAAATAGAAGATCCATATAGTTGTTACCAACTAATAGGGGCTAAAAGTTTGAATTAGATGCTGGTCACTTAAGTTAGTCCAGTTTCAGTCAGAATCTTTTAGTCCAGTTAGAGACTTGTTTCCGTGTTCTGCCTTAAAACACTACTATTCAGTATTAGAATGAAATGGACCTGATTACATCAATGGGTCTATCAATTATCAAAAATAGAAACATCAATTGATATCGATGATTCTTACAGCGGACACTGATTGTAGTTTGATGTCAAGGATAGTTGACTGATTGATTGCTATGGACCGGCCGAAAAGGTCACAGCCAAATAACCCATTAAGCCAAAAGTTAAGAGCATCCATTGGGTGCCTGAAAAGAGTCTCTTTCATTTGACAGTACGTGGATCAAGCTTGCCATTTTAACTATATTTAAGGTTTCCACTTGGCTTCAATGTATCTAGCATTCGACCGCAAAAACTTGTCTTTGGATCAAAGTTTGAACTAGAAACATTGAAACCTCTTAAATTTTCTCAGGCTACCTGGAGGATGATTAAAATTACCACGGAACAAAAGTACATCATGGCTAATGTTAAAATGTTTCCAAGATTCTCCTTTCAGTGTTCTTACTCGTATACTTATTCCTAGATATGATGTTCATGTTTACCTGGGGACCTCAGGTTCTTCAGACTTGGTCCTTGTGGATAATAAACCAAGTTATATGTTCATTCTCAAAAATTAAAAAAAATAAAAGAAAATAAAAAGAAAAATAAACCAAGTTATATGTATCTTTCCTACATTAGTTTTCCAACTTAAGTGTATTCATATAGAAAGGATTCTACAGTTTTAGATTTATCAAAAAAGAAATAATGGGTTCCAGAATTTCAGTCAAAATTCACTTTCCGTTAGCTCTAGTATGGCTATTTTTACATTATGCGTAGACTCGAATACACTCTTGCTGTAGATAAAGAGACAACATGGTTTAGATATGATGAACTGTGTAACTATGTTACAGATTATTGTTGTCAAAAAAGAGGTTTCACCGCTTCTAAACTTACCCCTAGGACGGCAAGTCACCCCGCTGAAGGTTAATTAATAATGGGATCAACTTTCTGTTCCTTTCCTCATTTATTCTGTGATTGAGGCTCCTCTCGAGCATGTGCATGAAATTTGCAATTTTAACTGTACATGGCATCTCTGCAGCAAGTTATAAAGCGTGACAATTAAGCAATTCTTTCTTTATTTGTTTTATTCTTCATTTTCCTGACATCATGTTCTAGCAAGGATTTTGATGAATGTATTATATGTATTTATATTAGGTTATAGTGGACAGATGTCTTTTCGGAAGTATATTCCTCCTTGTGATGCACCATCTGGAAGTATGAAATCATTGAACTTATCTGGAAAGGCTAATCAAAATTCTCTACCATCTGATTCACAAAGATCAACAGAGGCTGATGTGGACATCGACATGGGTGAGGTCTATTTTTTGATTATGCATTTCCTATCAGCTGGGCCATGTCACAGAACTTATGGTCAATTCTGGAATGAGCTTCTGGAGCATCAACTTTTACCCCGTAGATACCATGCTTGGTATTCAAGGAGTGGAGCACCAAGTGGTGACGAAAATGATGATGGGAGGTCTTTCCCATTAAGTTACACTAGATTGGTGGAAAGGTAACTTTTGCTGCCTTATTCATATGTCGAGGATATATGACTTAATTCCTCTTTAACCAATCTCGTCATTTATTTCTTCTTTTATGTCTCCATGTTAGTAACATTTTTCTGAACGACATTCAAGTACAGTTCTTTCAGTTTGAAAGATGTTTTTCTCTGTTATAGGCCTTTATCTGTAGATATTTGATAAGCATCAAACATTTAATGAAGACTGAGATCATTCAGTTGTTTTGATTCAAGAATAAAGCCCTTTGTACAAATTGCAAATAGAAGATAGTCATATGCTTTGTTGTGCTACTGGAAATATGTAGTTTTTGTTTGGCAGTTAAATCTCTTTGTTGATCCTTTGCTTCCCTCCACCCTTTTATAAACAGTACTTATGGTTCTTTCCTCATACTATTAAAAATGAAAGCAGTTAGGATCATATTCTCCGTCTTTCCTGAGTTATGTTTTCTGCTTACTGTGTTCATAGTTATGAAGTGTGTGATTTATCTAGGTACTCTCACGTGGGAAAAGATCACTTGGTGAAGCTTTTAAAACAATTATTGTTGAGTGTGAAAGCTCCCCCTCCAGGTATAATTGTTGGCAGTATAATTAATGCAGCAGCTGTTCCGACTCTGCTAGGAACTGGTTCCTTTTCACTTCTCAGCAGTATGTCTTCTGTTTTCACTACTTTTC
>JAOTQJ010000001.1:13988852-14012580 GCA_025642045.1 Solanum sejunctum | reverse complement strand
ACTTGGTTAGCAAGAAATTTCATGAGTTCTTCATGCACTGTGAATTTTGATGTGGTAAATTTTATGATTCCATCTGTGTCATTTCATGTGAAGCAGATTGAATTAGCAGAAAGCTTAAAATACTCATTAGATTTGTCACAGTGATACTTTTCACTTGGTTAGCAAGAAATTTCATGAGTTCTTCATGCACTGTGAATTTTGATGTGGTAAATTTTATGATTCCATCTGTTTCATTTCATGTGAAGCAGATTGAATTAGCAGAAAGCTTAATACTTATTAGATTTGTCACAGTGATTTAAAATACGATGAAGGGAACAATGATTTAAAGTTGGTTCATGGAGAATGCGTCACGTTATAGTTTAAATTTTTTTTCTTCTGGGTTTTGCAGAAGTTAGCTCTCAATTACCCTTAAACTCTCTTCCTCTCTCTCAGGTGATCAAGATCAGAGGAATGATGAAGTCAAGCCTCCAGGTCACTTACGTTGGCCGCACATGCTAGCAGATCAGCTCCGTGGACTAAGTTTGAGAGAAATTGGTGGTGGATTTTCTAAACACCATCGTGCACCATCTATTCGTGCGGCTTGTTATGCCATTGCAAAACCATCCACTATGGTGCAGAAGATGCAAAATATTAAAAAAGTTCGAGGACATAGGAACGCAGTATATTGTGGTAACTTCTTTGGTTTGCATGTCTTATTCTTATGTTATTGCTTGTGGGGACTCAATGATCACCACCTTTCTGAGAGTGGCTGAGTGCCCTAAGACTGAGTTGTATAACTTCATATGTAACTTTTTGCTTTGTCTGAATGTTTACCCAAAAACAGTAGTGGTCCCATTTTGACAATACTGTTTGCAAATTTTGCTACATGGTGTGGGTGTGTAATTTTTGACATTGGGTAATCATAAAGTAGCTTTATATTGATGATCGTCATTCTGCTTTTGCTGTTATGTAGAGTTATGAATTTTTTCAGTTTTCATCTGGTCAAGGTGGGTTTATGTTCACTTCTTATTTTGTCCTTGAGCCATTGAGTAATTTAGTTAATGAAGCTTTGCTTTAATTAGATGCTCTGTAAATTTATTGATTGAATCAATTGAATAATTAAGAAGAATATTGACTGCAGCAATATTTGATCGGTCTGGAAGATATGTTATTACTGGCTCAGATGACCGACTTGTAAAGATTTGGTCAATGGAAACTGCATATTGCTTGGCCAGCTGCCGTGGGCATGAAGTAAGCTGTCTGTATAGCTATCTTGATTCATCTTTTAATCTTCTATCTTTTAAGTTCACTTTTGTTGTATGTCTTTCAGGGTGATATCACTGACCTAGCTGTTAATTCCAACAACACTTTAGTAGCTTCTGCTTCAAATGATTGCATCATCAGAGTTGTAAGATACTTTTTCAAAGTTACATGATTTCCCATATGTATTTCTGAATGGTCATCTTAGTGTTCTTTTTTAATTCTAACAGTGGCGCTTGCCTGATGGGCTGCCGATTTCTGTGTTGCGTGGTCACACTGGAGCTGTTACAGCAATAGCATTTAGTCCAAGACCTAGTTCTGTTTATCAGCTCTTATCGTAAGATCATTTGCTTGTCTATGCTACTTTTGTGGAGTTCCCTGTGCAATATCTTTGTATCTCTGATTCATTTACTTAATTGTGCATCTGCACAAAATTTTATACATATGTTACGCTGAAAGAGGAGATCTCCTTCTATAGGTAGTTCTTTACATGAGATTGAAATGATGTAAAGGAAGCACCCACAGTGTCTCCTTCTAATTCAAGAAAATAACTCCAACTTTTGCAATGCTTTTGTAATATTTTTCCACCATCTAATAGAGGGATTGTCTAGAGAAAGCTGTGTCTTTCAAAGTATTAATCACACTATTTCTCCTGAATCTTACCATGTTTGATTTTGTTTAAACAAAATGGTAGCTGATCCTGAATAAAGCAGAATAGATGATTCATATGACCCTAATTGATTTGCGAATGAGGCTTAGTTGATTATTTAAAAAAGTAACTATTCACCTGTCAGTACCTAGATATATGCTGTTTTAATTTGACTTGAGCTTGATAATGGTTGTCTTGTCATAAGAGCTCATTCAAGGTCTCGCTGCCACATCATCTGATGGTTTGTGTTTTTAAAATTATTTGCTCCAAAAACTACTTGATCTTGGTAGTCTTACTTCAAATGGTTAATCTTTTCCTTTCCCTTCCTGTTACATAAATCTTGTTCTTTATCACTATTAACTGTTTCAACCCCATCTCTATCTACACGATGGCCAAAAACACAAGTAGTCTTCATGTGGAAACAGAGTTTTACATTGTGAAGATATCTTACGAGCTCAACATAAATGAGTCTTATCCAATGAAATAACTTGATTTTCTGTATCATGCTTTAAATGGAACATTTTATCGCAAGGTAAAATAATTTTACTAATGATTTCTTTAATTGCTCATGGAAGAAACTCCTGTATATGAGTGGTCTACCAAAGAGAACCTGCAAAAAAGGAGATGTTTTTTCCTCTCTTTGTATGCTCTATAATGTCACTCCTTGACTACTACATATGCTATGCTGCTACCATTACCGCAGGTCATCTGACGATGGAACTTGTCGTATTTGGGATGCTAGATATTCCCAGTTTAATCCACGTCTATACATACCAAAACCACCTGAAACAGTTGCTGGTAAGTTGCAATGTTTCTCTGTTGGCTATGTTGCTCAGACTATTCAAAAATGTCTCCGCACCCATGTCAGTTCCTGCAAGTTTATGTTACATTTGGAGGATCCAGCATGCTCCTATTGACATTTTTGAAGAGTCCGAGCAACATGGTGACTGTCGGCATTCTGAATCCAAATTTATATGTCAAAGTGTGTACAATTGCCTAAGTGATTGTAGGGAAGAACACTGGTCCATCATCAAGCACTGCTTTGCAAAGCCACCAGATCTTCTGTTGTGCATTCAATAACAGTGGAACATTCTTTGTTACTGGAAGCTCAGACACTTGTGCAAGAGTAAGAGCAGATTACTTTGTCCGACTCGTATTCACTGTCATTACCCTGTGGTTGTAGATTTCGGACACTGATATGTTGCTGCTTAAGAGAATCTTATCTATTTGCAGGTATGGAATGCTTGTAAATCTAGTTCTGATGACTCAGAGCAACCTAATCATGAGATAGAGATTTTATCTGGTCATGAAAATGATGTAAACTATGTGCAATTCAGGTTGATAACTCCAGGATTTGGTTTGACGAGTCTGTTCAATTCAAGTGCGTTTCCATTCCTTGTATTCATGATCTTGTCTTGTGGTGCAGTGGTTGTGCTGTTGTGTCCAGATTTTCCTCCACTGATGCATCAAAGGAAGACTGTGTCCCTAAGTTCAAAAACTCATGGTATGTCTCAGGAAATTAAAGGAACTAAAAGACAGTGGGGAAGAGCAAGATTCTTCTTTCGTGATGTTACCTACATATTGTACAACTCTATCCTCATAAATATTGCGTGTGAAAATGGTTAAAGAAGTTTGACCACCAATGTTTATTGTTTCAGGTTTAATCATGACAACATCGTTACTTGTTCCCGTGATGGTAGCGCAATCATTTGGATCCCAAGATCACGTAGATCGCATGTGAGTTCTCTTCAGATCCCAGTTCAATCTTTGCTTTCTTTTCTAAGCTCGAAGCAATGTCTAGTTCTGTTCTCATTTGTTTAATCATTCTCATACCGTATACTCATTGTTTAAGGGAAAGGGTGGGCGTTGGCAGAAAGCGTATCATTTGAAAGTTCCACCACCTCCAATGCCACCTCAACCTCCCCGAGGCGGTCCACGTCAAAGAATTCTTCCAACTCCACGTGGTGTTAATATGATTGTCTGGAGCTTGGATAACCGTTTTGTCCTTGCTGCTATCATGGGTATGATGTATTTATACATTTTCCGCACATGAAGAGCATCTAAATTAGCTGATGAATTATTATGACTATTTCAGCTGGACTGCCTTTTAAAATTGTTTAACTCTTGGTCACTGCCTTCAATTCTTATCCCTGATTTATTCATAGGGTACTTCCTGTTGGAAGATTCTCCACCATGCTTCTTGGTTCTGTTCCTTGTAAATAATTTTAATGGCATACTTCATCTCGTTCTCATCCCAAAGGGTTGAGTTCTTCTAGATCCTGTTGCTACTTCATTCTCAACCAAGAGCTTAAGTTCACTCTTCTTTTTCTTTTGCTATGCACCTATATTCTTGCTGAAGTCCTAGGATTTTTTGTTATCTTAAGGAGATCTGATCAAACATTGTTTGTTTGCAGATTGCAGAATATGTGTGTGGAATGCTGTTGATGGTAGCTTAGTGCATTCTTTGACGGGTCATACTGAATCTGTAAGCAGCTATCTCATGCATTTGATAATGGTTTGTCATTGTGAGAAATATGGGAGAAATATTATTGACTTGTGTATGTACATTACTACATAAAGACCCTATTTATAGATACTATAATCTAACCCAAATCCAACTAGGAAACTACATACTATTCTTATTCCAATTCTAAATAGGACTATATATTCCTATTCCTATTCCTATTCTAACACTCCCCCTCAAGCAGGTGCATACAAATTATAAACACCTAGCTTGTTACAAATATAATTAATACGAGGACCAGTGAGGAACTTGGTGAAGATATCTGCAAGCGGATCACCTGACTTCACAAACTTTGGAACAATATCTCTTGACAGTATCGTTTCTCTGACAAAGTGACAATTTATCTCAATGTACTTGGTCCTTTCATGAAACACTGGATTTGATGCAATATGAAGGGCCTCTGGATTATCACACACAAGTTCCATCTGATCAACTTTGCCAAATTTTGCTCCGCTCCCTCAATAACTGTTTGACCAAAATAAGCTCGCAAGTTGCTGCAGCCATTGCTCCATATTCTGCCTCTGCACTCGACTTAGCAACCACATTATGTTTCTTGCTCTTCCACGACACCAAATTACCTACTACTACTAATATCCAATATCCTGATGTAGACCGTCTATCTGAGGGTGATCCTGCCCAGTCGGCATCTGTATATCCCGTGATATGCTCATGGCCTCGATCTTCGAAGAGTAGTCCTTTTTCGAGCGCTGATTTTATATATCGCAAAATATGAATAACTGCGTTTCCATCACTATCACAAGGGGAAGTCATAAACTGACCTACAACACTCACAGGGAATGAAATGTCAAGTCTAGTCACTGTGAGATAATTTAACTTTCCCACTAGTCGGCTATACCTTTCGGGATTTCTGAGTGGGGGATCCGGGAAGCAGTTTAACTTTTGGATCTATAGGAGTGTCAATGGGTCTACATCCCATCATCCCTGTCTCCTCAAGAATGTCTAAGGCATACTTATGTTGAGAAATAACAATACTTCATCCAGACTAAGCAACCTCAATACCTAGAAAATAGTTTAATCTGCCAGGGTCTTTAGTTTGAAAGTGCTTAAAGAGATGTTGCTTCAAACTAGTGATACCATCTTTATCACTGCCAGTGATAACAATATCAACATAAACAACCAAATAAATACATAAATTTGGTGCAAAATGTCGATAAAATACAGAGTGATCAGCTCCATTACGAGTCATATTGAACTTTTGAATTACTGTGCTGAACTTTCAAAATCAGGCTCGAGGAGACTGTTTCAGACCATAGAGTGACTTGCACAATCGGCATACAAGTCTACTAGACTCCCTCTGAGCAACAAAACTAGGTGGTTGCTCCATATAGACTTCTTTCGCAAGATCACCATGTAATACTAGGAATGGAAATAGAGGACAAAGACGATACAAAAGCATAATAGGATGATGTGAGACGATGATAACCCAAGAAAGTATAATGTGGGTTAGCATTTCGAGTGGACCGTATACCTTTTTGAAGTGCACTTGGTTGGCTAGGAGCAGGCAAGTTTGCAGTAGTAGTAGGGTATGGCGCATGACATGAATCTGCTGGAACTAGTGCTGGACGTGGACAACGCTGATAAGTCAAGAGAGGTGGAGGTTTGTTGGGTTTTTTCAGAGGTGGCACTACAATTGGAGATAACTCAAAAGGCGATACAGGTAGGACCTGAGGTAGAGGTAAGACTTCAGAGATATCAGCATGATCAGATGATGTATAATGAGGTTGAGATTCAAAGAATGTGACATCGGCGGACATAAGATATCGTTAAGGTCAAGGAAATAAACAACGATACCCTTTTTGAACTCGAGAGTAACCAAGAAAGTCACATTTGAGAGCACGGAGGGGCTAATTTATCTTTTCCTGGAGCTAAGTTATGAACAAAGCATGTGCTCTCAAAGACACAAGGAGGTATAGAATGGAGATGTGATAAAGGAAATATTATGGAATGTGGAACCTGATTCTGAATAGAAGATGAGGGCATTCTATTAATTAAATAACAAGATGCAAGGACAACATCGCTCCAAAAATGTTGCGGAACATGGGACTCAATGAGAAGAGTGCGAGCAGTTCCAATAAAATGCCTATTCTTTCATTCTGCTACACCATTCTACTGAGGGGTGTACGGACAAGATGTCTGGTGAATAATTCCTTGGCGAGTCACAAACTCCTAAAATTAAGAGGACATGTATTCTAACGCATTATAACACTTTGAAGACTACAAATGGAAACACCAAACTGGTTTTGTATTTCAGCAAAAAACTTTTAACTATTGCAAATATCTTCAGACGATCTTTCATTAAGAAAATTCGAGTACATCTTGAATAATCATCAATGAAAGTATAACAAAATAACGAAATCCTAAGGTTGAACTAACTCGACTAGGACCCCAAATATCATAATGAACTAAAGAAAAAGAAGACTTGGAACGACCCTCAGTACTACGAAAAATGTAGCACGAGTGTGTTTTCCAAGTTGACACGACTCACAATCTAATAAGGATAAACTAGACAAACTAGGCATCATCTTTTGCAGTTTAGATAGACTAGGATGTCCCAAATGTTTGTGAATTAGGTCTGGAGGATCTGTGACGGAGCATGCTATGAAGGAATTTGAAGAAGTAAGATAGTAAAGGCCTTGTGATTCATGTCCTATGCCAATCATCTGCCTCATACTGTGATCCTGCACAAGGAAAAAATCATCAAAAGAATAATGCCACAATGTAAGTCCCGTGTAAAACGACTAACAGATACCAATTAAAAGGAGAACCAGGAACATAAAGAACAGAATCTAAGGTGACATAAGGTAAGGGTTGGGCGTTTCCAATCCCTTTTGGTTTTGTTTGGATCCTATTGGAAAAAGTAATAGTAGGAAGAGATTAGGACTAAACAATATCAGACAAAAGTGATTTGTTACCAAAAATATGATCGGAAGCGCTTAAGTCCATAACCCATGATTCAAGAGTACTAGACTGTGAAACACAAGCAAAAGGATTACCCGCAACACGAACAGTAGGTTGAGGAATTGATGCTGCTTGTGGAGACAGTTGCTTACTTGCTTGATACTGAAGTAACTCATCATATCTGGTCTGAGCAATATGAGCATTATTGGATGATCGGTCAGGTGGAGCAACAGGTGCTACTTGTAGGGATGTTTACTTATTTGCACGATTTCGAAGGGGTTCGTTATATTCCTAAATAACAGTAGGATCATAATTGCGCGGTGGACCATGCAAAGTATAACATATGTCGTGAGTGTGTCCAGACTTGTGGCAATAACTACACTTAAGGCAAGATCTTCCAGAATGACTTCCTCCTCACTGGTTCTCCATAATAGATGGTCGTTTATCAATAGTTTGAGATGCAAGGATAGAGGAGTCAATGGTGGGTGATGAAATTACTTTATGACTGGGAGGTGCAGCAAGATGAAGTAAATGAGAGAATAATTCATCCATTGTAGGGATGGTAGGACTAGCTAAGATCTGATCACGTACAGAGTGATGATCAACAAGAAGTCCAGCAAGCGTAAGGACTAAAAACATTCTCTGTTTGTGCTCTTGTTGTGTTTTCACGTTTCTGGTGATTGGCATCAACGTTTCAAACTCCTCCATAATTGCCTACACTTGTCCCAAGTACGTAGACATATCAGATTCTTGTTTTTTTAAGTTGGTGATTCAAGATACCACATCATAAAATCAAGCGATGTCGTTAGTATATAAAGCACAAGCCGTTTCCAAAATTGAATAACATGTCTAGAATGAGCGAAACAAGGGCATCAACTTTTGGAATCAATAGATCACCATAGGAGACTACACACTTGAGCATCAACCTTCTCCCATTGTGCTTTGGTTGTTGTAGATTCCTCCGCAGCCTTTCTCCTCGTATCTACCACACCAACATTGGTCTTTAAGTAACCGTGGACACCTGACCTTTGCACCATAATTCAACCGAGGAAGCCCATGCCAAATAGTTGGAACTACCCATTAGTGGTTCTGAAGTGATCATGGGATTTGAACTTCCGATTCTTGTACTTTTGGAGCCCAACTATCAAATCCAAAAGAAAACTTTTGAAAAAAAAAAAAACTGATCGGAAAAAATGAAAAAGATATGTTGTCTGCCTCGGAATGCCGAGGCGACCTCACCGAGGGAAAAAAAACTGGCCAGAAACCAGCCTGGAAAACTGAAGAAGTCACTGAAACCCTAATTTCGGCGATCGAATCTGGATAAAAAGGCTGGGGTGTGGTTGGAATTATTGTCTGACCCTAGCAGAAAATTTTTTTTTTTAAAAAAAGGTCACTGAGAGCCCACACGCGCCAGTGCGTGTAGTAGATCTCATCGGAGTTCCGGCGGATCATAAGGGCACATGAGGGGTAGTTTTCCGGTGGTTCTTGCTGGGTTGTGGTCGCCCAGGCTTCCCGAGCCTAGTGATGGTGTCGGTTTTCGCACAACACCCACAGAAACCAAGATGACATAAACCAGCCACTGGAACAGTGATGTTTTTTTGTTTTTTTCCCTTTTCTCACAAATGCTTTGGTACCATGTGAGAAATATGAGAGAAAAACATTATTGACTTGTGTATCTACATTAGAAACAGGAGATTCAGAGAACTGGCATAACATGGGATATCAGTATATTTACATGCAACCAAGGAGGCATACAAAAATTAGAACAAGGATATTGGGGGGAATTTACATGTTTGGCCTCAACCTGTGGGTCATATTTCTGGCACTATATCACAGTGGAGAACAACGATTACACGACAAAATAGAGTCCCCAAAAATAATAAGACTTGGTAAGTCTTACAAAAATCCAGGTGCACAGACATATGTTGTTCAAGGAGGAGGATCGTCATCCGCGTCCTCATCTCTGCAGCTACTGCTGAGAAACAGGAGAAAGAAGGGGTTTAGGAAAAAAAAGTGAAGGAAGCGGATTGAGAGTTGCTTACAGACTAGAAAGAGAGATGCTTAGGGGATACCTGATACTTATGAGAAAGGTGACATCAGATCCACGACTGGTAACTTCAAAGGTAATGGATCTACCATCTACCATCAGAAAAGGTTGCTTAGACATGGTTTTAGGAAGTAACAAAGTCAAAGGATGAAGGGGGAGGAGGACTTATGGCTGGAAAGTGGGTGACAATAAAGTAGATTAACTTCTGCAGGTGATCGGAATCCACCAAGGAGAGCAATATCAGGAGAAGTGTCTTCCAGAAGGAAGACTTCATCTTCAACGCTTTGGAGAACCCGCTGGGAAATGAATGTTCTGGATAGTCGAAGGGTCTTTAGAGCTGGATATTTTTTATGCTGGGCCGGGTTTGGGCTTTCGTAGTTAATTGGATCAATAGTAGCAGCTGGGTATTATATATAGAAGGTTCACTAGAATGATAGGTAGAGCAACATGTACTTAATTTTCTTTATTTTCAGTTATTAATAAAATGAGCCTCATGCTCACAAATTAATTTTTTTAAAAAAAACATTACTACATAAAAACCCTATTTATAGATACTACAATCTAATCTAAGTCCAACTAGGAAACAACATACTATTCCTATCTAATGCTAAATAGGACTATATATTCCTATTCCTATTCTAACAGTCATGATAGTGTCATAAATGGGCAAGCCTTTCAAGATTGTGAACAAGACGTGCCCTATACTAAAATGAACTGGACTGAAGGCCCACTTTATCCTTTTATTGTTTCTTACTCCATTTCAATTTGTCTCCCTACTTAGCTCGTTAGTCTGTTTCGAATTGAACGCCTTTTTCTTGATTTGCCAATTCTTTATTTCAGCTTTCCACATGACATGCTTAAGATCACAAGATTAATGGGCATTTTGATACATTTCACATATCTTTAATAGAAGATCACAAGATTCAAAGTTCTCTTACTTTTAACTTTATGCCAAGTCTTAAGTAGGAGTTGATTGATTTACTTTTGTTTGCTCAGACTGTGTCTCATGTGTGCACTTTGTGATTGCAGACCTATGTACTTGATGTCCATCCTTCTAATCCTAGAATAGCCATGAGTGCTGGTTATGATGGAAGAACAATTGTCTGGGATGTGAGTAACTGATTCCCTCCCCTCCACCCCGCGCCCTAAATAAACTTGGTATTGAAATTTTCTTTTACATATATCAATTACCAAAATCCCATAATCCTTCAAATTTGCAGATATGGGAAGGTGCACCTATTCGAACATATGAAATTGGGCGATTCAAGCTAGTTGATGGAAAGTTTTCTCCGTAAGTCTATGATCTTACTTGTGCTTTCTACAGCTTTTCTCAACATATTTGATGTTACTTCAAAAGACTCTAAGCCGAGGCGCGAGTCAAAGACATGGGATGTAATATGTACAGCTGTTTTACTTGTAAAAGGAGATGCCATATTTATTACATTCAATTTATCCTGTGATTGCAAAAATTTTTAATTAGTCATGGACAAGTTGTTAGTGATGTATGTTTCTTTCTATCTTACAGGGATGGGACATCAATAATACTTTCAGATGATGTTGGTCAATTGTACATATTAAATACAGGGCAAGGAGAATCCCAGCAGGATGCCAAGTATGACCAGGTTTGTTGGAGTCCAGAAGTATTGTGGTTGCATCGTCTCGGATTTAGTAAATGATTTCTGATGCATGTCTTAAACAGTTTTTTCTTGGAGATTATCGCCCTGTCGTTCAGGATGCAAATGGAAATGTCCTTGACCAGGTTGGTGATCTATCAATTCCTTACTAAACTGTCTTTGTACTCATGTGCTGCCTATTCAAGAAACTACAAGTTAAGAAAGGAGTATCGAGATAAGTGCTGGATAGGTTCAGGGTTGCACCATTTAATTCAAAACGATTTGATGTGAACATTTTAATAAGTTGAAATGCTTGCATAATCTTATTGATATTCATTAGAATTGAAATTTGAAAATATCCTATCCTGTGTCATTGTCTATTATAGTTTGAATTTGAATTATTGGTATCACGGTCCATGGAGCGCCTTCTTAATTTAAAGCAATCTAAAGTTAAGCCTTTTTAATTCAAACTAGTTATCTGGGATATAGAAGGCATCCAATCTATTAAGTTCTGAGTGGCTAATAGTTAATATATAAATTGTATTCGTCTCAAGCTCCATGGATATAATAAATGTGCCTGCAAACTACTTCTTTGTTGATGTCTCTTCAAGTTTTAGAACATTATTATATCTCAAACTGGCATTCCATTTTCTCTCTGAGGAGTTAACCCCAACTTCTATGAGCTTGAAGGCAGCTTTTGTTTATGCTTTTCTTAATTTATAATATTTTACAGGAAACACAACTTGCTCCGTACAGGAGGAATATGCAAGATCTCCTTTGTGATGCAGGTTGGTAATTCTTGTTTAAAATATGTCATTATTTTCCCCCAAATCCTTGTTTAAAGAATGTCATTATTTCCCCCAAATGCCTCATGTATGTATATGATGACAGGCATGATTCCATATCCAGAGCCATACCAGAGCATGTATCAACGAAGGCGGTTAGGAGCTTTGGGAATCGAGTGGAGACCCTCGTCATTCCGATTCACTATCGGGACAGATTTCAACATGGACCAGCCGTACCAAACTTTTCCCATTATAGACTTGGAGATGCTGATTGAACCACTTCCAGGATTCGTGGATGCAATGGATTGGGAACCAGAAATTGAGATACAAAGTGATGAATCAGATTCAGAGTATCATGTAACTGAAGAGTATTCTTCTGGAAAAGAGCAAGGGAGTTTCTGTTCTGATGCTTCTGCAAATCCAGAAAATAGTGATGAAGACAGTGAGGCTGAAGACGATCAAAAAGATACAGTTCGTAGATCAAGAAGGAAGAAACAGAAAGAAGTAAAAGGCTTTTATGTATTTTTCCCTCAGCATTTTCTTTTTTATATGCATTGCTTGATAATCATTTTGCTTCTTTGTTAAGGCTGAAGTTATGACATCCTCTGGAAGGCGTGTAAAAAGGAAGAACTTGGACGAGTGTGACAACAGTTCTCATAGGATCAATCGCTCTAGGAAGTCAAGACATGGTCGAAAAGCGAAGAAAAAGTCTTCGTCGAAATTCTTGAGACCCCAGAGAGCTGCTGCTCGCAATGCCCTTCATTTGTTTTCCAGGATTTCAGGGACATCTACTGAAGGAGAAGATGATTATAGTTCAGAAAGCTATTCATCTAATAGTGAAACCACACTTCAGGACTCAAACAATGGAAACAAAGATTCGGATGTATCCTTAAATAGTGAACGACATGGGCATTCAAAGGGAAAAGAGATATGTGTTGATCACTCTGATGAAACAAATAAGCTCCAGCCATTTCCTAACTCTAATCTCAATGGTGGAATTAGGAAGAGATTGGTCCTAAAACTGCCAAATCGTGATTCAAGTAAATATGGTCCTCCAAAGAATTACGAGCCTGGTCTAGCTGGTCCATCTTTAGCTCCTGAGGAAGCTGCTGAAGTCAGTCAAAACTACTTGGGCTGTGAGGATTACAACCTGAGTGATGCTAATGGTGACATAAGAGAAAAGAGTGAAATTGATCAACCCACAAAAATTGAAAATCACTTGGACCTCTTGGAAGGGTGCAAAGATGGGAACATCAAATGGGGAGGGGTCAAATCCCGTTCAACCAAGCGCTCTAGGATGGCAGAACTGTTTCCATCAGGCTCCGAGACTGGACCTAGCTCATATGCTGAGGGAAGCATTCTGAAAGAAAATGTTTTTTATGGGCACCCAATGCTTGAAAAGGAGCATAACAGAGTTCCTCCTTGTTCAGGGATCCAAAATGAAACCAATGGAATCATTCATGAGAATCATTGTCAGGATGCTATACAGGAGACAGGAAATGTTAAGCTTTTAGATGGGACTGATAGTGATCATCCATGTAAACAAAATGCAACTCCTGTCCCAAAGAGGTTGCGTATAAAGTCAAAGGCTCTTTCTGGTCATCTTGATAACCATGACATGATTGATGCAAAAACTTCATTGGAGGATTCTGGGGGCACTGCTTGTGATCCAGTTTCTGAATGTCAGGACACTGAGAAGGTCTTAAGTTCAGAAGCCCCCACCAAAGAAGATAGCAGAACACTAACTTTAGATGATGGAGAACCTGAGAAGAAGTTGGATGCAGATAATATTGGCGGAACTTCTGGGACAGAATTGCAAGTCTCACAGCCGGTGCGGTCGCATGATATGATGTTCACTGCTGTCTATAGAAGGTCAAAATTTGGTCGGATTAGAAGTGGTAGAGAAGGTTTCAGTGGGAATATGGAAGCGACCACTTCAAACGTGGGGAGCCATAGTCTAGCTGAGGGATCTGAGGCCATTATCGAGGGAGTTCGAAGAACTAGGTCTATTAGATTAAGGTCTACAACTTGTGATGTGAATCCTGCACATAACAATGATAGATTCATGCAGTCAGATGACGGTTCCGAGAGAATATCAGTGGAAAAGACAGCAGGTATCAAAGATGATGAAAGCTTGTTTGAAGAGAAGCTACTTGGTTCAACTAGTGCTGTTGGATTGCGTTCTACCAGAACACGGAGATCCAACTATAATACCCGTGAACCCAGTCCACCAGACAGAACGAAATCGTACCAAGCAGCAAGAAGCTCATGGTTGATGTTGGTAGCCCATGAGGAGGGCTCCCGGTATATACCTCAACGAGGGGATGAAATTGTATACTTAAGACAGGTATTCTTGAATTTAGATTAGTTTTCAAGATTTGTGTTTCTAGAATTCTTCTCTATTAACAGAAACTGATCCTTAATCTGCACTTGGTGATGCTTACAGGGCCATGAGGAGTACATAACTCAGAATAATTTGAGGGACTTAGGCCCCTGGAAAACAATAAAGGGAAAGATAAGAGCAGTAGAATTTTGTATGGTTGAAAACCTCGAGTTCAAAACACGGCCAGGTTCTGGAGAAAGCTGTGCTAAAATGACGGTGAAATTTGTAGATCCTGCTTCTGATGTGGTGGGGAAATCATTTCAGTTGACACTGCCTGAAGTGACTGGATTCCCTGATTTTCTTGTTGAAAGAACCAGATATGATGCTGCTATAGAAAGGAATTGGACATCTCGGGACAAATGCCAGGTTTGGTGGAAAAATGAAGGTGAAGAAGATGGGAGTTGGTGGGAAGGTAGGATTCTAAACATGCAAGCTAAATCTCATGAATTTCCTGACAGCCCCTGGGAAAGGTATATTGTCCGATACAAGAGTGATCCATCTGAAACTCATCAGCATAGTCCTTGGGAACTATTTGATGCTGACACCCAATGGGAACAACCCCATATAGATGATGAAGCCAGAGAGAAGCTGATGCATGCGTTCACTAAGCTGGAGCAATCTGGGAATAAAGCTCAGGTAACAATATTTGCTTGCAGTATTAATTCATATTAACAGAACACACGTCTCAATAGTTTTTGGCTGGGCTGCAGGACTATTATGGGGTTGAAAAATTGAGACAGGTTTCGCACAAGTCAAACTTCATTAACAGGTAAGCTCAGTTGGTTTCATCATCTTCTACTTTGTACTAGTTTCATGGTTTGACAAATTGCATTGCTTGGCAGTGTTTATTATGAGACTCTGATTATCAGTTTACCCCTGCCAAAAAAATGTTAAGTTCACTATGGATGTCAAATGATGCATACTATTAATGTGCAGGTTTCCTGTTCCCTTGTCACTTGAAACTATTCGAGCTAGGCTAGAGAACAATTACTATAGGAGTCTGGAGGGAATGAAACATGACATTGAGGTGGTGCTCTCAAATGCCGAGTCATATTGTGGAAGAAATCTGGAGTTAACAACGAAAGTGAGACGTTTGTCCGAGTGGTTCAGACGGACACTCTCATCTTTGTAGCAACTTGTGATGCAATTTTGTAGAAATTACTGCCCATTTAACTTAGTCCTGGCCCCCTCCATATTGTAAATAACATTTTTCTTCCTTCCTAATTTTTTGATTCTTTTTTCTTTTTACGAATACCAAATCCTTCTAGGTCAGGAAAATAGTCTGAAGATTCTTTATAGGAAGTTGAGGGAGATTAGGGGGAAATTCATTATTTCTAATTTTACATCTAAATGTACGAACTGATCGAAGATCGTTGAAGCTAAAAATTCAGGGGCTTAAACCCATTGACTTGAAATATCTTTAGCCTAGACCAATGCGTTGCCATTCATTAGTGTACTCTCGCATCCCAAAGCATTAAGTCTTCTCAGATTGTGGAAGCTAACCAACCCAAGCTAACCCTATATACTAAAATATTTCATACAAGCAGTGAAGTTGATCATATTTGGAGGGAAAAAACAGTTTATGTCAAATGATATGAATTTTAATTAATATTTTAAGATGTATTGATATTAAAAAAATATATAATTTATAATACTTTTGTGTAGTTTTGAATAATAATTTAACTTTGTAAATTAGATAAATAGACTAAAAAAGAAGGGCGGGAGTATTTCTCAGAAGTTCATGAAAGAGAAAAATGAAGTGGTGTGGACAACATCGTGAAGGTTGAACTTGCTAACTGAAAAGAAAGGACGTGTGGGAGATGAACACGTTTGGGTCATCGAAACTCCAACTGACAGACATCATTCTATAGGAGGTTCAAACTTTTTCATTTAATAAACATCGAATGCTGTGTTGTGTATGTAATAAGTTGATGAAAGATAAAGTTGCACTTGATCTACAGCTAACGAGTCTGTTAAAATCCTTTCTCAACTTCTTCTAGAGGTTTTGTTTTATCCAATCCTAGACAGCAAATAGTTAACGCGTCACTTTTGTAATGCTCTTTCATTTCTCTTATGAAATTTTATGAGATAGATACTATATTAACATGGTTTCTTTGCACTTGTGCTGTGTTTCAAGATTTAGAATAAACGACCCGTGAAATAAGAAGATCCAAAGAGCTTGATTTCACAGTTGGGAAGCAGGCGAGCAGCACAGTATGCCATCTTCAACCAAATATTAATTTCTTCAAACAGCTTTATTCGCTTTGATTCCATGAAATTTTCCGTTTACGTTTACATTGTTACTACTCAACTCTAGATAGTCCAATAACGAAATTAAAATACAAACAAGGGTCGGATGCGGATATACCCCTTTATTGTTTTCTATTTGTTCAACTTTTCATGCTCCTTTCGTTTTTAATTCGTTCCTAAAAAAATATCATCTTATTAGCCCTTAGCAAAATGATTTTCAATTACACAAATATCTATGAATGATTTTAGATTACAAATTTTAAAGATCTTCTTTCTTTTCTTAAAAATCATATCAACTCATACAGTACCACATAAAATAGGATAAAGAAAGTACACCATTTGGCTATATGAGCCCCAGCTGTTAGGCAAAGTGTCATATCTACCCTAACTTGACGGACAGAACATGAGGCGGCTCAAAAATGGAAGACTCAACCCGCACTAATTGTGGTGCAATGGTAAGACTATTTCACATTATCGAGAAGTTTGGGTTTTAACTTGGATATGCAAAAAATAATTTGGGTAGCACTCCCCCCTGAATGGACTTTTGAATACGCAATTCAAATTTAACGGAAATTTCAACGTGAACTCCTGACACCAAATGAAAAACTAAAAAAGAAAAAAAAAGATTCAACCCACAAACTAACCCCCCCCCCCCTTCCCACCACCCCATACTCGAATAAAATTGAAGATTGAACACATCAACAGACATCCAAATAGATTGAGGAAGAATATATCATAGATTGATAAAGATGTATTGGAGAGGAAATAAAATTCAGATACATATGAAAGGGATGCATTTTAGAGGGGAGGGGTGTATCCAAGAGGGTGATAAATATGTTTCAACAAGAAGGGAATGTTGTATCTAAAAAAATTCTTTTAAATGGTAGAAAATTTTAAATATTATGATAAAATATTTAAATAATTTTCCTTTAGTTTTTCACCCACTGCTGCTACACACCCTTTTTTTTGCCCAAATCATTATCTTCTAGTTCATCCTCTCGTTTCTCACGTCACCAGCGAGTTCCTCTTCAAACTCCTCTTCTTTATACAAATCCGAAACACCAACACATCTCCCACAGTGATGCAATCATTTGTGCTGCTTGTATTGTCTCTTCAAAAAAATCATCGTGAAAATACCATTGCAAATGTCATGTTTAATTTCTTGGGAGTACTTGATTGAGAATGAAAAGAATTAACCAAGGACTGGTTTGAAAAATAGGAAAAAAGTAAAGAGGTATATCCAACCCTTTTCCCGTTAAAAATAACGATGAGACAATCTTTAAATTTTTCCATCAGAGAAAGTAATTCGGGTTTCAATGGAGGGGCAAAATTAGAGAAATGTGAAAGGGAGGATGAATTGTATAGATACATTATGAGGGGGTGGAGGGTTCCAAAAACAACTTGGGACATCCCATATATGCAGCGCACAACCGGTAATCAGAAAACACACAATTAAGGGTAAATTTTGAGGTCATCCGTACAAAGTTATACGTGAATATTCAGAAGTGGCGACCACTGCCCTAGCAAGAAAAAATAGCTTTAAGCATTTATTCTGGCAGTACTCTTTCAAGGATAAATAGAAGAGATCATATTGACCGCACAACAAAAGAGCAACAATCCAGAAGCCATCATTGCATCACCAAGATATCTAAAATGCAGAGCAAGGGAACATGGTGTGCACAATCAATAGCATTGACTGCATACAAAAAAGAACGACACCCATACTATTAAACTTCTTTGGCAACAAAGTACATGACAATCATCACACACGAGTGTCTCAGAGCCCCCTAAGATTGCGTTCAAGCCTTGGAGATCGTATTTTGTAACTGAATACAGAATACAACATAATATCACCAAATAAATTATCCTTGCCAGTGATACTGGACAACTACGGGCACAACCTTGATCTTCACAGATTTAATTTAAAGCATCAGATGTGTAAATTGACGAGACATTTTGAAAGAGGACCAGTATAAAGTACCTAATAAGTCCAAATTCAAACCACTGATTTGACCTGGAGTGATGACTTTATTGTAGTGACAAATCACTTGTCTCATCCTGAGGCGCATGGTAATGTCTTGCCCAGCTGACAAGAAAACAAGTCATCAACAGCACTAACCATAACTCTAGTCCAAACAACTACCATACTAATAATCACTGTAGACAGAGAACGGAGAGCAATAAAGAGTAAGGTCTTTGAACTTTAAAGAGCCCCAAATGTAAAAGGAAAAAGGCGGAAGAAGATATGTTGTAAAGTTACTTTACACTATGGATGGAGAGAGAGCCTGCCAACTCTACGAAATCAAAGTTGATCATGGTCACTAATTCTCTCTCAGTATTCCAGCAGTGATTGGACTTGATTTTTATTTACAGCAAGTAAGAAGTTTGGAAAATGAACGCTATGGGTTCGGTTCTATTCACTCCTAAATGGGATCAAAGAAAACTCTTGAATTACGCCAGGGATGAATCGACAAAGAAATCTTTATTTAGTATATGTTTTTCTGTTCGTTCAAGATATGCAGATAACAGAAAATATTCTACTTTCTGCAGATCTGGTTCGCCCAAGCAATATTTCCTCTGATAAATCTCAACAATATAAGAGTCAGAATCTGTCCAACTGAGAACATTTTGCTTGGACCAATGCCAATTGGTCTCAGATTTCAACAGAATAGCAATGATTGAGGAATAATGTTTACAAAATATGTATGCAAGACATATCATGAAAACTTAGCAACTGCTAAAATCATCATATTGTTTCCACTGGCAAGTCCAACTAACACCAAGTAAAGGTCAAACCACATGATACAAGTTTTACCAATGAAGTCGAACCCCATAAAAGGGCAACCGGGAAAGTGAAATGAGTAAAACAATTTCAAGCAAGCAAAAGAGAAAGAGACACATAGCAGCTAGGAAATGCGTAAGATAGCACACGGAAAAATTAAATACAAGAGACAACTCTTGCCACACCGAATTCTACAGCGACAACATAAGCTTATGATAGCAATCTACAAAACCATATCCGTTCAAGACAGGAAAATCTTAGTTATCTCAAGTGCATCACTCAAAAGATCTTTTATCACATTAGAACAGAAATAAGAATATTTTCAAGTTTTAAGGACCAGATACCACCTATGGAGTTCTCATCTTGTTCAATGCTTCACCGCTTTTTGTTATGCCTCTTGCTGCTTTTCTTACGGCTAGTCCGCCCTTCAGAATCAGACTCGGAATCTGAATATGAATCAGAGGACTCAGATGTTGAGCTGTATTTCCGGTGTCTTCTCTTTTTCTGCTTCTTCTTCTTCTTCTTCTTCCTCTTCCTCCTCCTCTCTTCCTCTGAATCAGTTGAAGAACTATCGCTTGAGTCAGTCCCCCCAGAAGAATAATCTGATCCTGTGACTGATGACGCCTCACTGCCAGATTCAAACACTGAAGCCTCACTGTCAGTCCCTGACTCTGTATCTGACTTATGCTTTCTCTTACTCTTCTTCACAGGCTTTTCACTCTTCATCTCCTTCTCAATATCTGGGTTTTCTAGATCATAAGATGCTGAAACTTTCATCCTCAACTTTGGATTTTTCAGCTGCTGAGTGCGAGATGGTCGTGATATGTACACCCTCTCATTCTTGCACTCATAAGTCCAGTGCCCTGCCTGGAAACATTTCTGACATTGTGAAGCTGCACCAAGAGTGGAACCTGAAGCCTTGTCTTTCCTTTCACCCAGTCGCACCTGTTTCTCAGTGCTCATTAAATACATCTGCCTCTTTGCTTCTTTTCTTTCCTGCCATCGACTGGGTCCTTCTTCCTTTTGGCCATATGCATTGACATTTCTAGCAGCTGCAGCAGCAGCACGCTCAGCCTGAGCACGACTCAAACCCTTCGCAGCTGACAAGGCTGCAGCCTTAATCCGTTCTGCTGCATCCTGAGCACCACTTTCTTCATTCTTAGAGGACGCCATAATCTAGGCAAAGAGTCCCCTGGACAGAAGAATAACATGCAGAGATAAAATTGTTATAAAGAGAACCACATATCAGCCAAAACATTAAAAGGTAATGATAGTACATTCTTGCAAGCACAATTTTTGTTACAATGTATACTCTTCCAAGTACAGTGCATATCCCAGTAAAGATAAAAATAAATAATGCCTCATTCCCTAGCTAGTTCATTAGTATGCACATCCCATTTCACTCCAAAAAAGATTGTCTTTTCTAAGTTAAAACAGAAATTATCAATTACTGGAAATATTGGGTATTTTAAACCAATCGATATTGAATACTTGCTTAGATATTCAAGCAGATTAGTTAATTAATTAAAAGAATCTGAGTAACGACATTTAAACAACAAGAAGAAGAATTTAATCCTAACAGCAGAATAAACAATGATAATATGCATCCAAGGGTGGCTCAACCCTAAGGCAGTGGCTTTAGGCCCAAAACCTCAAAATTATAAATCCCGAAAGAACCAAAAAGCCCCAAATTCAGTTTGCTCAAATACGAAACACATATATATACATCCAAATCGTACAGAAAAGAAATAAATTCGATTAAACGAAGAAACACAACCCAAAAGCAGAGCGAGCAAGCAAGCGCCGACAGAGACAGTAAACCGAAAAGATGGACGGACATACATATATGGCAAGAGATAAAAAGAGACGAACCAAACAAATCTGATGAGGCGAAGGCGATTCTATGTTAATTGTGCAAAGCACCGTGTTGAGAAGCAATGGCAGAATGAACGCTGTGCTTGGAAGGACCAAAGTACCCCTGCCTCAAGTTCTAGCCTAGTCCTCCGGCTAAATAAGCTAGTTAAGAAGATTCCGTACTGGCCAATATTTCATTTATAAATTTATTTTTTAATTATATAATTAAATGTTGTTAAATCATTCTATTAGGTGTAAAATAAATACTAAAAATATTAATTAATTTTTAAATTTAATAATTAAATATTTTTTTCTATTGTATTAGAAACATCTTCTTCAATATATGTGCTTAAAGAAATTAGATTTTAATTTAAAGGTAATTTAGATATTTTATTGGCAAGGACTTATGTGTCCTCCTTGGCAACATCGATAAGTCCCACACCGCTTTATTTTATAGTGTGTTTTTTATTTTCATCCTTAATCTTTTTTGCCTTCATAAAAATTTCTCTCTTTGTAACATAACAGAAATTTTAGAACTGAGAAAAAAAGAGAATGAGGATTTGCAGAGAGTAGAGAGAAAGTTCAAAGGATTGTTGTTTCCTCTCTAAATACCCGAAATTTCAGTTTTTGCTGCAAAAAAAGGATAATTTTCAACAGTCTTTTTGCTATTTAAACATCTATCAAACTATCTCGTTGTTCATAAACTCGGTTTCACAAGGAAATCATTATTGCAAAACTTTTGAGGTTGTGATGATGATTTTCTTCTTTGTTTCTTTGAGAAAATTGATAGTGCAGAAAAACAATCGAACTATATCACTGCAAAGGTGCCTGCATCCATGGCGGTGATTGAGTTTCTCTTGTTGTATCCTCTGTATCACATATTTGAACCCCAATATTTTATGAAGATGGAGAATTCAAAGTCGGCTGAGAAGTTTTGATGTATAGATAAGCTTTAAAATTTCTGTAGAAGGGGCTTCACTTCAAATGTTTTTTTAAGAATTCACAACTAGTTAGTTTTTGATTTGTACTATTTTGATTCTTTATTTTATTTGACATCTTTGGTTATATATTTGAATTACAATTTTGAATTTGTGCTCTGTTATAGCTTCTATGATGATTACTTAGTTGTTTTTATTTTTTTCATCAGTTGAGTTCTACTTTTTTAGATTTCAGAGTTAGAAAGTAAATGAATTGAAGTTGCAGATGAAGTGTTTGCTGGAAGTGCTAAGCAAGCTTCAGCTTGATTGGTCAATAGATTGCCTTCCTACATGTATTTTTCTGTGAGGATTTTATAAACTTGATTAGCCTATTTTGGAGTTCATAACTTGATTAGTCTCTTTTAGAGTTCTCTATTGTCGTCGATTTTCTCTTGATTAGATTTGGTTGTTGGCGGTTTCTTCTTTGTACAATTTGGCAGGTTGTTGCCATAGTGTGGTTAATTATGTGAAAATCACATTTTTGTGATTGCCTTTTGATATTTTGATTAAAATTTGATAGCGCGCTTATATAAAGTTTATTCACTTTCTCCAATAATGAGCGAACGTGTTCAGAGGATTTCAATATCTCCAGTATGTTCTTGTTAATTTAATTAGTTAATCGAATGTTATGCATTCTAACTTGAGTTACTTTAAGCTGATGTGATATTGACTTATTGTTTTATATGAGTTTTGAGGATTTTGATAGTGTCCCAAAAGAAATCAAACTTGATGCGATTAGAGGATTGAAGTTACTAATTGAAAACATATACTTGTTTTGTCTCTTACTTCTCTACCATAGAGTCTAACACAATTTTTATTGCTTGTGCTGGGAACTTGTTGCTATTATTGCTTCAAAAACTCTTGTGTGATTTGATTATACAAAATCTAAGTTCACTTTGTTTAGCATCATTTGTATTTCAATTCATTTCTTACTTCTATAAAGCAATCTTAATTATGCTAGTATAATCGGTTAGGACTTTTGTATGTTTTTGTTCCTCTGAGGTAGCTTTTGATTTATTGTGATTGTTGTATATGGTACTTGCAAACTTGTTAGTTGATGTATATCAAATAGATATCTACAAATTTTTATTAAAATCGAACTACATCATTATGCATACATGGAAAAGATGAATTAAAAAACTTACCTGAAGTCATTTGTGCCAGAGACTTCAAAGTAGAATTTGTAAACTCTTTAATAGGAAATAGATGGATATATAAAAAAAATGTGTTTGCTAAATTTAGATTTTGTTCTCAGAAATGATTTGAAAATTTGTTTATGTTTTAGAGAAAAGTATAGAAAATAGACTTAATTTGAAATTGTTTACCTTTAATAGATTTAATCAAAATTATTTACCCTTCCTTTCTATTTTGCTTGACATCGTGCTGATGTCAGCATAAGTACTATGAAATATACTCTGGCGGTATATATATACTATATCGATATCATATAGGATGAGTTCAATTTTCTGTAATACTCTGATAGTATATTGATACCCAATTGGTATCATATAAGATTATGTTTTTTTAAGAATTCAATAAGAAACAAATTAAAAATTAATAAACTCTAAGTTAGTAGAGAATATATTTGTTGTGATACTCTGTCGATATATTTATACTATATTGGTATTGTATAGGACTAAAAAATTATTAAAGTTATAAAATTATTTATTAAACTCTAAATTAGTAGAAAATATATTCTTATGATA
>JAOTQJ010000001.1:13934827-13988752 GCA_025642045.1 Solanum sejunctum | reverse complement strand
TCAATCAAGTGGGAGCAAGCCATGGATGATGAGATGAGTTCACTTGAAAAGAACAACACTTGGGTGTTGACTGAGTTTCCTGTAGGGAAAAGAGCTTTGCTGAACAAATGGGTGTTTAGGATCAAAGCTGAATCAGATGAAAAAAGGAGGTTCAAGGCTCGATTGGTGGTTAAAGGATATTCACAATTCAAAGGTATTGATTATGCTGAAACATTTTCTCTTGTTGTGAAATTAACTACTATTAGAATTCTTTTGAGTATTGTTGCGTCTGAGAATTTGCATCTTGATCAAATGGATGTAAAAATGGCGTTTTGACATCAAGATTTGGATAAAGAAATCTATATGCAACAACCTCAACTGCAGTTCCAGGCAAGGAACACATGGCGTGCAAGCTCAGCAGGAGATTATATGGGCTGAAGTAAGCAATTCGACAGTGGTATATAAAGTTCCACTCCTTCATGAGCAAACATGGTTTTCACAGGATTGAAAAGGATCAGTGTTGTTACTTTAAGAAATACATTGATTCTTTTGTATTTCTACTTTTGAATGTGGATGACATGTTGATTGCAGGACCTAATATGAAGGAAATAAACTCTCTAAAGGCAACCCTATCATCAGAATTTGAGATGAAAGACTTATGTGCAGCGAAACAGATTCTTGGGATGAAGATTTCTTAAGATAGATGAGCAGGCACCTTAAATCTGTTCCAACAATAATACATTCAGAAGGTGTGATTCTGGATGAATGATGCTAAACTCAATACTACTCCTTTGGCAAACCATTTAAAATTGTCAAAGGAGCATTCACCATAGACAACTGAGGAGCGTGATCACATGGCACAAGTTCCATATGCTTCTGCAATTGGGAGCTTGATGTATGCTATGGTCTGGACTAGACCTGATATAGCACATGCAGTGGGAGTTGTTAGAAGGTTCATGGAAAATTCGAGGGAAGAGCATTGGAAAGCTGTGAAGTGGCTTCTGAGATACTTGAAAGGTACATCTAATACTTCACTTTGTTATGGTATTGGAAAGATAGTTCTACAGGGTTTTGTGGATGCTGATCTGAGTGGAGATATAGATTCAAGCAAGAGCACATCCGGGTACATCTACACTATAGATGGAACAACAGTAAGCCGGATGTCTAAGCTTCAGAAGTGTGTTTCCCTCTCGTCGACTGAAGCTAAGTACATAGCAATAGCTGAAGTTGGGAAAGAAATGATATGGCTGGTGCATTGTCTTGAAGAACTAGGCAAGAAGCAGCGTGACAAAATTCTTTATACACATAGTCAAAGTGCCATATAGTTGGTGAACGATCCAGTATATCATTCAAAGACAAAGCATATTCGAAGACAGTACCATTTCACTCGGAGGTCAGTGGAAGATGGTGATATGTTTTTGGAGACGATAGAGGGTGCAAAGAATTCAGTAGACATGTTGACCAAGTGTATTGGTGTTGAAAAACTGAGGTTGTGCAAAGCCTCGGTTGGCCTTCTGTAGTTGTACAGAAGAAAGTGTTGCGATGGGGGTGAAGATATTGATGATAGAGGAACCTTTTTTTTTAATACATGTATTGTGTTTTGGAGGCCGAGTGGAGGTTACCCAATTAATTGTGGGGTTTACCACGAAAAAAAGTCTCTCTCTCTCTCTTAAAATAAATTTCTCTGCCTTCTCTCTAAAACTGATCTTCTTCTTCCTTTCTTCTGCTACATCTTCTTCTTCATCTACTGCAGATTTTTTAGATTGTGATTGCCCAACATTGCTAAGTGCTAATGGGCTGGATAGAGAGACTCTAACATCAATCTCAAAGGATTAAAGGTATCTGTTTATGAAAAGAAATGAAATATGAAGCAAGAATGGAACCACTACCACCTAAAATGTCAAGTTAGT
Organism: Solanum sejunctum; assembly: GCA_025642045.1. Classification (NCBI taxonomy): domain Eukaryota; kingdom Viridiplantae; phylum Streptophyta; class Magnoliopsida; order Solanales; family Solanaceae; genus Solanum; species Solanum sejunctum. The sequence goes on along the minus strand of JAOTQJ010000001.1, from coordinate 13,986,863 downwards.
GTTAAATCACTTCAGAAGTTCTAATGATGCAGAAAGACACATATATTCCTTATTTGCTTCAGCAAGATTTGGACTTCAGAGTTTTGTTTGTTTTCTTTTCTTATCAAAAGAATCTATCAGCTCCTCGGAGAGGACATTAATACTCTAGGTGAATCCAACTTCGCTAAAATATGACTGAATATATAAGGAAGCAAACCTTAAGTCCTAGAGACACATTAGGCTTGACATTGAAACCAAGAAACACGAGCAAAACAAGAGGAACAACTTCATTAAAACAAAATAAAAGCTATCTTACTAGCATCCTTGTTATTCAGACATGGTAGAACTTCCATGCAGAAAGTGACTTAATCGGGGTTCCCTTCCACTTAATAATTAGGGATTTCCCATCCATTTCCAGACTGCAAAAACCATGGCATGTAGACTCTTCCGCCAGTAACTTTGCTTGGTACAAGGATGAGTGGCTCAGTTCTGTTTCCTCTATGCCAAATCCTTTGAATAAGGCCCTCCAAGATCCAAGCTTCTCATGGCGATGAACCATCTCTTCTCCCTCGGATGTGATTACATTTTCAATAACTTTTCCTAGATATACTCCTTGAGCTACTTCTCTGTGCTGATGGTTCCACCCTATGCAAGTTTCAAGACTATCAAAGATAGCACTATAGTAAAACAATGCTTCATTGAAACGATCGATGAAAATTGGCGTATTCGTATTTGCCTCTATTTCAGTGAGCACCATTACGCATGGATGCAAGCTTTTGATAACTTGTATTAGAGATTGCAGGTGATTAGGCCATGCTAACAGGGTCCAAAGACGTGAGTCAGAATAGACTGCCACAACTTCACCAACCCTTGACTCAAAAAAATCCTTCCTTATATTTCTCAAGTCAGATACAACTGTTTTGAAGGAAAAAGGTACACCTAAGGTATCTGCAAAAGATGTCAATCTCTTCCCTATCTCTTGCATTCGAGTCAAAGAGGTTCCAACTGCTGTTATCTTGAGAAGTTCGGGTGGACATTCACCATTACCAACCAGAGCTTGCATAAGGATTGTCCATTGTGATCCGGTTTTTATCCCAAGATCAATCAAATGAATCCTCTTGAATGATTTAATGCTGTCCACGATGGCTTGAATTCCAGTAAATTGAGTTACTTTGCGGAAGGGAAGCATTTGTTCAGTCTCAATAACATCAGTTCGTGGATCCATGAGAAGTTCTTCCAAATTATTTGGATTCACTGCATCCATGTTTGCTGTTATAGTTGGTATTCCGGTGCCTTTATCAATCCTCTTTCGAAGAGATTCAGCGAAGTAACAGACAACTCTTCGAACTGGATTACCTGCTGAAAGGGAAAAGTTGATGAACAAGTTCAACAATTTCCTTGCACAATCTAACTGTCGATTGGCTATAGTTTCTGCAGAAACTAAAAGCAGTAAAGCGAGTTCCACTTCCTCTTTAACTTGAGGAGAGAGACCGAAATCTGCAATCAGCGGACTAAGAGTAATGGAAGAAGAATCATGATTCTGTGAGGTATAAAGTTGCAATTGCTCTTTAGCAATTCTCATGATGGTAGTTGTTGATAGAACCGGTGAGCAGCCAGAAATGTGACTTGGTATATCTAAATTCATATCATTCACCTTTCCCTTACTCTTGTAAATCAGAGTTCGCAGAGGGTGATTCCTTATTTTCGACGTGAAGATATGACTACATGTTCTTGTCCGTCAAAGGTATGGCAAGATTATTTGGAACTTAAAAATTTTCTGCATCTTTCATTGTTTCAGCATGATTCTGATCTTTGTCAATTGTGTGAATCATCAAGATAATATATTAATTACTTGAGCTAGAGAATATCTCCCTAGCATGTTATTTAATTTAGCTAAATCATTAGTTAAAGGCTGTTGGCAGAAGAAAGGACAACAGTCCAAATAGATGTGGTCAAAGAACAGGATCATGAAAATATTGAAAATAAACCTTAGTATGGCAATGTTTTGGAGGTTTTCTTTGTAAAAACAGATGATGAAAGTGCAATCGCTACATTATATTCATATAAAACAACGTGGAATCCAAGAACAAGGCTTTCATTCTACAGGGAAAAATTAACTCTTAGACTAGATTTACTTACATAGTTTCTTTTGTTCTCTGATTGAAATTCTAATAGGAAGTCTCGAGTTAAATTTTAGATTATAAAACGGAGTGTAGTTACTTAGGAAAGTCCCTCTATGACTCTATCAAATCTTGCAAAGACAACCAATCGTGCTCATTTGGATTAAAAGAAGGCTAACAAATGTTGCCTCTAGATCTTACATGGTAACTTAACCAAGCTATCTTTAACATATTCCAGGGACAATAAAAAGCTAGTTTACACACATAGAGGATGCATGCGATAGGAAATGAAAAAGAAGATTGTTAGCATATGTTAAAAAGTCAGATATTGGTTAGGGAATTGACTGGTGGTTTGCTTATATAGACTTAGAAAATCCTCCCCTCATGAGATATCTTTTGGGGTTGAGTCAGACCAAAGTGTCATATCTTTACATTGTATCAGAGCCTGGTCCATGTGCCATATCTTTACAAAGATATTTGAAGCTTTTCAATACACATGGTCTTTGTAGGCTGTGTAGCTGAAACAAGGCTATTTAGGAAGTTGGTTTACATGTGTATATATTTGAAGCTTTTCAATACACATGGTCTTTGTAGGCTGTGTAGCTGAAACAAGGCTATTTAGGAAGTTGGTTTACATGTGTATATTTTCTCTTATGACTCATACGTAAAAGAAGTATATCGCAGGTCCATTCATCTAATACACAAGAATGATTGGGTAATTGGCAAATGTAAAAGCATCATAAGAGAAGCAGAAGCTATTTAATCTATATTGCTGCTCCATTCATCTACTACACAAGAATGATTGGGTAATTGGCATATGTACAAGCATCATAAGAGATACAGGACCTATTTAAGCTATTGCTGGTCCATACAGCTATGAATCAAGCATGATTGCAAAGATACAAATGTAATATGCGAAGCAGTGCCTACTAAATAAAAAGCAGAAAAAGAAGGACTACAAGCTATTTTATGTTCATCTCATGTTGGTTCGCTGCATCAGTGTACCTCTATTGGGGTTCCTTTCCATTTATTGATAATGCCATCTCCGTCCATATCTAGAGTGCAAGAACTGCGGCAAGCAAAGTCGGATCCATTAAATTTTACATGATATAAGCATGAATCATTCAATTCAGGTTCACTAACAAAAAATTTTGCAAATAAGGTCCTCCATTCTCACAGCCTTTCAAAGTGAAAAAATCTATCTTCTCCTTCAGATGCTATATCAATCACGTGATGAATGAAATTTCCTAGAATAATTGTTTCAGTGAGAATCCTTTATTGATTATTTCTCCCCCCGCAAGTTTTTAAGATATCAAAGATTTTCTGCTCAAAGACCCTAATGGAGAAATTATGGAATAGATGATGGAGTTGAACTAAAGACATGGTAATTAGATAAAATGTTGACTGAAGATCAGCAGAGAAGCAATGCATGCGATACAAATGAAAATAAAGAGATGCTCTCTCTGTTTCTATTTATTTTTTTGGTTTTCAGCTGGCACATTGTGTCTAAATGAAGATACCTAAAATATACCAAAATGTCATTTAATCTTGTGGTGTTAGAAAGTTGAAATCAAAGATGTATCAAAAAAGAAAAAATGTTCTTTCCAAACGGACTAAAAACGAAAGTAAGACATACAAATTGAAACAGAAGAGGTATCAAATCGAAACAGAAGAGGTATCAAATCTTTGATAACTTAGTTTTTCAGGTTACAGTATCAAATCTTTGATAACTTAGTTTTTCAGGTTACATCAGTTTATTATTAAAAAGTTCTTAAAACTAGATGAATTCTTTCCATATGTTTCTTTACGTACGTTGACAATCTCCGTGCCACAACCACCAAGTAGGGGAATCCTTCATTCACGGTGAAACTTCCATGCTGATGCAAATATAATTGGAGTTTCCTTTCCATTTAATACTAAGATCCAGTCCATTCATATCCAGAGTGCAAAAACCATGAGCAGACGTATCGGCCATTAGATTCGCCCGGTACAGGGATGATTCACTCAATTCTGTTTCCTGAATACCAAATTTTTCAAACAAGTCTCTCCATACTACAAGTCTTACATTGCAGAAAGTCCTCTATCTCCTTCGAAAGTGATCATATTTTGAATAAGCTTTCTCAAACAAAGTACTTCAAATGTCATCCTGTATTGGTTGTCTCGTCCCGTGCATACCTCCAAACAATTGAAGACAGCAGAATACAGTAACAGCGCTTCATTAAAATTGGCAGGTTAGTATTTGCCTCCGTGTCAGTGACGACCATCACACAAGGACCAAGTCTTTTAATTAAAGTTAGAATAGCTTCCAGGTGATTGGGTCATGCTATCATGCCCCCAAAACTATACTCTCTGTAAACTGCCACAAATTCATTAGTATCTAACACAAAGAGATCTTTATGGAGTTCCGGCAGCACTGCCTCGAAGGAAAAGGGAAACTTGAAGTTTTTGTTAGGAAATACGATCTGCAATTCTAAGAAGAGGAAGGAAGATTAAGGAAGAAGAAGTTCTTCCTAGAGAAAAGGTAGAGAAAATTCTGTTATTTTCGTGTTAACGCCCAATTGGTAAACTCCACGGTGATAGGGTTATATATATTAATGATCTCCGGATATTTACAATTACACAGAATACATATATACACGGAGAATAAATAGTAGCACCTAATATTTGGGTCGGGGCTCTGTCCCGAAACCCAGCCTTCGGATGGGGGGCTCCCGCCCCCCACACACCCCGGCAACCTCCCTGCGGAGGTTGAACCGCGCCAGTACATAAATATAATATCAGGCTCGACAACCTAATAGTTTTCAGCAGCATAAGATGACAATCTCTGACCTATTTCTTCAACCATCTGTTTGATGTTATCTTGAGAAGCTCAAGTGACAATCACCTATATTAGCAAGAGCTTGCATGAGGACTGCCCAGTGTGAACCAATTTTTATTCCAGTATCAATCAAATGAACCCTTTTACTGATTTGACATTATCTAAGATGGCTTGAATTCCAGCAAATTGTGGCACGTGAAGAAAGGTAATGATTGATTTAATACAAATTCAAAAGGATTTGGAGTCGTGGAACTTCTTCCAAGTCAAATGGATTCTCCTTCCCACATTCAAGTGTATTAGGTGCTAATGTTCCTTCTCCTTATCAATTCTCCCTCCAAGAGCTTCGCCAAAGCAATACACGACTCTTTGAACAGGAGGACCTGTAGGGGAAGCTGACAGGCCACACAAGCTTAGTAACTCCGTTGCACATTCATAGTGTCTCTACTCTCTTGGAGAATATTTGGGCAGAGTCTTGAACTAGAAAAGCAAGTTGAAAATCTTCTGAAGTTTTAGGAGACAGAGCACAATATGTGTTAGAAGTAAAGGAGGATCTATCCTTTTTCTTGGAAAGTCTGCTAAAATAATTGTGCTCGTGCCATTTCAAATATGCTCACTGTTGATGGCACATAAGATAGAGAAGTGTTTCTATCATGGGACTTCTCTCTCAGACATCCTCCACAATAAAGCTTCTGCAGAATTATGCATGATGCTGAAGGAAAACAAAAGTTTTCTTCAGCACAGTAACAGCTTTACATTTGATCCTTTCTTTATTTGCGAGACTTGAATCCAGGGTTTTGCATGATTAAGTAGTTCTCTTTTTAGTGGAAGATAAACCAATAAACTTTTCAAGATGCCCCGTTCTTTCATTTGACAAATCTCTTCAGTATAAGATGTTTTCTGAATCTATAGAGAATGAAGCTCATTATATTCTGATCATGAGGACAAAAAACACATGCTCTTCTTATTCCTTTACAATCTAATCGTATGTAAGTTACCAAACAAAAAAACAAAAGAACCGACAGCAAAAGCTTAATCTTTTCAGCCGGCTGGTAGCCCAATAAAAGACAACTTCAAAGAGAGACAGTCTGAAATCACATTACATTAGCTAATCAAAACTTCTGATTTGCTATACATCTCTATCTATGAGGCGATTCCAGCAAAGTCTTAACCAAGAAAATTATCTTTCTTTCTGGCCAAGATTAGATAACTCAATCTGATGATTAGATTTATGTGATCTGGACTTTTCTGAGGTTTGATGACTAAATCCTTGTTTCCTAGAAAGCTACTCAATATTTAATCTATTTCTTATCCTAATTTATTTTTTAATTACATAATAGTTCCATACAAACTGTTATTCACCTATAATTTTGCATAGTTACTTACAAGCAAAAACTTGTTTTTCTATTTCCTTCTCTTTCTTCGTAAAGAAAAACTAAAGAAAAGTTAACAAATGGAATTTTAAAACAAATAGAAGTTAATCTTTCATTTTCGAAGTCAATAAAGCTACCTATATGAAGGCAAAAAATAATTTAAAGAAAGTTTACCATTTTAATTGTGGTGTACTTTTTTCATGTATTAGTCTTTGAGAACTTGCATGTTTATCCTAAAATATTTAACAAAACTTGTACTGCTTTAATTGATACATATATTGTTGTTCTAATTTCTCTGTGTTATAAAATAAAAATCAAACCATACAAAAAAGAAAAAAGTAACAATTCATAAGTTGTGCTTAGAAAATTTTGCAAATCTAGTGGCATATGTTAATTTAAAGATAAAGACGTACTATAATTAATATATTTTTCCTAAAATCAACTATCATGCATAAAAATAGCAAATAATTAAACTAATACATACAATGAATAATACCATGATCAACCCAAATATGATTAGAAGTCAACAAACTTGCTTCGACTCAAACACACAAGTATTAAAAAGGTTTTTTTTTTTTTTTAAAAAAAAGGAGATGAATAAATACTTGAAAATGGTGGAGAAAGAAGATTCAAGAAGTTATGAATGTTTTAACTATATGAAATAGTAGAAAAGACTTACTTGTATTAAGATGTTAGGAGTAGTAGAATAGACTCAATTTATTGCGAGATGTTATGAGTAGTAGAAAAGACTCAATTTATTATGAGATGTTATGAGTAATAAAATAGACTCAATTTATTATAAAATGTTAAAAGTAGTATAAATAAACCAATTTATTATGATATATTTTTATATTTTAAAATAAAAATATTATACTAATGAGGTTTGAGGATTCTTCATGTAAAGCCCTAGATGCTGGAAGCCGGAAACGAGCCTCGAAAATAAAAAATTCTCGAAAATCCGAAAAGGTATCCTACCAAGAGACCCTCCACAGCTGGTGGTACATATCACGACTCATTAAGGGCCTCGTGGTGACACCACTTGGTGTGTGGGAGAAGATTGGGGGCTTCCTTTGTGAGGTGGTTCAATGCTGAATCTACTATGGCTCGTGGATGGCACACTCCCTAGGCCACCTCAGTTTCTTGTCAAGGCACCCACTATGGACCTCACCATGGGTGGTGATGTACACCACGGGTTGTGGTGGTGCCTTCATGGAGGGGTTCGCCTTGTTTTAAAATATGAATTCATAAAGGCATCTGGTTTTCTACCCTGGTTTCTAATTCTATTTTAGGATGGTTTTTAGACTATATTACCCTTCTAATATTATTGTAACCTATCTAAGGTATTTCAATCTCATTTCAAATACTTAGACTCAAATTTGCTTTTTCAATTCACTCTCAAAGTCTCCCCTTAACTCCAGTGAAGAATTCATTGAAGACCTAGCAAATTCAAGCCAAGTTCATCTTCATTCCTTCAATTCTCATCAAAGTATGTGGATCTTCATCTATAGGTACCTTCTACTCATGGAGCTCAACCTGTCGTCTCACTATTACATTCAAATTAGGATTTTCATGTCTTTGATTTCAAATGTTATTATTATAATGTATATTATGTTTATATATTGGAACATACATGAATCAATCTCAATTTACAAAAATTACTTGATTTATATGAGATTTCTGAGTTATGTTATGTTGATTATGGAAATCATAAATGTGTTCCTTCAATTATGATTAGAATGAGCTTCAATTCAATGACTATACATGTATTTACTCTACTATCATGATTTTGAATTTGTTGGATATGAACTCATGCTAATCTTTTTCACTTCACCATGTGATCATGTTTTTGCATATGCAAGGTTTTAAGTATGACTATGAATAGGGAAGTTAGGACCTTGAAGGTGACCTGAGATCCCAAAAGGAGACTTAGGATCCTAAGAGGTGACCTAGGACCCTAGTATGTTGAGTAGGGGATTTAGGACTTTGAAGATGACCTAGGATCAGTAGGGGAGACTCAGGATCCTAAGAGGCGACCTAGGACCCTAGCATGAAATGAGCTACTCCTATGTATGATTTTATGAACTATGAGATTATGATAAAGCTTATGATGATGTACAAGTATGCGTTATGGTGACTTATGATGGGTATGATTATATGCCTGTATTATGTATTCCGTAGGATATTGACTTAGCACCAGAGAACCTTGGGATTACGACTCACCCGCTAGCTAAGGCATGATCTATTAGAAGTAAATCCTATTGGCCCATAACTACATGCCATTGTAGGATTTATGACGTTCCCAAAATGGGTTGCTAGTGTATCCACATAGCTTATGATTATGTAGAGTTCTACCTTGGCAAATAGACTCCCTTTTTCCAATATAAGGACAACACCAAAATTCTGTGTTATAGACCGCTGGTGTATTGTTGGTTATGGTAATATTACCACATATATTGATGTACAATGATATCATGCATTATTATATTCATGGGATATTTGTGGTGCTAATTCTTTTCTCTACCTTGGTTCTATCTATATATGCCCTTGCTCATGTATCATTATTACGAAATTATGAATATAATGTATACTTCTGCATTGTATGTCCACATATTTGGTACATTCAAACGTACTAATGCATATTTTATGCCTACATTATTTAAAAATATAGGAATAGGTGACTATCTTCCTCTCCATCCTCATGGCTAGATTTGGATTATTTCAGTGACAAATTGAGCGAGTCCTCATATAACGACCCCCTGTTTAGGAGCCTAAGAGTACAAGAAAAGTTGGATAGAAAATAACCTGGAGTCAATTTATGGGGTGACTTATTGCCTGCAGGTGGCTTTACAACCCATAGGTCAATCCTTAAACATAAACTTCAAGAAAGTAAAGGATTTTCCAAGTATGGGGTAACCCACACACCCAATGACGATCCATAGAAAGAATGACAAACCATAGATAGGGTCGTGGATGAGGGCCTTAATATGAAGGAAATTTGGAGTTTACTGGCAAGTAACCTATGATTAATAGGACAACCCATAGACCATATTATGTCCCATAGACTCCCTTCGCGAAAGAGGTCCAGTAAAGGACTTTATGAGTCCAATCACGTTTCGTAAGTTATTATACGACCTGTAAAAGATGATTTCATAGTTTGGATCAGTAAAATGGTTTCTGAAGTTTTGAAAAGTTACAAAAATGGACAGGGACAACGGTCTGTGGTTTTGTAACACTCAATAAAATTACTAAAATACCCCTAGAGTAGAGAGCACATAACACATCTTCCCATGCTCCAGTTGCAAATCCGAGGTCGAATATGCGATCAACATGAAAAATTGAGTAGGGAAATGGTGTTGGTCGATTTTTAGAGTGAACGGATCAAAAAAACATTTTTGATCCAAAAAGAAAAATAATGTGAGTGTGCGACAGAGGCGCATTGCGTTTCTATAGTGGACCTACACTTATTTTTCTTAAAAGATTTGGCGAAGATTGGAAAATTCGTTCAGAAAATTTCTGCAAAAAAATAAACTGGTATGTGATGGGTCCGTGTCGGAGACCCCTTTTCTCATAGTGTAATTTTTCAAAAAAATTATGAGGGGCATTCCAAACAATTCCCAACCCCTCTTAAACTCAAAAACAATCAAAATAGGTCGTTCTGATGCGAAAAAGGTCTAAAACTCCATTTCGAAGTCATTTTAAGTTATTGAAAGAGACTAGGGCTTGAAAGAAGAAAAGGGGAGCGTAAGATTGAAGAATCCAAAGAGGATTCTTGAGAGATTGATTGCCAAAGATTCATCCCAGGTATGTAACACTAAACAAAAGCATGAGACTGTTCTCTCATTTGCCCCATAGATAGTCTTAGAGGTGAGTTGAAAGTTCTTGAGTAAGTCTACATACATGATTCTTGATTAGTTTCCTGAGAAATTATATTTATTATGTGTATTTTCATATGTTGATGATCATCATGAACTTGTTTTATTGAATTGAATATTTTCATGAGATATTGCATAAACCCTATATGTTAATTATCAAAAGCATACATGAAAGAAGATAGGGATTGAGCCTAGAGCCTTGATTGAGAAAATCGATTGTAATTGTGATTGTGAATGTGAGAATAATGATAGGTTGATAGTAGTTGATGACCTATGAGTCTTACCATATGAACTCTAATGATTATCTATTTGATTGTTCCCTAATGATTGTTCTAGCCCTTGAATTATTGATTGAGATATTTATTGATAAGATGATGAGAGTCCCTATGAGACTGATTGAATGATGAAATGCCTCTATGATGATGTTCATGCTCCAATAACAAAGTGGTTGCAGCCAGCAATAAACCTAACCATAGGTTAGGGTCGAGTCCACAGGGAATACAGAGTTTGACTATATAAATTCACTATCAATCATTTCAAGCACCAATTACTAAAATCTCTAAAGGGGAGAGGGGGAGAGGGGTGTTGTGATTTAATAACAAAAATAAAAATAAGAATAAACACTATGCTAATTATGCGTGAAGACACTCAAATTTAGGGACAATTTGAAAATCATGTTGGGACGGTAACTTAGGTTCTTCCAGCCCTCTTATGAAGGTAAACGTCAAATTTTACCATGGCACTTGGTCAACAACCATGGTGTGACAACTAACTATTACCCATTGTTCCATTGCCCATTGTCCCAGTCAACCTCCCCTTGGTCAGGTTTAGTTAATTAGATGAGAACACATCAATTGAATCCTATCATCTACTTCCCTTTTTCTATTTTATATTACCTTAGTCGGGATTGTGATAGTAGGTAGGGTTTGGTGTTGGCCACCACCAAATATCAATCAAAATGAAAGGAAATAAATAATACATGAAAAACCCCAATCAAAGAAATGTACAAAGTCTAGGTTATTTTAAGTCAACTACTCATGGTTCTTATAACTCCAAGTTGTGGGTGCTTAGCTACTCATGGCTAAGGCAAAATCAACAACAATGAAAATAGATGACATAATTGAGAGTTTACACAAAACAATGAAGAACAATAATACTACAAGTTGCAAACCTCAAGCTTGGATTAATGAAGAATGAGTACAGTGTGAGATTTGCAATCCCCATAAGTGGATCTTCTTATTAAAAATGAGAATCTATACTAAACCCTAGAAAAACCCTTAGAATATTCAAGAGAGTATATTCAAAGTGTTCTATAAAAAAATTCAATGTCTTTGCTCACTTTCTAAAACCCTATCATTAAGTATTTATACTATTTGCAATTTAACCATAAAATTAAATAGTTTTACAACTAAGAACAGGTATATCACACAGATATGACTCATAGGGTGACCTACGAGTAGTAATTAAGGTCTCATAGTCAGCACTTGACCTTTTGGACTTAGCTGTTATGAACCACTGTTACGAGTCATTGCTTAGATATGATTCGTATGCTCTTCTCATAGTCTAGGAGTTCAGTTGTTGGTCCAAATTTTAGCTCTCTGTTTCTTGCTACGACCCCTCTTATACGATTCATAGTAAGATCTATGACTCATAGTGTGTCCTCGTATGGCTAACCTCCACTTTGCAAATTTTTTATTTTGCTACTGTTTCTTGCCACGAGATCATCCTACGACTCATAGCTTGGGCTACGATTCGTAGAATGGCTCGTATGTCCTGCACTTCAGCAAAAATCTGTAATTTTCTCCTAAAATCATGCCAACCTTTCTTTTCTGAAATAACAACATAAAAATACATAAAAGTCATAAAAAGTCGCATAAAGAACTTGCAAAATCCCTTATTTTAGGCACCAAATGTGTTGTATTTTGACAGAACATCAACAACCTAAACTTAGAACTGTTGCTTGTCCTCAAGCGACGACTCAATCTAAGCAGACAATGAGATAACACATAGTAGCTACTTTAATGGCATATACATCATTTAACTCCCATTGAGGTACCCAACTCTCATTTTCAAAATTTGATTGTAAAGATAGTAACCAGACCAAAACACCAAGATGTATCCGATAATCCACTATGAAAAGTAAAGGAGTATCAGCAAGCCATAATCACTGAGTTGGTTATATGCCAATCATGAAGTGCAAATTCCTTTACAGAAAAGAAGTCCCTCTTTCTCACTCAAAGTGCATTTAAATTCAGGGATTGTGCAAGCATTCTCACTCTCACAAATAAAATTCATGCAAAATAACTAACACCATAGACTTGCCTTTATACTTAACTCCGGACTGATGATAAAGTGAATTCAGATCACTTTAGGACTTAATGGCTTGTAACATAAGCTCATGGGGCTTTCGTATGACATTTTAGGCAAGTAGTGATTAAAAGCTATCCTTGAACCATGTTTATCAACACTCTTATCTCCATAACTCAACCATTTTTGCTAAATCCGCCCTTATTATTCTTTTCAAGCTTTTTTCGGGTGCTTTCTTTCACTTTTGCAGCTGTGGCTTATTTTTGAACTCATTTTTTTTTTCTATTCTCTTCAATCCAAGACAACTTTTCTTTTCTTTTTCTCACCCGACATATGACTTTTTCATTTCTTTCTTTCTTTCCCAACTAACTATCTCATTTTTATTACTTTACCACAATAAAGGCCACCCTCAACTTAGTCTTTTAGCCTAAAGTGAAGCATACAATATCTATTCCCCAAACTAGGGCCACTATTTGTAGCCACCCTTAACTTAGGCTTTTAGCCTCAATCAAGGTTCACATGTTCAAGGATAGACCAGGTCTAATATCAAGATATTTCATAAAATAAGGCTAAGCTAGCTAGGTGTCATGAAAGAATAGGTACACGAAAACCTCAAACAATTGGAACAAGGGATCAACTATCACATTTGGTAGGTCATTTAGGCAAAAGTGGACTTCACCAAAAGAACAATGGCCTAAGATCTTTTCCCAATCCAACCATATCACCAGTCCAATCTTAGAGTAATAAGGCAAGTTCTGAGTCGATATATAATATAGGAATGTGGCAAAATAAGCTCACACACACATGAGATCACATACATAATCAAGTATAGACTCACAAATCAAACTTTAAGCATCAACTTGCCTTTTGCTTATCAGAACAAACATTACCAGATAATCACATGCATGATTGCAAAAATAATCAACAATCTCAAATTTTTTTTAGGGTACTAAATTTTCAAAACATTCAAAAAGCTTTTTAATATTGTATATATGTCCAAAATATAGTAACTACTATATATCTACAAGTTATTTACACTACCTAAACTTGCCAATTCAACAAAAAAAACCCATCCACAAGGAAAAAAAATATGACAAGAAAACCTTGAGATAAAATATTTGGACTAGTTATGGACCCTAAGCTACTCAGACTTTATCAAGATCCATATCTGCCCATACCCCATTGAAAAAGTTATGCATTTTCCTCAATGTATCAAATCAAGCAACAATAGAGAATACAAGGGTAAAATAAAACATACCTTGGGTTGCCTCCCAAGCAGCATTTGATTTATTGTCGCGCACGACTCAGACCACTTGGTTACTCAAACTTCACCAATTTTTCAAACCTTGCTCCTCCATAATTTTGCTTTTTCTTCCACCTTGAACTTATGAATTAGAGCCCTAATTTATTTTCAAACTTTCTATCATGCTCAAACGGTGGTGGTATAATAATGAGGGGAACGAGTACTAGATATTGCCTGATATTTGGAGTAGAGGCTCCCAATCTAAGCTTCTTGTAGACCGCAAGGGGCTTCAGATTTATGCTAGCACTTAGATCACATAGTGCCCTTGCAAATTCAATATCTCTTATTATGCAGGTTATGGTGGCCATCTTCTCCCCTGACTCGATGATAGGAGTGTTGATGGATAGATGTATTAACATGGAGAGAGTGCTTGACCTTGCTTTCCTCCTCTCTCTTCTTGAGTCTTTAAGGGAAAGGACAAGGAGGCCTAGGAATAGGCTTGTACTTCTTTGCTCTTCAACTGATTCATTTAGCACATCCTTTCCAAACTTGTCCCCTTCAACCACATCCTCATCTGATACTAACTTTTCATGAATATCTTCTATAACAACCAACATAGGAGGATCAATAGTACTCTCACTACACCAGTAGTAATCTCTACATGTTGTCCTTCATCCTTAGAACTTTGCACTGTGTCACTAGGCCATGTAACACTCTAATGCTGCTTAAGTAGAGTCGATACCTGACCAAATTGTTGCTGAAGTTGTTTAATAGCCACAGAATGAGACTTTAATTTTTTATTAATATTTGAAATTTTTGATTTCATTCCACGTAGAGTCTTACCTTGTGTCTCAGCCTTTTTCAATAGGTGATCAAATATCTCATCAATTTTGGAGTTGCTTATGCTTTAATCATGATGCTATTGTGGTACATAAAGATCTTTCTTGAAACTATTTCTACTACTCCACTCGGCATCTGGATCCTTATTTTTCTCATAATAATCGCCTTAGCTATCTCTGTAAGAATATTCTCTTCCATGGGTCCAATTATAGTTTCCTTGACCTTGGGGTCAATGGTCATGATTAGACCATTGGATGTTGGTCTGAAAACCCCATATCTGGATAGCTGAAAACCAAGTGTTCTCCTCATAATATAGCTCCTCATACATGGGCGTGTGTGAAGGCTAATGTTGTGATCAGGGACACTCTACAAATCTTTTTTTTAAACATCCTGGAAAGAAACAAAAGAAAACAAAAATAAAAATAAAAGTAAAATACAAGAGAATCTAGAAATCAATACTTGAACTAACTACTAGTGAAATCAATTCAAGAACTTAGCCGTATTCCCCGGCAACGACGCCATAATTTTTGGCGATGTTCATGCTCCAATAACAAAATGGTTGTAGTAAGTAATAAACCTAAACATAGGTTAGGGTCAAATCGATAGGAAATATGGGGCTTGACTATATAGATTCACTATCAATATTTCAAGCACCGATTACTAAAATCTCTAAATAGGATGGAGGTTGATTTGTGATTTAAGAACAGAAATAAAAATAGGAATAAACACTATGCTAATTTTACGAAAAGACACTCCAATTTACCGACAACGTGGGAATCATGTTCCCCATGATTTGTTGACTCAATTACCCTAAACAACATAACTCTAATTCGAAATTTGCATGCAGGATGGAAACTCAGGTTTTTCCAGTCCTTTTGTGAAGTTGAATTTCGAATTTCACCATGGCTCTTGGTCAGCAACCATGGTGTGGTAACTAACCGTTACTCATTGTTCTAGTCAATCTCCCCTTAGCCAGGTTTGATTCATAAGACAAGAACACATCAATCAAATCCTATCGCCTACTTCCCTTTTCCTATTCATCACTACCTTAGCCACCACTAAATATCAATCAAAATGAAGGCAAATAAACAATACATGCAAAAATCCAACTAAAGAAATGCATAAAGTCTAGGTTATTTCAAGTCAACTACTCAGTTTCTCACAACCCCAAGTTGTGGGAGCTTAGCTACATATGGCTAAGGCAAAGTCAACAATAACGAAAATTGAAGACATAGTTGAAAGTTTACCCCAAATAATGAAGAATAATAACACCACAAATTGCAAACCATAAGCTTGGATTAATGGAGAATGACTACAATGTGAGATTTGCAATCCCCAAAAGTAGGTCTTCCCATTAAAAATGAGAATCTACACTAAACCCTAGAAAAACCCTTAGAATATTCAAGAGAGAACATTCAAAGTGTTATACAAAAAAATTCAATATCTATGGTCTCTTTCTAAAACCCTATCATTAAGTATTTATACTATTTATAATTTAACTATAAAAATTAAATAGAAAAGACAGCTGGTAGCAAGTACGTCGCACAGATACGACTCGTAAGGTGACTTATGAGTTGTAATTGGGGTCTCATAGTCAGCACTTGACCTTTTGGACTTGACTGATACGACCCACTATTATGAGTCATTGCTTGGGCTACAACTGGTATGCTCTTGTCATAGTATAGGCCTTCAGTTCTTAGTCCAAACTTTTATCTCTCTTTTTCTTGCTACGACCCTACTTATACGAGTTGTAGTGAGACCTAAGACTCATTGAGTGACCTCATATGGCTGACCTCCAGTTGGAAGGTTTCTAATTTTGCTCATTGTTTCTTGCTATGAGATCATCCTACGACTCATAGTATAGGCTATGGTTTGTAAAATGGCTCGTATGTCCTACATTTTAGTAAAAATATGTAATTTTCTCCAAAATCATGCCAACCTATCTTTTCTTCAATAAGAACAAAAAAACACATAAATACCATAAAAAATCGCATTAAGAACTCCTAAAATCACTCGTTTTAGGCACCAAATGTGTGGTACTTTGATAGAACATCACTCCATAAGGCTAATTTAAGATGACTCGATTGAGATGATATGATTGGATGGATTTTCTTATGAGCATTGAGTCTTGAGAGGGGTATTGAGCACCGAATGAGTAAGAATTAATCCAACTTGCACTCATCAAACTATGCAGACAACCATAGGTGAGGATTCAAACCATCACATTATATTGTGGTTCCCTCTTGGTAAAGTCCATGAAACAATAAAGGACTTCTTTGATTTGCTGGTGGTCCCTAGTGGATTTTATTCGTTCCCTACTTGGCAAGTACAAAATGGTTGTGGCAATATCAGGTGATTTTTCTACAATCACTTGCTCATAAGTGATTATTGTCAGATAAGAGAAACTCCTAGAATGTTCCCACCTTGAGTACTCTAAGATGAGGTGAGATGAGATGAGATAAGATAAGTCCTTTTGAGATAATTCTGATTTCATTGATGAGGTTTGTTGGGTTAGATGGATCATTTTTCTACTCTTTATTCTTGCTTTATATGGATACTTGACATGTTGATTATTATTATTCTGAGTTGATTGTTGTTTCTATATTATTCCACTATTTTGATTTTATTCAGCTATTTTACATACCGTACATTCCACGTGGCGTTGTATTATTTTTTGATATAGATATAGGGATTAAAGATCATCAACATGCGTATCATTGAGGATCTTGGACATTTAGCTGATTGGTGAGCCTCCCCTACTTCAGAGGATTCTTTACCTTTATTTTTGTCTTGCTTTAGAGTTGACTTGCTTAGCCTTGTTTTTATTGAGGTAGCCATGGGATTGTCATCGGCACCGCCTGATAGTGATAGAGGCTTCATAGATTTGAGCTGAATGTTGATTGTTAATATTGTGAGCTAGTTCTTTCTACTACCCTTCTATTACATTATTATTATTTTAAGACTAGATGATAAGATATGCCCATTTACTCTTCCTTTGTCTTTTGTTGGTTTGTGGAGATTATTGTTCGAATAATTGTGATGAGGCCAAGTGGTCCGCTTGGGACTAGCAATAGTCTCTGGATGCTGGTCACGTCTTGGGTCTCCTCTCGGGGCATGACAATCTTTGTATTAGAGCATGAGTTCAAGTGTCTTAGCGAGTCTATAAAGCCGTATTTAGTAGAGTCTAGTTTATGGGTGTGTTGTCGACCACACTTGATAAGCAGGAGGCTATAGGACATTAGGAATTGTTTACCTTTATTCATATTCTAAATCGTGCTATGGAGTTATGCTCTATGAAAGTTATCTTCTAATTTATGCTTTGCACGTTGCAAAATTGTGATCATGCCTCCCAGAAGAGCCGACAGAGGTAGAGGACGTCACGCTAGAAAGAATGTCAACCCACCTGAGCCTTAAGGACATGAGGAGCCCGTCGAACAGGCTGTCCCTTTTGCGTAACCCCTATAAGATGAGGTATCCAATGCTGAGCTTCGCCAGGATATTAAACTCTAGCCTAGGCTATCACAGTATCTGGTGTGAGACAAGGAGCTGGTTGACAGGTAGAGTACGGGAATTCTTGAGGATGAATCCACCTGAGTTCACAGGGTCTGCATCCACCAAGGATCCTGAAAACTATGTGGAGGAGCTTCAGAAAGTATTCCAAGTAATGCATGTGGCTGCTGCTGACAGAATGGAACTTGCTGCTTACTAACTTAAGGGTGTGGCCAAACTTTTTTATGATCAATAGAAGAAGGGTAGAGGAGAGGATGCCCCCGTACTGACTTAGGCTATGTTCGAGGAAGCTTTCTTGGGGCGTTTCTTCCCAAGGGAGCGAACAGAGGCAAATGTGAGAGAGTTCTTGAATTTGAAGTAGGGCTCTATGTCTGTGCAAAAGTATGGTCTAAAGTTTACACAATTGTCTTGCTATGCTCCAAAAATGCTTGCTGATTTGAGAGTGAGGATGGGAATGTATATTGATAGGTTGAATTGGGCAAAGAGAGATGGGAGGTGAGCAATACTTGTGAATGATGTGGACATCGAGAGACTGATGACCTTTTGGCAACAAATAGATGAGGATAGTCAACATGATAAAGAGGAACATAAAGCAAGAAAGCTAAAACATTTAGATATCAGGTTGGAAAGAAAGGCAATGGCAATCGATTTCTAGTGCTATCATCTGCTAGTGCACCTGGGCCTAGAGTCAAAAATGATCAGAGGTCCTAGAATGTTGGAGCCTATGAGTCTCAGTCACAAGCTAGTATGGCTCAAGTTTTATGAGGTAAACCACCATGTGGTACATATGGCAAGTTACACATGGGTAAATCCGCTAAGGGAGTGATGTATGCTAGAAGTGTGGCCATGTAGGTCACTATTAGAGAGATTTCCGCTGTGGGCTGATCAGGTTCAATCTTTTGCACTAGCCTCGCCAGCTAAGGGAAATCAAAAAGGTACTATGTCAGGAACGGAGCTACAAACTATTTGTATGCCATGGGTAGTCAACATGATCAGGAGAACTCCCCAGATATTGTGATGGGTATGATTTGAGTGTCTTCTATCTATTATTATACATTGATAGATCCTGGTACCACATTATCTTTTGTAACTCCTTATGTGGTAAGTAGATTTGGTAGAATCGCAGAGAGTCTTCTTGAATCGTTTGATGTTTCTACTATCGTGGGTGAGTCTATTTGGGCTGAGAGAATCTATAGAGGTTGTGTGGTGTCCATCCATCACAAAGATACTATCATTGATCTGACTGAGGTAGATATGACTGATTTTGATTTGATCCTTGGCATTGATTGGCTCCACACCTATTATGCCTCCGATGATTGTAGAGCCTGAACCATTAAGTTCTAATTTTTGAATGAACCAGTTTTAGAGTGGAAGGGTGATTGTGTAGAACCTAAAGGAAAATTTATCTCATATCTTAGAGTGATTAATATAATTGCTAAGGGTTGTATCTATTACCTCGTTTGAGCAAAATCTGATGATGTTGAGTCTCCTACTGTTGGGTTAGTCCCTATTGTGAATGAATTTCTGAAAATATTTCCTAAGGATCTGCCCTGAGTCCCTCCTTATAGGGAGGTTGACTTTGGGATTGATATTCTTCTTGATACCCAACCTATCTTAATTCCACCTTATAGGATGGCCCCCGTTGAGTTGATAAAGGTGAAAGAATAATTGAAAGATTTGTTAGAGAAGGGTTTCATAAGGCCGAGTGTTTCTCTTAGGGTGCCCCTGTCCTGTTCGTACAAAAGAAAGATGAATCTTTTAGAATGTGCATTGATTATAGGCAATTGAACAAGGTCATAATAAATAACATATACCCCATCCCAAGGATAGATGACTTGTTTGACCAATTTTAGGTTACCTCTTGTTTCTCAAAGATAGACCTCAAATTTGGCTACCATTAGTTAAAAATAAGGTAATACGATGTCCCAAAGACAACTTTTAGGACTAGATATGGCCATTTTAAGTTCTTGTTATGTCCTTTGGGTTGATGAATGCACCTCAGCCTTCATGTACTTGATGAATAGAGTGTTCAGATAATATCTTGATATGTTTGTAATTGTGTTCATCAATGACATTTTAGTGTATTTGTGAGATGAAGAGGAATATGCAAATCACCTCAGAATTGTCCTCCAAATACTTAAGGACCATAAGATGTATGCAAATTCTAGCTTTCCCAGGCCATGTTGTCTCCGGTGATGGTATTCGAGTAGATGCTCAAAAGATTAAAGTGGTTAAGAATTGGCCAATACCAACCTCTCCAGTGACATAAGGAGTTTCTTGGTGTTGGTAGGTTACTACCGCAGATTTGTTGAGGGATTTTATTCCCTGTCCACACTATTGACGAAGTTGACTCAGAAAAAGGTCAAGTGCCAATGGTCTAATGAATATGAGAAAAGCTTCCAAGAGTTGAAAACTAGATTAACTACTACACCTGTTTTAACCTTGGCCAATGGGATGGAGGACTTTGTAATCTATTATGATGCTTTGAGAGTTGGATTAGGATGCGTGCTGATGCAGAGGGGGAAGGTGATAGCTTATGCATCCAAACAACTTATGATTCATGGGAGGAACTATCTAACCTATGATCTTGATTTAGCAGTGGTGGTGTTTGAACTTAAAATTTGGTGCCACTACTTGTATGGAGTGTATGTGGATTTGTTCACCGACCACAAGAGCTTACAATATGTCTTCAGTCAAAAAGATCTCAACCTGTGATAGAGAAGATGGTTAGAGTTACTCAAGGATTATGGTATGAGCATTCTCTACCATCTATCTAAAGCTAACATTATTGCTGATGCTCTTAGTAGGTTATCAATGGGTAGCACAACCCATATTGAGGAAAGGAAAAAGGAGCTAGTAAAGGAAATGCATCGATTAGCCTGATTGGGTGTTTAGCTTGAGGAGATTGATGAGGAAGGAGTTAGTGTTAGGAATAGGTCTGCTTCATCTTTGGTGTCAGAGGTGAAAGAAAACCAAGACCAAGATCCCATCATTCTCCAATTGAAGGAGGCCTTCCATAAACAGAAAGTGATGGTCTTCTCTAAAGGGAAAGATGGAGTGTTAAGATACCAGAGTAGATTGTGTGTTCTAGATATTGATGGTATTCGAGATAGAGTCATGGCTGAAGCTCATAGCACTAGATATTCCATTAATCCTGGCTATACCAAGATGTACCATGACTTGAGAGAAGTCTATTGGTGGAGAGGAATGAAGAGGGATGTTGTTGAGTTCGTCTTAAAGTGATCGAATTGGAGGATATATTGAGAGTTTATGTTTTTAATTTCAAGGAAAATTGGGAAGATCACCTAACATTGATTGAATTTTCATATAAGAACAGTCATTATGCAAGCATTTAGATGGCCCCCTATAAGAGCTTATGTAGGAGGAGGTGTAGATCACTGATTAGGTGGTTCGAGGTTTGAGAAGCAGAGTTTATTGGGCCTACTCTTGTCCATCAATCAATGGAGAAGGTTAAGGTCATTAAAGAGAGGTTGAAGACTACATAGAGTCGCCAGAAATCCTACACCAATATGAGAAGGAGAGACTTAGAATTCGAGGTAAATGATTGGGTATGCTATAAAGTGCCACCTATGAAGGGTGTCATGAGATTTTAGAAATAGAGAAAATTTAATCCATGCTATATTGGGCCTTATTGGATCGTGAAGAAGATTGGGAAGGTTGACTACGAATTAGAGTTTCCCTCTGAGTTAGACGACATCTATCTCGTGTTCATCGTATCGATGTTGAAGAAATGTTTACAAGATCCTAACTTGATGATCCCTGTGGAGAGCATTGGAGTGAAGCATAGCTTGACCTACAAATTCCTTGATCATCAGATTTGCAAGTTGAGAACCAAAGAGGTAGACTTAGTTAATGTCCTCTGGTGGAATCAGTTCATTGAGGAAGCCATATGGGAAGTTGAGGAAGAGATAAAAGAAAAATATCCACACCTGTTCATGCCAAATGATGAGAACATTGAAGGTAATTTCCTTACTCTTAACTAGTTGATTGTCTTTTCTTGAGTTGATTGTCTATTCTCGAGTTCGAATAGAGTTGATTGATGATTGAGAAAGAATCAAGAGTTTGATTGATAGATGTGAATGTTGAGATGAGTTTGAGTCTATTTGTGCCTTGTATCCACTTTTACTCATCATTCGAGGACGCATTATCCAAAGGAGGAGATGATATAATACCTGATAAAATTATCAAAATACCCTAGAGTAGAGATAAGTGCATAATGTGTCTTCCCATGCTCCATTTTCAAATTCGAGTCTAGGTATGCGATCAGCATAAAACATTGAGCTGGGAAATGGTCTCTGTCAATTTTTAGAGCGGTCGGATCAAAAGATAATTTTTTGATTAGAAATAAAAACCAGTGTGAGTGCCCGACAGAGGTGAGTCGCGCCTCTGTAGCAGACCTACACTTATGTTTTTAAAATTTGTTAATAGAGATTAGAAAACTCATTCAGAAAATTTTCAAAAAAAAGCACTGGTACACGATAGGTCCGCATTGCAGTCGCTTTCCCATAGTGTAACGTTTTCAAAACAATTACGGGAGGCATTTTGGGTAATTCCCAACACCTTCTAAACTCAAAACATGATCAAAATAAGTCATTTTGATGCATAAAAGGGTCTAAACCCCCATCCCTAAGTCATTCTAAGTTAATGAAATAGACTAGGGCTTGAAAGAAGAGTAGGAGCGCGTAAGATTGAAGAATTCAAGGAGGATTCTTGAGAGATTGATTGCCAAAGCTTCATCACAGGTATGTATGGCTAAACTAAAAGCATGAGATTATTCTCTTATATGTCGCATAGATGGTCTTAAAAGTGAGTTAAAAGTTTTTGAGTCTATATACATGATTCTTGATTATTTTCTTGAGAAATTATATTTATTACGTGTATTTTCAGATGTTGATGATCATCATAAACTTATTTTCTTGAATTGAATATTTTCATGAGATATTGCATAAACCTTATATGTTAATTATCAAAAGCATGCATGAAAGAAGATAGAGATTGAGTCTAGATCCTTGATTGAGAATGTCGATTGTAATTGTAATTGTGAATGTGAAAATGATGATAGGTTGATAATAGTTGATGGCCCATGAGTCTTCCTGAATGAACTCTAATGATTGTCTATTCAATTGTTCCCTAATAGTTGTTTTATGTCCCGAGAAATTGATTAATGAGATGATGAGAGTCCCTATGAAACTGATTGAATCATGAAGTTCCTCCATGAGACTGATTTGTGATGAGTTGATCGAGTTGATTTAATTGGATGAATTATCTTATGATCATTGAGTCTTGGGAGCAGTATCAAGCACTAAAAGAGTAAAAGTTAATCCAATTCGCACTCGTCAAACTACATTGCCAAGCGTAGGTGAGGATTTGAACCATCACTTTACATTGTGGTTCTCTCTTGATAGAATTCCTGAAATAATAGAGGACTTGTTTGATTTGCTAGTGGTCCCTTGTGAATTTGATTCATTCCCCATGCAGAAAGTACAAAATAGCTGTGGTAATATCAGTGTGATTGTTGTAAATCACTGGCTCATAAATGATTGTTGTCAGATAAGAAAAACTTCCAGAAAGTTCCCATCTTGAGTACTCTGAGATGAGGTGAGATGAGATGAGTTTAGATGAATTCCTATGAGATGAGTGCGATTTGATTGATGAGGTTTAATGGGTTAGATGGGTCATTTGTCTACTCTTTATTCTAGTTTTAGATGGACACTTGACATATTGATTGTTATTATTCTAAGTTAATTATTATTTCTATATTATTCTATCTGTTCCGATTTCATTCAGTTATTTTACATACCGTACATTCCATATACTGACACCATTCGGCGCTACATCATTTTATAATACAGATACAGGGATTAGAGTTTATCAGGTGTGTCATTGAGGATATTGGATGTTCAACTAACTGGTGAGCCTCCCCTACTTCAGAGGATTCATTACCTTTATATTTATCCTTCTTTAGAGTTAGTCTTGCTTAGCTTTATTTTCATTGAGGTAGCCATTGGTCTGTCGTTGGCACCACCTAATAGTGATAGAGGCTTCATAGACTAGAGTTGAATGTTGATTGTTAAGATTGTGAGCTAGTTCTTCTACTAGCCTTCCATTACATTATTAATATTTTGAGACTAGATGATAAGATGTACCTATTTACTTTTCCTTTGTCTTCCGCTAATTTGTAGAGATTGTTGATTGAATGATTGTGATGAGGCCAAATGGTTCACTTCGCTTAAGGACTAGTAATAGTCTCTGGATGCCGGCCATATCTTAGTCCACTCCCTGTCGTGATAGGTTCAAACCATGCTTCATAAACCGGCTTTCATAGAATCAATCCGGTCGTTATAATGAAGGGTAGTTTTTATCATTTCTATAAATCCTATTCCTAAACTATCATTTTTTTTAATCTAAAGAGGCCTAAGTTAGACCTTAAATCCTAAGGAACTCTCATTCTCTTCATTCTTCCAATTCCTAAAACTTTTCTAAGGAATTATTCTCTCTAGAAGGCAAGGAAAAAAGGGCGTGGGTTTCAAGGTTATTCCTAAAGGCTTCAAGTTTGGTTTTCCCAATCATACTAAGGTGTGTAAGTTTGATTTATCGATCTTCTTTCACCCACAAAGTCCTTTATAATGTATTTTACCTTTTATTTTTAATTCCTTCAAGTAAATATGCATGCAAATGATGGTTTTATGATATTTATGTCATCAAATTATCTCATTGATATCCTATGATGTTTGTACCAAGAATTTACATGTATTTACGTTATTAATGATGACCTAAATGATGAGTTTTTTTTATTGATGAAGTGTGGGCTGTTTTGCACATTTTTAATAAGTATATTTTCATGATTTAAGTATGAATATGCGATTTATGATTGTTCCAATTTAAAAACAGTAAGACCCCACCTATGAGGGGTATGAGAAATACAAGAAAATAAGGTTTGGAAATTTTGGAAAAGCTGTCAGTGTTTATGAGAAGGTTTTTACAAGTCGTAAGATAGACTACTGATCGTATATATTTTTGTGAAACTTGGTTAAACTTGGTAAAATTTGAAACCTTTCAAGAGTTCTCTCTATGACTTATCAAACGATGAGTAAAGTCTTCTATGAATCATAGATTCTGTCATGGAAATGAGAATCAAAGAAAGGGTCTTTAAAATTCTATCAGACGAAAACCCTATCTATGGCCTGTAAAATGGACCATGATGGTAAACGGGGTCTCGTAGTCCTACCTAGTGATCTTTACAGGGGAAGTTCTACCCTTTCCTAGACCCTTAATAGCCTTATCTAGCCCCTCCATAACTCCTCATGCAATTCCAAGCCCCTCTATCATCAAGTCAAGTGCAAACAATTCCAATCGCCTAATTTCTAACATGAGTTCGTATATATGTCAACTTTAAATAATTGTATCTTTTAGAACATAATGAATTATATGTACGGTGGCCCACTAAATGAAATCTCTTTGAATTATCTTTCCAACACAACTGTTTTTACCTCATTTAGTGTTCGGGCTAAAAAGTTAATACCCATTTTAGTAGAGCACTGTCAGACTGTTAGTTTCCACGACCCACTCTATGGGCCGTGGAATGACTAACGACCCATTAATGGGGTTTCACGGAAAATTTTTGGCCAGTTTTAAAGGGGTGGTTTTGTTATTTCCCACACCCTAAGCTAATGCAACATCATTTTGGCCCCTATTATGCCCTTTATCAGTATATACAACCTAACTCACCTCATTCCTCCTCATTCCAGAAATACTCCAGGCCTCAAAACTCTCTCAAGCTCTCTCAAGGCATTCAAGTGTGAGGGCAAGCTAGGTTTTGGGGTTCTCCATCTCCAAATGAGATCTTCTCCACCAAAATCACACCAAGGTATGTATGTTTGATTATGGGAACCTTGATTCTTACAAGTCCAACCATTCTTCTTCTCTAACTATATGAAATCTGCAGATCTTTATGGGTATTTTATGAACTCTTGCATGTGATATTACTATTATTTATTCTATGATGGTTTATTTTTGTGCATTATCATGAAGTAAAATATCATGTGGAATTTATGAATCTATATGAGTATTGAGGAAGTCTTAACCAGGTTTTACTTGATAAGATGAGTTTCATGTTCCCATGCCCATGGTTTTGGAAGATGATGTATATTATTATAATGGGTTGTTAAAGAAAGAGTCAAACTAATTATGTTCCTTTATATGTCTTTAAATATGATTTCTAAATAGTAAGGGTTCTATTACAATATTGGTGGGTTGATTTGAATAACTTTAAAATGAATTGATTTTACTTCTCTTGTCTTATACTCTTGGAATGCATGATTTTAAGTATATGTGCATATACCTACCATGTTTGAATAAATTTACATGATGACAAGATTTCTTTGTGAATGAATGATTATTGAATGAATCACAAAACAAATATGTTATGACAAATTATGGGCTCCAATCATGTATTAAACTCATGAAAATTTTTCATGATTTGTAAGTAAAATGTTGAGCCCTTATGCTAGATATTCTAGCCTCTTGTGGGTAAATCATGTCTACATGAAGGGGTCACACATGATAACTATTTTTACCATCATTTACTCTACTATCTTATGCTCACTAGAAGAGGTTATGTATGTTACAATCTCTACCCTCATGTGCAATGCAATGCCTACCAGAAGGGGTCAAGTCTTTGCGATGTTTTTATCCTCTAGTACAAGGTATTTGCCACTTATAGGGGTCATTTTTGAATGAGATACTCATGCCATGTTACAATACTCTATAATTTATGAAAGTTATGATTGAATTTATGATTATTTCAAGTACTCCATGGGACTAGATCTAGTACCGAAAGAGGCTTAAGGTAGGGGCTTAACCAAAGTGGTCCTTATATAAAGTCTTGGTTTACCTTGGCAAGTAGACCACTTCTTCATTCAGTGTGGAGTAAACATCAGAATTTCAAGAAGTAGGTTGTTTGATCTTATATGTTGATTAGGGTCTCCTCCCACATATGTATGATATATTATGCAAGTTTGACTATCTTCATTCATGTTTTAACTTAACCATTGATTATACATGCCATATTGAGCTCATATCTATTGATTATGATTATGAATCATGATTATTATGGCTTATATTCCTTGTGCCATTGCACCCCACATACTTAGTACATTCCAAGTACTAATGAATACTTTTTGCCTATATGATCTAACTACATAGGGACCAGAGCTCCTATTCATCCTTCTCTTCGTGGCTAGATGGTTTGTTCAAAGATTGCTATTGGTAAGTCCTCCATATCATGGACAACATCTACTTTTATCTCATACTCATTAAGACTTATTTACTTATGGATATCTATCTTTTGAGGGTGAGCCCAAGAGATGTCTTGGTCCCTATTCCACTCATACTAGAGGTGTTATTGGATATGGATGGTTATGTATTGAGCTTGACTCCTACTATCTTTATGTAATTTTTGAAGACTTCCCTTAGTCCCTTTTTTCCCTTCTATGCTTGTTGTATGTGGATGGATGTTATGGTAGTCCCAAGTCACTGAAAATCCCCATAGCGTGAGTCCCACTTACCTGTCCCTTAGACTTATTTGCTATGTGATTCATGCAAATCCCCTTCCCCATAACATCCCCATAGTGTGAGTCTAAGTCCTCATTTCCCCTTATAAATTATGTGTTTCTTTCTCTTTTTACTCACTCTGCAAAATCAAGTATGTGTTATGCATGCTAAAGAGAATTATTTAAGATTCCCTTTGGGTTACCATTCGTCATGTTACATTTAGGCCCTAGGCTTGGGGTGTGACAAAAGCTTAGCCCACCTAGTTTTCAAGTAAAGTCTTGCATGATTTATGATGATGATTACGACATTAAAGATGAGTTTTAAATTTATGATTTGTCAAAGATATAAGCATATTGACAATTTCCCTAAAGGATGTTTAAGAAGGTCCACAAGATGAAAGGACAATTCTCATTTGGTGATTCCTTAAATTTGAGCCACTCTTATGATTTTCTACTTTTGATTCTAACTATGAAATTTGGTTCCTTAAATTCAAGCCACTCTTATGATTTTCTACTTGTGATTCTAACTGTCATAATTTGACTAAGCTATGCTCTGAAGATTCTGTGGGATGACTAAGCACCCTATGTGACATTGAGGTGGGTTTTGATAAGTGAAGCTTAGCAGTAACCCTTTGTCTCAGTAGCTATGTGCCACCATAAAAGTCCTTGTAGGCTATGCTACTGGATCTACGTAAGCCATTTCTATTGTATAAAGAAGCGTGCAAAGTGATGGAGTTCCACCTGAAAAGTGATTTCCCTATGCCAACGTATGGGGTTATGTTGGATTTCATGTAGTAGCTCATATGGTCTTATATATTGGTTAAGATCTTCTCCCACTAGTTTATGACTCTATGGTGTGATTTCATTACATGTGATTTCTCATGCATTGACTCTATTAATATTGAGCAATATTCTTTGTGCATACTTAAGCTCGTATTCATATACTCTAATACCTCTTGTATACTTATATGTTTTACTTATAAATAATGACATTACAATTTCATGCTTGCATTACATCTCATATACTTAGTGCATTTCAATGTATTAATGAATATTTTGCCTGCATGATTTAACCATGTAGAGTCAGGTACTCTTCCACTGGCTTATGGCTAGTTGTCGGTGTTCAAAACTTGTACTTTAATTACGGTGAGCCCTTAGTCCAGGACTCTACGAATTTTCAATCTAGATTTTATTTTTTTTGAGATAAGATATATATTTCTCTTTTGAGGCTTTTACTTTCTATGTTGTTAAACAATGAATTCTTTTCTATTTGATGAAAATTGATCATTATCGATTCTGTCCATCGATGTTTTAGTTGGTATGCATTATGGACAAACATGTCAATGTTTCTTTAATGTTGTTTCAAAGTCTTAAAATACCCATAGACCCTTTAGCCGTTATTTTTATTCTACAAAATTAATTTAATGCTTATGAATGTTTGAGATATTAAAGATGGCTTGGGTTAGGTGCCCTCGGTATCTCATTCGCAGTATGATGACCAAGCCTTGTGTTAGATCGTTACAAACATGGTATCAAAGCATGAGGTTTTAGAATGTTCCTCGAATATCCATGTATATCTGGTTGGGTACAGTCTCATTCAAGGTTGTGAAGCATGTCGCTATCTTGGGTGAGAGGCTATAAGATGGTTTAGGAAAGTCTTCCCTTCTTTCTTGCTCATGTTGTGCCTTTAGAGTTGGCTAAGGTTTGTTTTATGACTAATGATGAACTTTTTGATTTTTTCTATATCATGCCACCAATAAGAGATCCACACCAAAGAGGCACTCCCAAGCGACAAGTTCCTCTGCTCCAATAAGATTATGCAGTGTCCCATGTAAAGTTCTGACCCGCCTTTATCTTGTTGGCCCAATCATTGGCTAACTAATCTAGATGGATATCGTTGATCTTCCCCAAGTACCTACTCCATACACTAGAGTAAAAGACTTCATGAGGATGAACCCTTCAGATTCTATGGTTCCAAAATGGAGGAGGACCCTATTGAGTTCTTTGAGGAGGCCTACCGGGTCTTAGTGGTCATGGGTATCCCTTTAGAGGAGAAAGCTGAGTTAGTGGCCTACCAACTCTAAGGGGTGGCTAAAATATGGTACAAACAATGATTAGATAAGAGGGGTCATGAAGCGAGTCCCGTCAGATGGGAAAAGTTCAAGTGTGCCTTCTCGGATTGGTTCTTTATGATTGAGCTAAGGGAGGTTAAGGTCCAAGAGTTTATTAACCTCAAGCAAGTTCCATGAGAATGAGGGAGTATGCCCTCAAATTCACCAAGCTTTCCAAATATGCTTCCTTTATAGTTGCGGATCGTAGGGCCTGTATGAGAAAATTTATCTCTGGCATCTCTGACTTAGTGTCCAAAGAGTGTAACACGACCATGCAAGTGAAGGAGATAGACATCTAACGATTGATTACTTATGTAGAGCAAATAGAGAAAGAGAAGCTAAGAAACACAACAAGGGAGTCCAAAAGGCCTAAGGCAGATGGTGGGAGCTATTCCTACCAAATGAATGCTAGTCATAAGTTCCAAGGTAGTGAAAAGCACTGTGGACAAGGGTTTACCAACACCCTTACTTCCTAGACTACTAATGATAAAAGGGAAGCTCCTCAGCCCCAATGCCCAAGTTTGTCTAAGTGTGGACGACTCCACAAGGGAGAGTGCCTAGTCGAGTCCAATGCTTGTTTCAAATATGGGAAGCCTGACCATCATGCTAAAGATTGTGGAAGTGGTGGTGCAAGGCCCCAAGGTCAAGGTGGGAAAGTCCAAGGAGCCCAAACGACAAATTGATTCTATGCTCTCCATGGTCGCTAAGAGGTTGAAGAGGCTCTAAATATTGTCACTAATACGTTGGGAGTTTTAAATTTTGATATATATGCCTTATTAGATCGGGGAGCTAATTTGTCATTTCTGACTCCATGTCTTGCTAATAAATTTCATACATGTCTTGATGTCCTTCGTGAGACTTATGAGGTAAGAAACCCCATAAGTGAGTGCATTGTTGCTCAAAGAGTCTATAGAAATTGTCCTATCTCCATTTCACATGAAGTGATCTCTTGTGATGTAATTGAGCTTTCCATGGTAGACTTTTATGTAATACTTAGGATGGATTGGTTACATATTTCCTTTGACTGTAGCACCCGTATAGTCAAGTTTCAATTACCAAATGAACCTATTCTTGAATAAGAGGGTAGTAACTCTTCATGCAGGGGTCAATTCATTTCTTTCTTAAAGGCCCTAAATGTGATTTTCAAAGGGTGTATTGATCACGCTCAAATAGTACCTCTCACTCTAAGGATAAAACGATCATTGTCAAATATAAAACCTAATCATGACTAGGGTTAAATCCCAAGGGAATATAGGGCTTTCCCACTTCAATTCACTAACAATCAATTTAAATATCAAATCACTTAATT
Organism: Solanum sejunctum; assembly: GCA_025642045.1. NCBI lineage: Eukaryota > Viridiplantae > Streptophyta > Magnoliopsida > Solanales > Solanaceae > Solanum > Solanum sejunctum. The sequence continues at coordinate 13,955,812 of JAOTQJ010000001.1, read as the reverse complement.
CTCAAGGCAAGGGGGGTTGCAATGATTAATAAAAACTTAAACTAAACTAATAAAATGGAGAGACATTCAAATTGGAGAGCAACATGGGAAATTATGTTCTTCATGATTCACTAACTTAAAACCCCCGGATAACATAATGTAAATTGGGACATTGTATGCAGAATGATAACTTAAGTTCTTCCAACACTTGTGGCCTATTTTCCCTTACTGGTGGATTATCTGCTCTAACAACATCATCATTATTTCGGCCCATAGCTTCATCAACTGCACTATTTATGTTTGCTTGAGCCATTCTCCTTTCAACATGTTAGATCTCAAGATTAATTGGAGCTAAAGGTCTGCCTTGGCTTCTTGTATTGGGCATATACCTAGTATACCCTGCAAAAGAAACTAAACAACAAAAATAAAAACAAAAACAAGAACAAAAGTTAAATACAAGATAATTAAGAAATCAACACTTGAATTAACTACTAGTGAAACCAAATCAAAGCATCGCCATATTATCTGCTCTAACAACATCATCATTATTTCGGCCCATAGCTTCATCAACTCCAATATTTATGTTTGCTTGAGCCATTCTCCTTTCAACATGTTAGATCTCAAGATTAATTGGAGCTAAAGGTCTGCCTTGGCTTCTTGTATTGGGCATATACCTAGTATACCCTGCAAAAGAAACTAAACAACAAAAATAAAAACAAAAACAAGAACAAAAGTTAAATACAAGATAATTAAGAAATCAACACTTGAATTAACTACTAGTGAAACCAAATCAAAGCATCGCCGTATTCCCAAGCAAAAGCGCCATTAATTTTGATCATGCTCAAATAGTACCTCTCACTTTGAGAATAAAGTGATTATGGTCAAATATAAAACTTAACCAAGGTTAGGGTGGAATCCCAAGGGAATATGACGCTTTGCCACTTTGATTCACTAACAATCAATTCAAATATCAAATAATTTAATTCTTCAAGGAAAAAGGGGGTGGGTGGGTTTGCAATGACTAATAAAAACTCAAACTAAACTACTCAAACAGAGAGACAATCAAATTGGAGAACAACTTGAGAAATTGTTTTCTCCATGATTAGCTAAGTTAAACATCCTGAATAATATAACCTAAATTGGGATATTGCATGGAGGATGACAACTTAAGTTCTTCCAACTCTTAGGCAAAGGTGAAGGTTGAATTTCACTATGTCCATTACCCATTGTCTGAGTCAACCTCTCCTTGGCCGAGTTTGGTTGATGAGATGAGAAGACATCAATCAAATTCTGTTACCTCTTTCCTTTTCCTCTTCATCACTGCGTGGATCAGAATCATAACACTAGGTGGGGTTTAATGTTGGCCACCATTAAACAACACTCAAAATGAAGGAAAATTCATAATACATGCAAATACCCAACTCAAAAAGCTTTTCCTATTCATCAATACTTGGATTAGGATCATGACACTAGGTGGGGTTTAATGTTGGCCACCATTAAACAACACTCAAAATGAAGAAAAATGGATAATACATACAAATACCCAACTCAAGAAGTCCAAATAATCCGGGTTTTCCTAAGTTAGCTACTTATAATTCCCACAACCCCAAGTTGTGGGGTTTAGACACTCATGGTTTGGGCAAGCAAATCAACAATGAATAAAGAAGACATGGTAGGTTTCTTACACATGAAAATTGAAGATCAATGAAACCCACTTTGCAATTAGAATCACAAGCTTGAATGATGATTTAATCCACAAGTGAATCTAATCTCCAAATTTGAGTCTCCAAAGATAAAACCTAAAATTCTAATCTAAAACCTCTCTAAAATCTAGGTACAATCTTGAATAATGAATGAAAGCTGCTCCTAAAACCCTAAAATATACTATTTATAGCATTAACAAAATGATCCTTAAAATAATTAGAAAATCTGGTTGGCATCTGCTATGGCACACAGTTATGACTCGTAGGATGCCCTACAAGTTGTAGTCAGGCTTTCATGGTTAGTACTTGATATTTTAGACTTCATTACTTTGATCCACTTCTATGAATCATAGTCTGATCTATGACTCATAGTGTCTTCTCATAGTCCACACTTATATTTCTTGGTCCACTTATGATTAACATTATCGATAACCATGATGCCACCCATTATGAGTAGTAGAAGAGACTACGACTTGTACCTGAGGCTCATATAGCTGAACTTCAACTTTTCATATTTTGGTTTTGAACAATGTTAGTTGAGATGATACTGCCTCTGTGACTCATAGCTTGGTCTATTACTCGTAGAGGTTTCGTATGTCCTAAAAATTAGAAAAATCTGCAACTTTTCTCAAAATCAAGCTAACCTGTATTTTTTGCAAAAACAGACACAAAAGCATATCAAAATCATAAAAGTCACATTGAGAACACACAAAAACCCATGTTTTAGGCATCAAATGAGCTATATTTTGATAGCATATCAATACCCTAAACTTAGAATTGTTGCTTTTCCTCAAGAGATGACTCAATCTAGATAGATGATACAACAACATATAACAATTAACCCAATGGCATATATCATCCTCAAAATCAACTCAGGTACCCATAACAACTTTTTCAAAACAAGATCGTGTTGCTAATAAGCAAACCATAACATATTGATACATTTGATAATCTAACTATGACCAGTTATGGAGCATCAACAATTCACACTTACTGAACAAGTCAAATATTGACCATGCAATGCATATGCCCTCACAAAAAAGAAGTCCCTTTTAAACTAATGTTTTCAAACGTTGATCATGGGAAAGCATACCCACTCTCGAAAATGAGATTCATGCATGATAACCAATACTATAGGCTTGCCCCTATACTTATAACTTGGACTATTGACAAATTGAATTAGGATCACTTTAGGACTTCATAGGCTTCTAACATGGGCTTATGATGCTCCGGTATGGAATTTTGGACAATTAGTGACTAAGGGCTAACCTTGAACCACACTTTTCAACACTTTCACCTCACCAACTTAATCAGTCTCAACTTGTTCTCCCTTTTTCTTCATTTTCAAGCTTTTTGGGTATTTTAACTTTATTTTTTCAGCTTGTGCCTTATTTTCATACTCATAATGCTTTTTTAACTCAATCTAAGACATCTTCTTCTCTTTTTCTTTTACTCGGTACATGACTTTCTACTCTTTTTTTATTTCCAATTCACCACCTCATTTTTGCTATTATACCACAACATAGGCCACTCTTAACTTAGGCTTTTAGCCTGCGGTGAAGTACATAATATCTAATCACTAAACTAGGGCCACTTTTGCTAGCCATCCTCAACTTAGGCTTTTTGCGTATGTCAAGGTTTACAATGTTCAAGGATAGACCAGGGCCAACATCAAGGTATTTCACCAGACAAGGTTAGGCTAATTGGTGTTAAGAAAGAAAAGGGTACATGTAAGGCTTAAATATTTGGAACAATGAATAAGCTCTTTCATTTGCTTGGTTATTTGGGCAAAAGTGGACTAAATCAAAGAATAAGAGCCTAAGCTCCCTTCCTAATCTATATAATCTCCAGTCTAACTCAAAGTAATAAGGCAAATTCTGAATCAGTAGATAATGTATGAATATAACAAAATTAGCTTACACGCATATGAAATTGCACACATAGCCAACAAAGACTCACAGATCATGCTTCAAGTATCAACTTGCCTTCATTTAATCAAAACAAACATTGCCAAACCATTCAAACAAGCATGATTGTAACGTAACTACTAATCAACAAAATTTTCATGGGTACTAATTTTCCAAAATATTTCATAAATTATCAAAACAAGATGCTTACCATAAGTTTAACGACCATATATTACAAATATTATCTAAAAATCCTAAACATTCCAGTTCAATAGAAAATAAAACATCTACAAGGAAAAAGAACACATGCAAGAAAACCTCGAGATTAGAAATTGGGGTAGCTATGGACTAAAAGCTACTCAAACTTCACCCTAGTCCATAGCCATCCACACCTCACGAAAAAGAATGTATGTTGTCCTTAATGTACAATGCAAAATCAAAATAAGCATAAGGGGTCAACAAAATCAAACATATCATAGTGCCTAAGCTCGGTCTCCGACTACCTCTGAACATTTCCCTCTAAAGTGATGGTCCGTATCACATATGCGCTAGACGATCTAATATCTAACACTTAATCTAGCTCCTATGGTTTTCTTATCTTTTCTTCTTCTTTTGATACCCATTGGACAAACCTAATTGAATTCTTAGCAACCTTTTCATCAACCTTATAGGTCTTCTGCTATACCTACCACTCTACTGCGTCATCATCATCAATGGGTCTCTTTCTAGAAGCACACAATGGGGGATCCTCTGAATTAACTAGATCAAATAGTGGCTCATCTGCAGTTGCAGGCTTAGGAACTATAGTCAAAGCCACTAATAATGTAGACAAATCAGCCTTCAACTTTGTCAACTCCTTATGAAAAGCTGATAGGTCTACAGAATAGGCCTCGGCTAGTCGCTTCTATTATCTCTTCTCAAAGATATGGATGCGGGCATCCACCATAGTAATACGCTGCTTAATTGTGTATATGGTGAATAAATTGCATCAAGACTTTGACTCCTTAATGGTCTACTGAACCCATGGGTTAATCTACTATATAAGCAAAGATAATTGAGCTTTGGTCCGTGATAGTCTTTGTGTAATAGCCTGAAAAGTAATAACAATCATAATAGCTATGTCTACAAAAGGAATATGTGGTGTAGACAGCTCTAGTGTAGGTGCAGTTATAGTGGGACCTCTCTCAATGTCGACTTCCATAGGCTGCTATGGTCCCTCATTAATAGTAGTAGCTGGAGTAGTAGTGGAGATAGTTATCAAACCCCCAACCTGTGGCTCTGGCATAAATGTCTTGGGCATGGGAGAATGTTGTGCCCGTTGAAGCGCCATAAGGTTCTCCTTAGCCTTGATCAGGTTGGGATCAATAGTGTGGAGGTCTTCTACCATCTAATCAAGATGAATCAATATTTGAACACTAGACTCTATATAGAGTCTATAGGTTAGTACCAGGAATGGCATTCACATGGTCCTCTTAAGCATCGACTTATGTATATGCTTTCCTATTAGTCATGCCCAATCGATGTTGTAGCCAATGAAGATGCTAGCTAATAGAATCACTTGCTCTAATTTAATCACATTTTCTGTCAAGGTTAGTCAAATGCGAGATCGAATAATGGCCCATAAAACTTGGTGGGAAATAAGAGGGAAGCCTTTACAATAGGCTCTGAATATGTCATGACCCATGTAGGTTCTGGACTACGCTCGATGATATGGCTGGCAACCCATCTTAGTACCTCTATTTATTGTACCATATTATTGACAATTATAACTATCTTGAGCTAGTTCAATCTTCGATCTAACTCAGCTGTAGAATGTGGTGCTCAGTACGTGGTACCAAATTGTATGCGGCGGATCGTCTCTTCAGATATATCAACCTGTCAGCCACTCACCAACACCTCTAGTAATCTAGGATGCTTGAGAGATTTCTTCTCCTTGGGAAGATCTTGAAGAATGGTTACTACATAGGTTGCATAAAATTCCTGCACCATGAGCGGGTAGCACTGGCTAAGCTTATTAGTCAATCACCTGAGCCCATGTCGTCTCATGTCATCCTCTAGTCAAAGGATATTGCTCAGAATTGTGTCAATCAGCTGGGACTCCTCATAAAATGACCCGTACTAGCTTCCCTGCCCCTTTATCTCTAACCTCTTACAATATATAGCCTTTATCCCCTCTACACCCCATTGATGAGCCTGAGGATCCATAGGAGAAATAGATAGGGCGATCAAGGACTGGGCATCTCCTATCTCCTGGGGTTCCTCCTCTGAATCAGACTCCATTATGAAGGGATAATTGTGGCAACTCCGCTCAGAACCATCACCATTTGCCTCCTCGTCAAACTAGGAGGTACTAACTTCTTGAACCTGAGTCTGAGTAGTTGGCGCAACAATTGTCCTAGTCTGAGGCACTTGTACCTTTGGATCAATACGAACATTGTAGACCGTTCTACGAGTCCTAGAAGACTCCATAGCAGAATGTAATAGGTACCTGAAGTACATTACTCACCACATGGACCTCAAGAGAAATTTAAACATGATTGAAACAATATCGAAGCAATTTCATTCATTCTTTTAATGAGCACAAGTCAGCCCAAACCCCCAACATCATATGACAAAAAAAATCTACCCCATCAACATGAATATACTAATCAACACACAATCATGTCCATTTCCCCTTAACTCATTCATATATGAACTCATCCAACCATCACCAAATCACACAACACATACACATTGATTTAGGGAATTAGTTCACAAGTGCACCAAGAATTTATCAACTGAAAATTCCAACAACATTACCCCAACCAACATATTGTCATACCATCATGGCATTGTAAATCAACAACTATCACATCCTAATACTACTTGATTGATTAACAACAACCATCATAACATGATCATCCTATTACACCCACACAAATAAATCCTAAAACTAGGGACAAGACAATTAGTTTCAACCAAAACGACCATATTTCCTTCTTAGCGCCATCATATACAACAAATGGTATGCCTTGGTAGAAATCAATACCAAACAATCATTCAAGCAATTCAAAGCAAAGTCAATTTTTGAGAGTTAAAACAAGCCATGAGACATACTGTAAGAAATGATGAACTAAGATGAGAAAATGAGCAAAAGGGAATCCCAAAAATCCTAGTAGCCAAAAAGCTTGCCGAGAATGGGGTTAGATAGCCAGAAATATAGTCGGAGAAATAGGGGAGAAAGGATTAAGGGTGATTATACCATATTTAGGGTTATGATGATGTTTACACTCTAATAAGAAAGCGGTCGTTGTCAGCAATTAACCTAACTAAAGGTTAGGGTCGAATCCACAGGGAATATAGGGCTCGATTACAAGAATTCACTATCAATCATTTCAAGTATCTATGACTAAAATCTCTAAATAGGGGGATGGGGGGTTTGTGATAAAAAATAAAAGTAAAAATAAACACTATGTTATTATGGAGAGGAACACTCAAATTTAGGAACAACTTGGGAATTGTGTTCTCCATGGTTCATTGACTCAATTTCCCTAAACATGACTATAGTTGGGGATTCGCATGTAGGATAGTAACTTAGATTCTTCCAGCCCTTTTGTGAAGTTGAAGATTGAATTTCACCATGGCGCGAGGTCGGTTAGTATGGCGTTCCAACTAACCATTACCCATTGTCTCAGTCAACCTTTGCTTGGTCAGGTTTGGTTGATTAGATGAGATCACATCAATTGAATCCTATTATTTACTTTCCTTTTCCTATTTGTCACTACCTTGGTTAGGATTGTGATAGTAGGCGGGGTTTGGTGTTGGCCACCAGCAAACAACAATCAAAATGAAGGGAAATAAAAAGTACATACAAAAACCCAATAACAGAAATGTAATTAATCTAGGTTATCTAAAGTTAACTACCCATAGTATCCACAAGCCCAAGTGTGGGTGCTTAGCTACTCGTAGCTAAGGCAAAACCAGAAAGAATTCAAGTACAAAACATTAGTTGAGAATTTTACCCAAAGCAATGAAGATAGATAACACCACAAGTTACAAACCACAATCTTGACAGATGGAGAATGAATACAATTTAAGATTTACACTCCGCAAAAGTGGATTTTCCAATAGATAATGAGAATCTATACTAAAATCCTAAAATAGTCGAGAAAGTATATTCAAAGTCTCAAGTCTGGAATCTCCTACAAAATAAACCCTAACATAAAGAATTTATAGTATATACAAAGTTAACCCTAAAAATTACACAGAAAAGACAACTGACAGCAGGTATGTCTCATAGGTATGACTTATAGGGTAACTTATGAGTTGTTATCGGGGTCTCATATCAGGCACTTTGCATTTTGGACTTGATTGTTATGACCCACTAGTACTTCGGCTATGATTCGCATGCTCCTTTCTTAGTCTAGGCCTTGAATTTTTGATCTAAAATTTTAGCTCTATATTTCTTGCTATGAGTCCACCTATACAAGTCGTAGTGAGACCTACAACTCATAGAGTGGCCTCGTAGGCTGACCTCCACTTAGCATGCTCTCTGTTTCTTTCTATTTAATCATCCTACAACTCATAGCTTGGGCGACGGCTCATAGGAAGGCTCGTATGTCCAACACTTCAGCAAAATCTATAATTTTCTCCTAAAATTGTGCCAATCTAACTTTTCTTCAATACCAACACAAAAACACATAAAAACCGTAAAAAGTGGCAATAAGAATTCACAAAATCCCTTGTTTTAAGCATCAAATATTTTGTATTTTAGTAGTACATCAATACTCTCAATTTAAAACTATTGCTTGTCCTCAAGCGATGACTCAATCTAAGCAGACAATGAGAAACACATATTAGTTATCACAATGGCATATACATTAATTACTGTAATTTAGTACCCAACTTTCATTTTCAAAACTAGATTGCAAAGCTACTAAGCAAAACAAAAACACAAGGATGTATGTGGAAACCCAACTATGATAAGCGAAAAAGCAGTAACATTCCATAATCACTGGGTTAGTCATATAGTAATCAAGTAGTGCATATGCCCTCACAGAAAAGAAGTTCCTTTTACTCATTCAAAAAGTATTTAAAATTCAGGAACTGAGCAAGCATTCTTACTCTCATAAATGACATTCATGCAAAATGACTAACACCACAGGCTTGCCTCTATACTTAACTTCTGGATTGGTGACAAAATGGATTTGGATCACGTTAGGACTTAATGGCTTATAGCATAGGCTCATAGGCCTTTGGTATGACATTTTAGGCATGTAGTGACTCGAAGCTATCCTTGAACCATGGTTACTCACACTTTTACCTTCATAACCAACCATTTTCACATAATCCACCCTTGTTCTACTACTTCAAGCTTTCCCCGGGTTCTTTAATTCTCTTTTTCAGTTGTGCCTTATTTTTTAACTCACTTTTGCAATTCTCTTCAATCCAAGGCACATTTCTTTTTCCTCACCTAGCTCATGGTTTTTCATTTGTTTATTTATCTCCCAACTAACCACCTTATTTTCAGTACTGTACCAAAACAAAGACCACCCTCAAGTTATGCTTTTAGCCTAAGGTAAAGTACACAAGATCTATCCCCTAAACCAGGGATACCATTTGTAGCCATCCTCAAATTAGGCTTTCAGCCTCAATCAAGTTTCACATGTTCAAGGATAGACCAGGGCCAATATCAAGGTATTTCATAAAATAAGGCCTTAGGTGTCAAGAAAGAATGAGTGCATGAGAGGCTCAAACATTTGGAACAAGGGGTTCACTAACTCATTTGGTAGGTCATTTAGGCAAAAGTACGCTCACTAGAAGAACAAAAGGCTAAGTTCCCTTCCAAATCAACGATATCACCTAACCAATCTTAGAGTAATAAAGCAAGTTCTGAGTCCATACATGATACATGAATGTGGCAAAATAATCTCACAACACACATGACATTGTACACACAATCAAGTATAGACTTACAGGTCATGCTTCAAGCCTCAGCTTACCTTTTCATTATCAGAACAAACATCACTAGATAATCAATATGTATGATTGCATCAATAACCAACAATCTTAAAGAATTTTTTTGAGGGTACTGAATTTTCATCAAAATTTAAAAAGCATTTAAAGACTATGTATATGATAAAAGATAATATGATTATGTATCTACCAATTATCTATACTACCTAGACATGTCGGTTCAACAAAAATTTAAATATCCATAAAGAAAAAGAAACACGATAAAAAACCTTGGGATCAAAAATAGGGGAAGTTATGGACTCGAGGCTACTCTGACTTCACCTTAATCCATAACTTCCCACACCCTACCAAAATAAAATACTTTGTCCTCTAAGTAAAGAGATATACTAAAACCAAATATCTGAGACACACACACACACACACACACATATATATGTTTTAAAAACCAACATTTTAAAACTGAAAATCTAAAACAAAAGTAAAAACAACATCCAACATAAAATATATAAAACTATCCAAAACAAACATAAAGAAACCATTGGCTAACAAAAAGAACAAAGTATTCATGAGTAGAAAGTAAGGGTTGGGGTCAAAAATCAAATGTCATGGTGCTCAAGCACTGTTATCTATCTGGTCGCCAGGATCTTGGGCAACAACCTCCTTATCAAGTGAGCTACCCTCTCTATGTGTCATTTGCGGCACTCGGTCTCTCTGTATAACCACCATAAGTAGTGATTCCTGCACCACCTCCTCTGGTATCGACTCCTCCTCCATTGCTGCTAGGTCATTAGGTCTAGGCCTCTTCTGCCTTAACCATGGGTCATCTATCTTGAGGGGCCTCTTCTTGAGGGTATGTAGGAGGTCAGCAAGCCAGTCAAACATGTCATCAATAATAGATGCCACCTTTGGGACTGCAACAGGGGTTACTAACACCTGCAATAAGTCAGCCTTAAACTTGGCCAACTCTTCTACCACTATGCTTATGTCAGCAGGCCGAGCTCCCTCAAGCCTCCTCTAGACTCCCTCCTCAAATTCATATACTCGAGCAACCACCGCTCTAACCCTCTAATCTACCAAATCGCAGGCGAATGCCTTTGCCCTCTCCTTTGAGTCTTATACGGTCTGATGAACCCATGGTATGAACTGGGGTTCTAGTGTCTATATCCTAAACTCCATTATAGATACCCTGCATACCAGTGCTTGAAAAGCAATAGCAGAGATATGAGAATCAACCTGCATAGAAGATGATGCTGGTGCGAGAGTATTGGAGGATGGAACCAACTCAACTTCAACAGCTGGGGAAGGATCTATAGTAGCTGGAGTAGTACTGAGTGGTGCATGAAATTAGACCATGAGTTTGATGCTCAACCGAGAATTGATTTTGGATAGCCGAAAAAGCTGCTTGTGGTAGGGCTACCGAGTTCTCATCAACCTTGATTAGTCTGGGATCCATGGTGTATGTGGCCTCTATATATGGGTCCATATGGAGAGAAATATGTACCCCGACTGCATTGCATAATCTATGTATCATGATGGGAAAAGGCAATGCAGTCTGGGTATAGATTGCTAACTCGTGAATTTGCTCCACCATAACAAGAGGCCAGTCAATTGAATCTGCTCCACCATAACACGAGCCCAATCAATCTCATAGCCATCCATAGTGCTAGCTAATAGCACAACTCTCTCTAATAGGATCACATTATCCATAAAAGTGGGTATGATACGCTAATAGATAATGGGCTACCAAAATTTTGCTCGGAAGAAAATGTGGGACTTCACAATAGGATCAGTATGATTAGTGACCCATTCAGACCCAACACCAACCTCACAAATCTGACCTGCTATCTACTCGAGGAGCTCTATTTTTAACCCAACATCCTTCTCATTTATCGCCTTTCTCATCTTGCAATCCAATTATCATATTAAGCAGTACAACAGGGTACACTGTAGTATGGCCCAAACTAGACCCTTCTGATAGTCTCTTTTGAAATGTCAACAATCTCACCCCAAGCTAAAACCTCACACAACCGTGGCTGTTCAATTGCCTTCTTATTTTTAGGAAGGTCCCTGCAGATAATAGTGTAGTATGAAGCATAAAACTCCAGACTAAATATGGGGCGTACTTTCCTAACTTTTGTGAAAGCCACCTTAACTCCTGGTGATTAATCTCTGCCTCCAAGTTTGGCACACAGTGCAGCCTTGAGTCCCTGAGCCTTAATTCCTTATTAAATTATTGGACCAATTTTGCTTGGACTTTTAGTTCTATCCCCTTATCATAAATCTCCTTCATGCTAGGTACACACCATTTTGTACTTTGGGGATCTATGGATGTGACAATATAAATAGGGCCAATCAGCTATTAAGGAGTGGTCTCCTCAGGCTGGGCCTGTGATACTTCAATAGAGTCTGCCTCAAAAAGTGAGAGGCCATCCTCAGGACCTTTTTCATTACCCTCCTCTTTAGACTGGGAGGGATTAGTGACTTCTATTGGTGTTAGGGATCCGTGTGATCACAACTGAGACATATTTGTCGTGGGGTCTAATCGAACTCTATGGACTTCCATAGATCCTTTAGATGTTCATTCTCCGATGGGTCATCCCTCAATCATTGGCCCAAAAGTTTAGCAACTTCTTCTCTAGCTTGGGAGCTATATAACCAGTTGAGAGAGTGAAGAACTAGAAAAATGCAAAGAGAAATTGAAAAAAGGGCTAAAAAACCCTAGTGAGTTGGCCCGGAAAATTTCTCTGGAAAGATGATATGGATAGTTGTGACAGGGATCAAAATAGTGAATGGTGGAAAGAGGTTTGTGAATTTTCGTTGGGTTAGGGCAAAGGAAATGAATTTTGACCTCTTTTTATATCAAACCTAGTTACCTTTTAAAATTCTATAAATTGGGTCTATAAAACCTTTACTATGAGTCATACTGTGTCCTATGACTAGTAGGTCCCGGTCTTGCAATAGACCCAACACTTAGAAAAATTTCAGAATCCATACCTGAGCACTACAAACCCCACATACGACTCGTAGGTGAAACTATGAATCATAAAGTTGGCTCATAGTATGTGTGGCAAGTTCAATCAAACACTGTTTCCCTCTACAAGGCATGACTATGAGCCGTAGAGTGTTCTACGACCCGTAGGCCGACTCGTAGAGGCTTCTCCAAGTTCAATTTTGCTCACAACTTTAGATTTAATTTTCTCCTACAAACCAAACCTTAAAATACAACAAACTTCCAAAACATCACAGCTGGACCAATGTATTTAAAATTTTAAAACAAATAACATATTACTATCTAAAAACTTTAATAACTAAACATACTTAAAACCAACCAAAAATTATCAAAGATACTTGTGTTGCCTCCCAAGAAGTGCCTTGTTTAACGTCGTGGCTCAACATTATCATTGTGAGTACTTAGAATTCCTCATGGGGTGACGGAGTCTCTCCTTTACCCCTTTGGCATCTTCTCTGATCTCTTTGCATAGGCTCTAATCGTGTTGCAAATTGTTCAACCCTATCATCAAGACTCTGTATTACCATTGCTTGTTGGTCCACCTTATAATTGACTTTGAAGACATCAAACTTGATCTCCTATATAACCTCTTCTTTTTCATTAGTATTCGTAAGCACTTACTCAAGCATACACTCAATCCTTGAGAGTTTATCAGTGATACATTGCTGGTGTGGTAACCTAAGATAATTAGCCCCACTCCCTTTTCTTATAACACTTGAAGTCCCCTCTAATGCACTAGTGGATGGCATTAGCTATTTTTACAGTGGCTAATACACTTGGGTGATCGCAGATAGTTTATCCATGTATTTGGCTATTTCATTGAGATGACTGCCTCAGAAATTCCTAACACTTCACTCCAAATAAGGCATTAGCATATCCCTGTTGTTTAGAGGGTAGGGCTCGGTAGAAACTAGTCGCCAATTCATCATGAATCAAACAATCGTATTGCTCTATCCCCAAGCACTTCTTATACCTTTCCCAAGCTACGACTAGAGATTCTCTTGGCACCTATTTAAAATTACAGATGTTATCTTGTAGCTCTTGCTTATTGGGCTCCTTGTGGAAGTTCATGAGGAAGACTCTTTGCACCTCCCCCCATCTAGAACAAACATCTGGTTTGAGAACTGATCATAATTCTGCCACTTCACTCCTGAGAGTCATGGGAAAGGTTTGGAGAGCCATGGCCTCCTAAGCAGGCTGTCTTGTCCCAAGCACCCCCTTAATATTTGAGTAAAATGTTGTAGATGAATTTTGGGGTCTTAGATTCTTGCCCTCAGACAAGGACTGTCTCTGCAAGGTTTACATTAGATTACTTACGATGTAGAGCTTTTGTTCAATCATGGTGCCAAACAACCCGTGAAAAAAATTAAACAACAAAAATAAAAGTAAAATACAAGAGAGTCCAAAAATTAACACTTGAACTTATTAAAAGTGAAATCAAGTCAAAACCTAGTCGTATTCTCCGGCAATGGCGCCATAATTTTTTATGATGTTTATGCTCCAATAAGAAAGCGATCCTATCAGCAATTAACCTAACTGAAGGTTAGGGTCGAATCCATAGGGAATACAGTGATCGACTACAAGAATTCACTATCAATCATTTTGAGTATTTATGACTAGAATGTCTAAATTGCAGGGGGGGTTGTGATTAAAAACAAAAGTAAAACTGAACACTATGCTATTATGCAGAGGAACACTCAAATTTAGGGAAAACTTGGGAATTATGTTCCCCATGGTTCATTGACTTGATTTCCCTAAACTACAAGACTATAATTGGGAATTCGTATGTGGAACGGTGAATTAGGTTCTTCCAGCACTCTTGTGAAGATAAAGGTCGAACTTCACCATAGCGCGTGGCCAGTAACCATGGCGTGCCAACAAATTGTTACCCAATGTCCCCATCAAACTCCTCTTGGTCAAGTTTGGTTGATTAGATGAGAACACATCAATCGAATCCTGTTATTTACTTCCCCTTTTCTATTTGTCACTACCTTGGTCAGGACACCACCAAACAACAACCAAAATGAAGGAAAATCAATAATATATGCAAAACACCAATCATAGACATGCATTTAATCTAGGTTATCTCAAGTCAATTACCCATGGTTCTCACAACCCTAAGTTGTGGGTGCTTAGCTACTAATGGCTAAAGCAAAACCAACAAGAATTCAAATACAAAACATAGTTGAGAATTTTACCCAAAGCAATGAACATAGATAATACCAAGTTCCAAACCACAATCTTGATAGATAGAGAATGAATATAATTTAAGATTTACACTCCCCAAAAGTGGGTTTTCAAATTGAAAACGAGAATCTACACTAAAACCCTAAAATAGTCTAGAGAGAATATTCAATGTCTCAAGTCTGGAATCTCCTCCAAAATTAACCTAAACATAAAGTCTTTATAGTATGTACAAAGTTAACCCTAAATAGTACATAAAAAAGACAACTGGAAATAGGTACGTCTCACAGATACTACTCATAGGGTATCCTAGGAGTCGTCATCGGGTCTCGTATCAGGCACTTTGCATTTTGGACTTGATTGTTTCAACCTACTTGTACGAGTTGTTATTTGGGCTATGACTCGTATGCTCCTCTCGTAGTCTAGGCCTTCAGGCTTTTGTCGAAAACTTTGGCTCTCTGTTTCTTGTTATGAGTGCACATATACAAGTCGTAGTGAGACATATGACTCATAGAGTAGCCTCGAAGGGCTAACCTCCACTTATCAATTTTCTGATTTTTGCTCTCTATTTCTTGCTACGAGTTCACCTTATGACTCATAGCTTGGGCTACGACTCGTAGGAATGCTCATATGTCCTACACTGTAGCAAAATCTATAATTCTCTCGCAAAATTGTGCTAACCTAACTTTTCTGCAATACCAACACAAAAACACATAAAAACCATAAAAAAATGCATTAAGAACTCATATAATCCCTTGTTTTAGGCATCAAAAGTGTTGTATTTTGACAGTACATCAGGTTACGAAATGGAGTCAAAGTGATTTTGACCTGTATTTAACCTTTACCTGGTTAATTTATAATTTAACTAAGTTGGGTCTACAAAACCCCGACTATAGGTCATAGCTCGGACTACGGCCCGTAGGTATTGATCTCGTAGACTACTCAACACTTAGAAAAAATTTGAAACCACACCTGGGTATTACGGACCCCATTTTAGACTCGTAGCTTGGACTATGAGTGCTAAAGTTAGTTCGAGTGTGAGTACCAACTTCAAGTGATCAATGTTATCCTCTATGAGGCAGGACTATGAGCCATAATGTACATTACAACTCATAAGCCTGGTTGTAGATATTGCTTCCATGTCTAAAATCAAAAATCAACGCACAATCAAAATGCTTCCTAAGAATCCACAAATTACCAATAAAATAAAAAACAAATAAAAGCATTAAAACCTTTTGGGTTGACTACCAAGTAGTGCCTGATTCAATGTCACGGCACGACTTAGTCATCTTGAGTGATCAAAATTCCTCAACAGCCCACACTTCACTTTTGAGTTCATCGGGGTGCTTTATAGACTGGCGAATATCAAAAACTAGTTTTATATCATTTACCCTAAATTTGAGTTGCCCAGAGTCCATATCCACCAGGGCTCTCCCTGTGGCCAAGAATGGTCTTTCTAGGATAATAGAGACCTCAAAATGAACCTCAAAATCAAGAATTACAAAATCAGCTAGGAATATGAACTTATCCACTTTCACTAACACATCATAAAGGATCTCCTCCGGCTTCTTGATTGTTCTATCCACTATCAATAACCTCATTCTTGCCAGAGTAGGTGAACCAAATAAATCTTTTTAAACATGGCAAAAGGTATCAACTCGATACTTACTACCAAATCACACAACGCTCTTGCAAACTCAACATCGTCGATGGTAAAAGAGATGGTAAATACACCCGGATCTTCTCTTTTTTAGACTAAAGATTTGGTGGTAATGGCACTACAATGTTGGAGCTCTTGCAAAAGATCTTAGCTCACTGTGTACTTTTTCATCACCAAATCCTAACATGTATTTAGCATACCCAAGCATTTCCTCCAATTCTTTGATAAAGAGAATGTTGACGGATAATTGTTTCAATATGGAGTGGAAGTGTTTGAACTTACTATCCTTCTCCTTTTGCTTAAGCCTTTTGGGAAAAGGAGGAGGAGGTCTTGGGATAGTTTTTTTCTTTTCTTGCTCTTTCACCACTTTACCTCTCACCCCATTGTTGGCCAAACCTTCTTCCTCAACCTCAAATTTGTCATCAACACACTTTTCATGAACCTAGTCAACAACTACCATCATTGAAGGGCCAATGGTACTCCTTTCACTCCTTGTTATAACCACCATACAATGTCCCTAATTCTTATGATTTTAAACCATATTGCTCGACAGAGTACCCTTTTGGTGTTGATTCAATTGGAGGGATACTTAACAAAATTGTTATTTAAGTTGTTTGATGGCCACATAATAAGACTATATATTTTGGTTGATACTTGAAATATCGAACTTCAATCCTTTCAAAGTCTCATCTTGATTTTTAGCTTTCTTCACCAACCTATAAAATATCTCTTCTATCCTTGAATTGCTAAAACCTGCATCACAATTATGAGGAGGCATATAAGGACCATTCTTCTACTTATCTTTTTAGCCCCACTTGGCTTCTGGCACCCTATCTCTCTCAAAATAACCACAATGATTATCTCTAAATGCACCCTCTTGGTTGTAGTTCCAACCTTGATATTTGGAACCTTGACGCTAATAGTCTGAATTGGGCCCTTGTGCGTTGGTCCAAAAATCCACCATCTGATCTCTAACAAAGCAAGCATCTTCATCATAATATTGTTCCTCATACATGGGTTCTCTAGGAGGTTGGTGGACTACCGCATGAACTCTCTCCTGGTTTTATTTCACCATCAAGTTTATACTCGTGTAGAGTTAAGCAAGTTGTTGCATGATCTCCTTACTAATTTTAGCTTGCTCTGAACTAATACTCACTGTACATGTGCTCCTTGTGGAAGCTCTCTCCACTTTTCCCCATGCTCTGTTGGTCTTGACTACTTGCTCCAACCTCTTTGCTATTCTTGTAAATTGTTGATCTAACCACATGCCTCCCATGATGGTATCAGCACATACTTGACTATTCTCATCAAGAGCCCAATAGAAAACATCCGCTAAGCCATCATCCATGATCTTATGGTCTGGAACCATTCTCAAACATTTAGTGGACCTCTCCCATGTTGTGCTAATCGAATCACTCTACAATTGCTAAAAGTTATTGATTTGATCATTCAATTTAAGCTACTTTGACCTTGGAAAGTATCTCTCCAAGAAGGCTCTTTGTAATTTGGCCTAATTGGTGATTAAGCTCTGTGGGAGTTCTGATAACCATACTGCCACATACTGATAATAGATAGAGGGGAAAAATGTAACCAAACAGCATACACAAAAAGATTCTGCATACCTATCACACTCTTAGACACAAACCACACAAAAGCCACATTGTACAGATAGCTGTGAGGATCCTCTAAAGGTAACCGTGTAAACAAACTACTATTTTGAAGCATTTGGAGTAGTCCACTTGACACCATTAACTCAGTGCTGGCCGATAATGGTGGAAACACTGTAGCTCCTTTGGCGTCCATGGCTATTAGATTCAATCGGTATTGGTTCCATCCATATGTATTCTCTTGAAATCCCTGAGCTATGGCCTATTTTCCCTTGGTGGTGGATTATCTTCTCTACTAACATCACCATTATTTCGGCCCCCAGCTTCATCAATAGTAATATTTACATTTGCTTAAGCTATTCTCCTTTCAACACATTGGATCTTAAGGTTAATTAGAGCAAAAGGTCTGCCTTGACTCATTGTATTGGGCATACACCTAGTATACCCTGCAAAAGAAACTAAACAACAAAAAAGCAAAATATAAAAGAATTAAGAAATCAACAGTTAAATTAGCTACTAATGAAACCAAATCAAAGCATCACCGTATTCCCTGGCAACAACACTATTAATTTTGATCATGCTCAAATAATACCTCTCACTTTGAGGATAAAGCAATCGTTGTCAAATATAAAACCTAACTAAGATTAGGGTTTAATCCCAAGGGAATACGGGTCTTATATATTCGAGAATTGGTGAGGTCGCATGAGATTCCATTATCCATAATATCATATTATGGTGTCCAATTCACCTCTCATTTTTGAATATCTTTCAAAAATAAACTTGGTACTAAGATAAAGTTGAGTATCACTTTTCATCCATAAATCCACGGATAAGCTAAAAGGATCATTCACACTTTGGAGGTTATGTTGAGAGCTTATATATTGGAATTCAAAGGGAGTTGGGATGAGAATTTTCCACTTATTAAGTTTACCTATAATAATAGCTATCATGCAACCACTGAAATGGTACCATTTGAAGTGTTATACGGGAGATGGTGTAGATCACCCATTCGGTGGTTCGACGTTGGTGAGGTGATATTGCTAGGACTGTACCTAGTCATGAATGCTATGAAGAAAACTAAAAGCATAAAAGAAAAGTTTCAAATAGTCCAAAGTCAACAAAAGTCCTATTTTGATGTAAGGAGGAGGGAACTTGAGTTCCAAGTTGGTGATTGAGTCTATTTGAAAGTGTCTCCTATGAAAGATGTGACTCGATTTGTTAAAATGAGGAAATTAAATCGTAGTTATGTTGGGCCATATAGAGTGGTGAGAAGAATGGGAAATGTGGCATATGAGTTGGACTTAACTGATGCAATATATTTGATCCATCTGATTTTCCATGCGTCGATGTTGAGGAATTTCATAGGTGATCCAAACTCCATAGTCCTTTTGCATGATTTGAACATTGAAGTTGGCTTGAGTCATAAAGAGGTACCTGTTGAGTTTTTAGACCGGCAAGTGAAAAGGCTAAGGAACAAGGAAGTTGCATCCGTCAAAGTGCTTTGGAGTAATTTACAAGTTGAG
Organism: Solanum sejunctum; assembly: GCA_025642045.1. NCBI lineage: Eukaryota > Viridiplantae > Streptophyta > Magnoliopsida > Solanales > Solanaceae > Solanum > Solanum sejunctum. Next base: position 13,936,284 of record JAOTQJ010000001.1, on the reverse strand, counting down.
GGTACTATATAGAAACCAGATATGATGAAACATTATTTGTATCTATTCCACTCTACTTAAGTCTAAAGCATTAAGAAATTCTACCTAAAACCTCTAATTCCTTGCATTTTAGCTTGGGCTGACGCATACACTTATTCTTATGTTAATGGACTATTTTCAGACATATTTTAGAAGTAGATTTTGAAAATCTTATGAAATGATGTTTAAGTTGCATTTTTGCATGCATGTTCGGTTATTAGCTTGTGATTAACTCCTTAGAACCAGCCTTTAAGCACATTCAGGGATAAATCTTCCCAAAGTGGATATATTGTAAAAACCACAAGTTTAGGAGCCTAAGAGTGTAGGAAATATTGGACAGAAAATGACCTGGAGTCAATTTAGAAGGGTGAGTTATGGCATGTAGGTAGATTTACAGCCTGTAGCTCGGTCCTTAAATTGGAACTTCAGAAAAAAGAAAAAGTTTCAATTTATTGGGTAACCCACACACCAAATGACGACCCGTAAAAAGAATGACAAACCGTAGATAGGTTCGTTCATGAGGTCCTTAACATGAAGGAAATTTAGATTTGCTGGAATGTAATCTACAATTAACAGGACTGCTCATAGAACATCCAGTCGGTAGAATCCCTTCGTGAATGAGATCTTGTAAAAGAGGAAAAATAGCTAAGTGTGGAAGGACTCTATGAGTCCAATCAAAACCTGTAAGTCAGTATATGACTCATAAAAGATGGTTTCGTAGTTTGTGTCAGTAAAATGGTTTTTGAAATTTAGAAATTTAACAGGATGAACAGGGACTATGGTCCGTGGTTTAAACTAGATCCTATAAATAGGCTTTCATAGAATTAATTTGATAGTTCTAATAAAGGTAGTTTTATCATTTTCGCAAATCCTATTCCTCAACTTTGTCATTTTTGGGATCTAAAAAGGCCTAAGTCAGACTTTAAACCCTAAGTAACTTGTTAGGATCTGCAACGTAATTTAAACCCCGAACGTCCTTAATTGGTTCGATTTAATAAAGTTTGGGACCAAACATAATAATTTACCTAAGTTAGGTCCTTAAGAATAAAAAGGGATGTGGGGTCAAGGTGGGTGTCTTATTTTGATTGGCACAAGTGTGTATGTGTGTGCCTATATATATGTGTGTATATCTTGTGCAAGATATACAAATCTATACTTAGAAAAAAAATAGAAACCTTGTTCCAAAGTGAAGGTCTCGGGCTGCTACAGTAAAAGAGGGGATAATTCGATTTTTTCATGTTTTCGATTATTTGATGCTTCAAGCTCAGTATATTGAAGTCCCTAAGTAGCGTGGTGGCGTTGGTTCATCGAGAAAACCCCTAGTTTATGAGCTATGAAAGTTTGGGTTGTAGGAAAGGTTTAAAAGGTATGTTAAGTTTTGTTGTTGTTTATGTTAATTAATGGTTATGAAAGTGTTAGACATGTGTTAAAATGATGAT
>JAOTQJ010000001.1:13875053-13934727 GCA_025642045.1 Solanum sejunctum | reverse complement strand
TGAGTTGGATATGGTTGATTTTGATGTCATTCTTGGGATGGATTGGTTGTATGCATACTATGCCTCTATTGATTGTAGAACCCATAGGGTCAAATCTCAATTTCCTAATGAACCCATTCTTGAGTAGGGGAGTCACGATGTGGTGGTCAAGAGTAGATTCATCTCTTCCAGTAAAGCTCGTAAGTTGGCCTCTAAGGTTTGTCTTTATCATCGTGAGGGTTAGGGATGTGGAATCCAAAGTCCTTTCAATAGAGTCAATTTCGGTGATAAATGAGTTTCTTGATGTCTTTCTAAATGACCTTCCCGGTGTTCCTCTTGAAAGGGAAATAGATTTTGGTATATACCTCCTCCCCGATACTTAACCCATTTTTATTCCCCCTTTATCGTATGGCCCCGGCGAAGTTAAAGGAGCAATTGAGGGACTTGTTGGAGAAGGATTTTATTAGGCCAAGCCAATCACCTTGGGGTGCACTGGTGTTATTTGTGAAGAAGAAGGATGGGTCTCTTAAAATGTCTATTGACTACCGGCAACTTAATAGGGTCACCATCAAGAATAGATATCCTCTTCCAAGGATTGATGATTTGTTTGACTAATTGCAAGGGACTAGCTACTTCGCTAAGATTGATCTTCAGTCCAGGTATCATCAAGTGAATGTGAGGAAATATGATATTCCTAAGATGGCCTTCCAAACTAGGTACCGACATTCTGATATTGTTGTGATGTCCTTTGGGTTGACCAATGCACCGATCATCTACATAGATATTATGAATAGGGTCTTTAAGTCGTTCCTTGATTTGTTTTTTGCTGTCTTCATTGTTGATATTTTGATCCATTCTCATAGTGAGGAAGAACATGTGGCTCATTTGAGGGTAGTGTTGCAAAGATTGAGAGAGGAGAAGTTGTATGCTAAATATGAAAAATGTGAATTTTTGTTAAAAGGGGTTAGCTTCCTAGGTCATGTGGTGTCGGGGGATGGTATTAAGGTGGATCCTAAAATGATGGATGTGATTAGAAATTGGCCTAGACCATTGACCCTGTCGGATATTAGGAGCTTCTTTGGCTTAACTAGTTACTATCGGAGGTTTGTGAATGGGTTCTATTCTATTGCTTCTCCCATGAAAAAGTTTACTCAAAAGAAAGCCAAATTTGTATGGACCGATGAGTGAGAAAAGAATTTCAAACATTGAAAGATAAGCTTGTGTCCGCTCCTATTTTACCTCTACCGGAAGGACTAGAAGGGTTTGTTGTGTATTGTGATGCTTCCTGGGTTGGTTTGGATTGTGTGTTGATGCAAAATGATAAGGTGATAGCCTATGCTTCTAGACAAATCAAAGAGTATGAAAGGAATTATCCTACCCATGATCTTGAACTAGCCACCATGGTATTTGCATTAAGGATTTGGTGTTACTACTTGTATGGGGTGCATGTTGATGTGTTCACCGATCATAAGAGTCTCCAATATGTCTTCACTCAAAAAGATCTCAGCTTGAGGCAAAAAAAGATGGTTAGAACTTCTTAAGGACTATGATATGAGTGTGCATTGTCATCCCAGTAAGGCTAATATTGTGGCAGATGCTTTGAGTAGGGTGTCTATAGGTAGCCTAGCTCATATTGACGATGGGTGAAATGACCCTAAAAAGTGCCCAAAAATGTGCCTCAGAAGTACCCGAAATCGTAATTTCCATATATCTCAAAATTCGTACATTATTTCAAAAATTCGACTTCATATTCTTGTTCGAGGTGGGGGCAAAATTGAGTGAGAAAATGGTCTAATCTTGATTTTAGAGGGAACAATTAACAATTTTAAATTTCAAAGTGTCAAATTCCAGTGGTCTATACATATTACTGGCACAATGCACCAGTCTGTTTTTTTTTACCCAATTTTCTATCTCGGTCCAAGACTTTTGGATCTTGGGGTTAAGTATTTCCATGCGTGAAAATACCTATACTTAGACTTATTTCATCCTCATATCATTCAATACATTCTCCAATACTCACTCAAATACTTAGACTCATATTTCTCTCAAAATCAAGGGTTCCAAATCTTAAGGGATTCATCCAAGCTTCAAGTCTTCATTCAAATCTCCTTCAAGAATTTCTCCAAAGCTAAGGTATGTGGGTTTCTTTTATGGGTTCCTTTGACCCATTATGCCCAAGCTTACTTTTACTTAAAATTGCATGATTTAAAGTTACTTTATTCATGGGTCTTATTTATTATGAAGTTCACTGCACACTATGTTTGAGTTTCATGAAATTATGATTGTTTTCGCATGTTTTGAGCTATGAATCTAAGATCTATTGTGGAACTTGATGAAGGATTTTGATGTATATTGCTTGACGGTATTACCAAGTATCTGCTGATGGTTTTACATTGAATTTTCTAGCATGATAACACTCTTAAATTGCATGGTTTCACACTAGTACTACACACCCGCTAAGTGTTGATAAAATGTTTGGTTATGGATTCTTGAGTTGTTAAAGGCCTAAAGAAAGGAATATGATTTGAATGATTTTATGATGATGATAAGGATGTTTATATGAGTTTTTTTCATGAAATATTACCCATAGTGTTGCAAGTAGATTCTTGGGTTCCTATGTTTGTTGTGTTCTTGAGAAAAAGGAGAAGGCCCTCCCTTGATGCTTGAAATGTAATGGTTTGATGAGCTAGTTCTATGATTCCTACCAAAAAGATCATATCGTAAGGTATGAACATCCTACCGAAAAAGCCATATTGTAAGGTAGAAAGACTAATGGTTTCCACCGTAATGATCATATCTTAGGCGTGGACATTCTATAAAAAAAACCATGCCGTAAGGTAGAATAAATCACGACTCCTAATCAAATGATTATATTGTAAAGAAGGGGTTGTCTTATACTACTTATCAAAAAGACTATGTTGTAAGATAGGGGTATTGGTAACACTCTCCAAAAAGGTTATACCATAAAGCGAGTGGGGACCATTTAGCCCATTTCATGAAGGTTGGTAAAAGAAAGGGTTTTTGAGTATGTATTCCATATTGAGTTTTCATTCCTTGATCATGATTTACAACCATGTTTTACCTTAATCATTGATCATGTATGTCATATTGATGTTATACCTATCCTTTGATTATAGTTATGCATTTTGATTATATTTCCTTTCCCTTGCTAGCATTGTATCCTACATACTTAGTACATTCAAACGTACTAACACATACTCTATACCTACATGATGTCACCATGTAAGGACCAGAGCACTAATTGCTTATCCTTCTCCTCATGGATAGTACTTCCATTCAAACCTAGTTGGTGAGTCCTCAAATCTGGGGATAATGACTTTCATCACCTGTTATGTATTAAGGCTCTCTTTACTTTAATGTATGCTTATGACTATGAGGGTGAGCCCGGTTGCTTGTCTTGGCCCCCACTCTTATCTATGTAGTAGAGGTGTTATTGGATAAGTTATGTATTTATACTATGAGACTTGACTCTCCCGTTCCTTGATGTTTGAGGTATCAAAAGGGCCCCTTAGTCTTGTTTTCCCCTTTTATTTATTATCTTTTATCTCGTTGATGTTAATAGTTTCCATGACCAAAGATGTGTAATGATATGCTAAGAGGCTTATTTGGGGTTCTTTCGGGTTCCCCATTCACTAGTCACAGCTAGGCCCTAGGTCCGGGTCACGAATGTGGAGGCATAGAGGTGGCTAAGGAGGTCCACCGGTTAGCAAGATTGGGAGTTAGGTTGAAGACGGTAATTATAGTAGTGTTGTTGTTGTTAATGGTTCTAAATTTTCATTGGTTAAGGAGGTGAAAGCTAAGCAAGATATGGACCCCACTTTGTTAAAATTAAAGGCATTGGTAAAAGATGGTAAGGTGTAGGTTTTTTCCAAAGGGGAGATGGTACTATTAGATATCAAGGTAGGTTGTGTGTGCCTTGTGTTGATGGCTTGAGAGAAAATATTCTTAATGAGGCTCATGGTTCTTCTTACTCTATTCACCCTAGGTCTCTAAGATGTATAGAGATTTGAGGGAGGTGTATTAGTAGGGAGGTCTGAAGAAAGATATTGCAAAATTTATTTTTGGTTTCCATAGTTTTCAATAAGTCAAAGTTAAGCATCAAAGGTCGGGTGGCCTAGCCCAAGATATAGAGATTCCTACTTGGAAGTGGGAAGAGATTAATATGGATTTTATGGTTGGATTTCTCAATACTAGAAAGGATTTTGATTCCATTTGGGTTATGATTAATAGGATGAAGAAATTGGCTCACTTTATACCAGTTAAGACTACATATGGGGCTGAAGATTACGCTAGTTTGTATATCCATGACTTGGTGAGGTTGCATGGGGTTCCTTTGTCCATCATATCGGATCGTGGTAGTCAATTTATTTTACATTTTTAGAGGTCTTTCCAAAGGGACCTTGGTACAACAGTTAAACTTAGTATGGCCTTCCACCCTCAAATGGATGGCCAAGCCAAAAGAACTATCCAAACTCTTAAGGATATGCTTAGGGCTTGTATTTTGGAGTTCAAGGGTAGTTGGGATGATCATCTTCCATTAGTTGAGTATTCTTATAATAGTAGCTATCATTATAGAATTGGAATGGCTCCTTTTGAGGCTCTCTATGGTAGGCATTGTAGATCACCGGTTGGGTAGTTTAAAGTGGGAGAAATAACTTTTTTAGGTCTAGATCGGATTATGGATGCTATGGAGAAGTTAAGTATGATTAGAGAAAGATGAAAATAACCCAAAGTTGCAAAAGGTGTTATGCCAATGTAAGAAGGAGGGAACTTAAGCTTAAAGTTGGTGATTGGATTTATTTGAAGGTAGCACCCATTAAGGGTGTGGTTCATTTTGGTAACAAGAGTAAACTAAGTCCAAGATTTTTGGGTCCTTAAAGGGTGATAAGGATGTCATAACCCAAGCCTAGGGCCTAGCATGACACAACAATGAGGAACCCAAAGGAACCATAAACAAGCCTCTTAACTTGTCATTTCACATCATCGATCATGGAAGCATATAAAAGACATAAAGAGTAAGAATAAGGACAAAGAGGCTAAGGGAAAAGATTGCATAACATCATAATCAAGAGACAATGAATCAAAACTCATATCATAGATACATAACATATCCAACAGACACCTCTAATACATAAATAAGAGCAAGGGCCAAGACAAAGCAACCGGGCTCACCTTCATAGTCAAAATGGAATATAAAGAAGAATGTTTCAATATATAATAAGAGCAATATAGACTAAGGTCTCCAAAGTGGAGGACTCACCAACAAGCTTGAGTAGTACCGACGTAGCCACGTCGAGGAGAAGGGTGATCAACTTGGGCACTAGTTCCTAAATGGTAATATCATGTAGGCAAGAGTATGCATTAGTACGTTTAAATGTACTAAGTATGTAGGATATAATGCAACAAGAGATAGGCATCTTAATCAAAATGCATAATAATAGGCAATAGGCATAATATATCAATATGGCATGTATGATAAATGCATAAGTGGAACATGCTTAAATAACTCATGCTCATATAGGATATCATATGTGTAGAAGAGACCAAGATAGATTTCCAAAGTGCAAACCCCTTGGTTGGTTGATGATGGTTCACCCCACCACCCTGGTGGTATGGTACAAATCCTTCACATGGTTGATGATAATTTCACCTTATCACTTTGATGATGAAAACCCCCACCTCGATTATCAAGGTCCAAACCCCTCGACAAGGTTATCTGGGCTCTTAATCCCCCCAGATCATGCATGGTCTAATACAATACTTTATGTAAATTATATCATATACATGTGTTCCTTTCATAATCATAACATCAATCATATCATATATCATGCTTTGGACCTTCAATTACTCAAGAAATCACATTTGAATATTTTATCAAACACTTAGAGGGTGTATAATACTAGTACAAAACCGTGAAATATAGAGATGAACTCATGCAAGAAAATCTATTGTAAAATCATCAATCAATACCTTGCAGCACTCTCAAGCAACATACATCAAAACTCCTCAAATCTTACAATAGAGCAAAGATTTATAGCTCATAATATAGCAAAAGAATCACAACTTCACATAGCTTTAACGTAGTGTGCAGTGAAAATCATAATAAGCAAGACCCATTTGTAAATCAATTTTAAATCATGTAATTTGAGTAAAAGGAGGCTTGGATATCATGGGTGAAAGGAACTTATAAAAGAAACCCACATACCTTAGCTTGGAGATGAACTTGGTGAATTTGGAGATGGAGACTTGAAGCTTGAAGAAGAATCTTGAAGGAAAGCCTTAGTTCCGGATGAGAGTTTGAGACTTGAATTTGGGAGTGAAAATATGGCTAAGTGTTTGAGTGAGTACTAGGGAATATTTAGTATGATATAAGGTTGAAATATGGTGCTAAGTATAGATAAAAACATTTTGGGGAGCACTTAGTCCCTAGACTTAGAAGTCTTGGACTGACTTAAAAAACAGGCACCTTTTTGCACTGGTGCGCGTCGCTTGGGGAACACGGATTGCTCATTGGAAATTGCATTCTTTGAATTTCATAATTGCTAATCGTATGCTCTTAAATCGGGATTAGACACTTTTCCTTCTAATTTTGACACCCTGAACAAGAATATGATGTCGGATTTTCGATATCGGGCATGAATTTTGAGATATATGAAATTTAAAATAATAGGAATTTCGAGGAATATTTTTGGGCACTTTTTGGGGTCGTGTCAATATCTCCCCCTTGGGAATATTCATCCCCGAATGTAAAAGAGATATACAAGACAAGAATAATCAAAAACAAATCAAGCCTAACAAGAATGCAAGATTACATTTTGAAACACCATTTTCAAAATCTTAACGTAAGTGTAAAATCATCATAAACTTGTCAACTTAAACATGAATGCATATGAATGACATAGGGGATGAAATATGAGACTTGAAATAACATAAGAGACTTATAATTAGTACTTTAGTCTTGATTCGAGTGGAAAAGATAAGGATACGACCTTTGCATGTCCGCTTCGGCCTCTCATGTAGCACTTTCGACTTGTTGGTTCCTCCAAATGACTTTAACAGATGAAACTTCCTTGTTCCTCAATCTCTTCACTTGCCTATCCAAAATCTGAACCAAAGTCTCCTCATAAGTCATGTTATACTCAACAACAGCCACAATATCAAGAGGCACAATAGCATTAGGATCACCAACACATTTTCTTAACATAGACATATGGAACATCAGATGAACCAAATTCATTTCACTAGGCAACTTCAAGTCATAAAGATACCTTGCCAACCCTCCTCAAGATCTCATCAGGACTAACTATCCTAGGACTCAACTTCCCCTTTTTACAAAAATGGACCGCCTATTTCATTGGAGAAACTTTCAAATAAACTTAATTACCCACTTTGAATTCAAGGTCTCCTCTTCTCACATCGGCACAGGATTTTTGATGACTTTGAGTCATCTTTAACCTTTCTCTAATCATCCTAAACTTCTCAAGAGCCTCCATAACCAGATCTGGTCCCAATAAAGCCACCTCTCCAAACTCAAACCAACCAATTGGTGATCTACAACGTCTCCCATAATGAGCCTCATAGGAGCCATACCAATGCTAGAGTGATAGTTATTGTTGTAGAAAAACTCAATCAAAGGGAAGATGGTCATCCCAACAACCCCTCAAATCCAATACACATGGCCTAAGCATATCGTTTTAAGGGTTTGAATGGTTCTTTCAACTTGGCCATTTGTTTGAGGTGAAAGGTCGTATTAAGATGAATTCTGTACCATGACCCTTTGAAAAGACCTCCAAAAGTATGAAGTGAATTGTGAACCACGATATGATATGATAGACAAAAGAACCCCATGTAACCTTAGTAACTCATGGATGTACAACCTTGTATAATCTATAGCCCCATATATGGTCTTAACTGGTAGAAAGTGAGCTAATTTCGTCATCTTATCAAACACCACCCAAAGGGAATCAAAACATTTCCTAGTCTTGGGCAATCTAACCCCAAAATCCATATTAATCACCTTCCACTTCCAAGTGGGAATCTTTATGTATTGGGTTAGGCCACCCGGCCTTTGGTGTTTGGCTTTGACTTATTGTCAACTATGCCACCATAAAATGAATTTGGCAATATCCCTCTTCATGTCTCCCCACCAATACACGTCCCTCAAGTTTCTATACATTTTGGTGGACCCGAGGTGGATATAATAATAAGAATTATGGGCCTCATCAAGGATCTTCTCCCTCAAACCATCAACAGAAGGAACACACAACCTACCTTGGTACCTAAGGGCCCCATCTCCCCCTTGGGAGAAAACTTATACTTTGCCCTCTTTCACTAAGGCCTTCAATTCAAGTAAGGAGTAGTCAAGATTTTGTTTTGCTATCACCTCATCAACCAATAAAGACTTAGACCCATCAACAACAACAACAACATCATCACCAACCTCTTCCAACCTAACCCCTAATCTATCCAATTGATGCACCTCACTAGCCATCTCCGTATCACCACCATTAACATGGGCTAGTCTATCCATAAATGCACTACTCAAAGCATCCGCCATCATATTTGCATTATCGGATGATGGTGCATACTCATATCATAGTCTTTAAGAAGTTCTAATTATCTTCGTTGCCTCAAGTTGAGATCCTTTTGAGTGAAGACATATTGAAGGCTTTTATGATCAGTAAACACATCCACATGCACCCCATATAAGTAATGACGCCAATCTTTAATGAAAACACAACGGCGGCCAACTCTAGATCATGGGTAGGGTAGTTCCATTCATGTACCTTGAGTTGTCTAGAAGCATAAGTTATGACCTTACCATTTTGTATCAACAGACAACCCAAACCAACTTGAAAGCCATCATAATAAACCACAAACCCCTTAAGCCTATCTAGTAGTGACAATATAAGAGTGAACACAAAATTGTCTTTCAATGTTTGGAAACTCCTCTCACACTCATCTGTCCACACAAACTCCATACAAACTTAACCTTCTTTTGAGCCAATTTTGTCATAGGGGAAGCAATGGAGGAGAAACCATTCACAAACCTTCTATAATAACCCGCTAGGCCCAAGAAGCTCCTATAATCTGACGGGATCAATGTTCTAGGCCAATTTCTAATCATATCAATATTCTTAGGATCCACTTTTGTACAATCCCCTGACACTATATGACCCAAGAATGCAACCTCTTTCAACAAAAATTCACACTTGTCATATTTGGCATACAACTTCTCCTCCCTCAATCTTTCCAAGAAAACCCTCAAATGCCCTATATGCTCCTCCGTACTATGTCAATAGATCAAAATATCATGAATAAAGACCACAACAAAGGAATAAATGTGAGGTTTGAAGACTATATTCATTAGGTCCATGAAGATAGTCGGTGCATTGCTCAACCCAAAAGACATCACAACAAACTCATAATGCCCATATCTAGTCTAGAAGGTCGTCTTAGGAATATCACACTCCCTCACCTGCACTTGATGATACCCGGTCCAAAGATCAATTTTAGAAAAAAATCTAGCCCCTTGCAATTGGTCAAACAATTCATCAATCCTTGGAATAGGATACCTATTCTTGATAGTGACCCTATTGAGTTACTAGTAGTCAATGCACATTCTAAGTGACACATCTTTCTTCTTCCCAAACAACAATGGAGCGCCCCAAGATGATTGGCTAGGTCTAATAAATTCCTTGTCCAACAAATCTTTCAATTGTTCCTTTAACTCCTTCAACTCTGTCGGGGCCATACGATGAGGGGAAATGAATATAGGTTAAGTATTGGGGAGGAGGTCTATACCAAAATCTATTTATCTTTCGGGAGGAACAACCGGAAAATCATTTGGAAAGACATCAAGAAACTCATTTACAATTAGAACTAACTCTATGGAAGGGGCTTTAGACTCCACATCTCTAACCCTCATAAGATGATAAAGACACCCCTTAGTGATCAACTTACGGGCTTTAATGCATGAAATGAATTTAGACTTGACCACCATATCTTGACTTTCACACTCAAGGATGGGTTCATTAGGGAATTGAAACTTGACCCTATGGGTTCTACAATCAATAGAAGTACAGTAGGTATGCAACCAATCCATCCCAAGAATGACATCAAAATGTTCCATGTCTAATTCAACAAGATAACAAGGCATTAACTTATGCAAAATGCAAATAGGACAACTTTTATAATTTTTTCTAGCAACAGCAGAGCCACTAGTAGGAGTAGACACTTTATATGACTCATCCAACAACTCGGGATCAACATGGAACTTCTTAGCAACAAAAGGGGTAACAAAGGAATCAAAGACTATACATCAATGTCAAAGATTTTTAACATACCAGTAATAACATTAGGAACCTCACCAACCCCTTGCCTCCCATGTAAAGCATAAAATCGATTGTCCCTAGGGGCACTACCTTTACCCAATGGAATCGCATTTGCACTTTAGCCCTTGCTATGGTTTCTTGGACAATCCACCTTCTTATGACCAAGTTCCGCACAGTCAAAGCATGCATTAGAACCTTTCAAACATGGGCCTCCATGACTCTTTCCACATTTAGGACACATACCAATAGGAGCCACAACACCAATACGTTGATGCCTAGGGAAGTCATTAGCAAACCTCCTATTAGTAGCTTGAGAAGACCCTTGGCCTTGATGAATTCTAGCACCCTTTTGGAATTTACCCTTAAATCAGGCCCTCTTGGCCTCATGCCCCCTTCTCTTCCTCAATTTCTCCTCCTCTATTTACTCAGCATAGGTCATCAACCGAGATAAGTACATATCACTAATTAGCATGGCAGACCAGCATTCTTCACTTGCCAAGTCGGAGACCCCCATCATGAACTTATTCAGTCTAGATCTAGGATCGTCCACCAAATAAGGAGCATACTTTTTAAGTTGATTAAACCTCAGAGCATGCTCCCTTACACTTATAGCACCTTGTTTCAAGTTCATAAACTCCACCAACTTAGCTTCCCTAAGCTCAAGAGGGAAAAACTAATTAAGGAAAGCTGATTTGAGCTCCTCCCAAAGTACCACATTACCAATTTTCTTCTCATCCTTCCATTGATCATACCATTAGGCTACCCCTTTGAGTTAGTACGCCACCAACTCCGCCTTTTTATTTGTCCTAACACCCATGATATTTAAGATCTTATAGACCTTATCAATGAACTCTTGTGGATCTTCATCCACCTTTTACCCATAGAACACCACAGGATTCATCCGCATAAAGTCCCTTACCCTAGCTCCGGTGGTAGTAGCAGAGGGGATTAGGCCCCTTGATTTATTTTGTTGGCCACAACTTGGGCAAGCATAGTGAGAGCATCTCAAAGCTGACCATTGGTAGGTTGCTCCTTGAGAGTTTGGGCCCTTCTTCCTCGAGTGTTTGGCATGATCTAGCATAGAAAAGAATAATTGTTAGGGGGAAAAACTCACTACAACTCTATAGCATGACTTAGAACATGAAAAAGGGAAACATTTCCTAAAACATCTCATAGCCTCCTATTCATAGTCATGGCACACTTCACAACCATGAATAGGATTCTAATAGACTCGGTGTGTTGGACTCCGAGGATCTATCAACCTAGTGCTCTAATACCAAGTTTGTCACAATCCAAGCCTAGGACCTAGACATGACACAGTGAATGAGAAACCCGAAGTAACCCCATACAAGCCTCTTAACTTGTCAATTTATATCATTGATCGCGGAAGCACATAAAGGATATAAAGAGTAAGAATAGGGACAAAAGAACTAAGGGAAAAACTTATATAACATCATAATCAAGAGACAAAGAGTTAAAACTCATATCATAGATACATAGCATGTCCAATAGATACCTCTAATACATAAATAAGAGCGAGGGCCAAGACAAAGCAACCAGGATCACCCTCATAATCAAAATAGAACATAAAGAAGAATGTCTCAATACAAAATAATAGCAATATAGACTAAGGTCCCCGAAGTGGAGGACTCACTAACAAGCTTGATTATTACCAACCTAGCCACATCAAGGAGGAGGGTGATCAACTTGGTCACCGGTCCCTACATGGTGTTATCATGTAGGCAAGATTATATGTTAGTCTGTTTAAATATACTAAGTATGTAGGGTGCAATGCAACAAGAGATAGGCACCTTAAACAAAATGCATAACAATAGGCAATAGGCATAATATATCAATATGGCATGTATGATCAATGCATAACTAGAACATGCTTAAATAACTCATGCTCATATAGGATATCATATGTGTAGAAGATACCAAGCTAGATTTTCAAAGTACAAACCCCTTGGTTGGTCGATAATGGTTTCACCCCATCACCCTGGTGGTGTGGTAAAAAACTCTTACATGGTTGATGATAATTTCACCTTATCATCCTGGTGTCCAAGTATGAACCTCTCATATGGTTCATGAGTACAAACCCCCACCTCGGTTATCAAGGTACTAACCTCTCTATAAGGTTATCCGGGCTCTTAATCCCGCCGGATCGAGTATGGTCTAATACAACACTTTATATATATTATATCATATATATATATATGCTCCTTTCATCATCATAATATCAATCATATCATATCTCATGCTTTGGACCTTCAATTCCTCAAGAAACCACATTTGAATATTTTATCAAACACTTAGAAGGTGTGTAATACTAGTATAAAACCATGAAATATAAAGATGAATTAAGCAAGAAAATCCATTGTAAAACCATCAATAAACACCTTGAAAAACCCTCAAGCAACATAAATCAAAACCCATCCTCAAATCTTACAATAGATCAAAGATTTATAGCTCAAAACATAGCAAAACAGTCACAATTTCATATAGTTTTAACATAGTGTACTGTGAATATTATAATAAGCAAGATCCATTTGTAAATCAACTTTAAATCATATAATTTGAGTAAAAGGAGGATTAGGTATCATAGGTTAAAGTAACCCAAGAAACAAAACCACATACCTTAGCTTGGAGATGAACTTGGTGAAGATTAGAGATGGAGACTTGAAGCTTGAAGAAGAACCATGAAGGATAATCTTAGTTCTGGATGAGGGTTTGAGACTTTAATTTGGGAGTGAAAATATGACTAAGTTTTTGGGTGAGTATTGGGAAATTTTTAGGATGATGTGAGGGTGAAATATAGCTAAGTATAGATGAAAAAACTTTTGGGAACACTTAGGCCCAAGACTTAGAAAGTCCTTGAATGACTTAAAAAAACAAACACTTTTTACACTCTATGCGTGTCGCATGGGGAACGTGGATTACTCACTCAAAATTGTAATTTTGAAATTACATAATTATTAATGTTATTCTCTTAAATTGGGATTAGACTCTTCTCCCCCTAATTTTGACCCCCCAAACAAGAATATGAAGTCAGATTTTTGATATCATGCATAGATTTTGAGATATATGGAATTTAAAATTTTGAGCATTGTAAGGCACATTTTTGAAAACTTTTTAGGGTTGTTTGATAGAATGATTGGTAAGGTGGCCTATGAGTTGTAATTGCCTAGTGAAATAGAATTGGTTCATCCGGTCTTTCATGTGTCTATGTTGAGGAAGTGCATAGGTGACCCTAATGTTACTATGCCTCTTGATGTTGTGGGGGTAGTAGAAGACAACTTGACATATAAAGAGGTTCCAGTAGAGATCTTGGATAGACAAGTGAAGAGGTTGAGGAACAAGGATGTCGCTTCTGTTAAGGTGCTTTGGAGGAATCAACAGTCAAAAGTGCTACATGTGAGGTCGAAGCGGACATGCAAAAATGATACCCTTATATCTTCCTTTTTACAAAGCCTAAGGTACTAATTCAAAGTCTTCTATTTAATTTCATGTCTCATGTTACAGCCCCTAAGTCATTTGCATGCATTCATGTTTATATTGACAAAGTTCATGATGATTTTACACTATATGTTGAGATTTTGAAAATGTTATTTTTAAGTGTATTATTGCATTCTTGTTGGAATGATCTTTTCATGATTACTCTTATAATATGTATTTCTTTGATATTTGGGTATGAATGTTTCCAAGAGGGAGATATTGCAACGACCCCTATAAGTGCCCAAAAATGTGCCTCGGACATGTCCTGAATCAGAATTTCTATATATCTCAAAATTAATATGTGATATCCAAAATCTTACTTCATATTCTTGTTCAAGGGGTCAAGTATGGGAAATAGATTTAACCCTAATTTAAGAGAAACCATAGAAAAATTTAAAAATCGCATAATGTGATTTCCAGTGTGCATCCGTGTCCCTGGCATGATGCGCCAAGGGTGCGCAACTATATATTTTTGTGAACTATTTTTTATCTCGGTCCAAGACTTTTGGGTCTTGGTCCTAAATGTTCCCATGCACAAAAATACTTATACTTAGCCTTATTTCACCCTCATATCATTCAAGACATTTCCCAATACTCACTCAAACACTTATACTCATATTTCACCCTAAAACTCAAGTCCCAAAACTCATTCGGATCTAAGGATTTCACTCAAGCTTCAAGTCTTCATCTCTAATCTTCATCATGTTTTCCAAAGTCAAGGTATGTGGATTTTAACCATTGGATCCTTTCACCCATGGTGCCCAAGCTTCTATTTCATCTAATTTGAACATTTTTATGTTGATTTTACATGTGGTATTTGACTATGAACTATTTGGGATTTTGTAAAATTGTGATGGTTTAACATGTTTTGAGCTATGAATCTTAGATCTAACTTGAGATTTGATAAGGGGTTTTGATGTATATTATATGATGGTATTACCAATATTGGTGGGATAATTTACTTCAAGATTTTTTGCATGATTCACTCTTTAGTCACATGGTTTTATACTAGCATTGCACACCCACTAAGTGTTTGATAAAATGTCCGGATAATGATTCTTGAGTTGTTGAAAGCCTAATGCTCGGCATATGAGATATATCACTTCATGATGATGAAAGCATGTTGTATATATGTTAATTCCATGATGAAATTCCATAGTATTGTGAGTGGTTATAGGCCCGGGTAACCATATCGAGGGGTTGGTACCTTGGTTGCCTAGTAAGAGGGGCAGTAGGCTCGTATAACTACATAGAGGGGTTTGGTACCTTAGTTTCCTAGTACAGGGGGTAGTAGTATCATATAACTATATTGAGGGGTTAGTACCTTATTAACCACATCAAGGGGTTTGTACCTTGGTTGCCTAGTACGGGGGTAGTAGGCCCATATAATTGTATTGAGGGGTTGGTACCTCAGTCGCCTCTCCAGGGGTTGGTAGGCATTGGATATTCCACATTGATGGTCACTTGCTACACATGTATTTTGTTCTATATAAGCATGGCTTATTTCAAGCATCCTTCATTCATGTCATATTGTTACTGTGCCATCTATTGCCCATGATATTGCATTTTGCCTAAGTTGCCTATCTATTATTGCATTGCATCTTGCATACTTAGTACATCCAAATGTACTAACACATACTTTATACCTATATGATGTTACCATTTAGGAATCGGAGCCCCGCTTGATCCTCCTCCTCCTCCATGTGGCTAGTATGATTATCTCTCAAGCTAGTTGGTGAGTCCTCTACTTCTTGGATATTGACTTTGATCTTATGCTATGTATAAAGACTTCTTTTTCTTTTTATTATATGCTTGACTATGATGGTGAGCCTCGTTGCTTGTCTTGGCCCCCGCTATATTCTATGGTTAGAGGTGTTGTTAGACATGTTATGTATAATCTTATGAGCTTTGACTCTCTCTTGACTATTGATGTCTATGATAGGAATGTTGTCCTTTAGCCCCGTTTATCCCTATTTACTATCTCTTGTTGTATTTTATTGCTTCCACGACCAAGGATGTGTAATAATATGTTAAGAGGTTTGCTTGGGGTCCCTTCAAGTTCCCCATGCGTTGTGTCACGTCTAGGCCCTAGGCTTGGGTTGTGACATATAGGAACAAGTATATTCTAGTGACTTTGGACTATGTATCAAAATGGGTGGAGGCAGTGGTTCTTCCCAATAATAAAGGCAAAAGCGTCACAACATTTCTAAAAAGGAACATTTTCTCAAGGTCTGATACCCCTCGAGGAATCATCAATGATGGAGGTTCCCATTTCTATAGTAGGTTGTTCAAAGCTCTACTTAAAAAATAGAGTAAAGCATCAGGTGATAACACCCTACCATCCATAGACAAGCAGGCAAGTTGAGGTATATAATAGGGAGATCAAACAAATATTATATAAGACTATGAATGCACATCGGACCAACTGCTCACGAAAGCTTGATGATGCATTGTAGGCATATCAGACTGTATTCAAGACTTCCATAGGTATGTCTCCTTACCAACTTGACTTTGGTAAAGCATATCACTTATCAGTAGAGATTGAACACAAGGTGATGTGGGCTTTCAAAAAGTTGAATTTGGAATAGAATGATGCGGCTAACTCAAGGCTAAACTAACTTAACGAGCTTGATGAGTTTCATTTGAAAGCATATAAGAGTTCACCCTTGTATATGCAACGAATGAATTTACACCATGATTGTTATATTGAGAATTGCTAGTTCACATCAGGAGATTTGGTCTTGCTATATAACTCTAGACTGAAGTTATTTCCTAGGAAATTCAAGCCCAAATGGTTGGGGCCTTTCAAAGTTTCACATGTTTTTGACCATGAGGTTATTTAGTTGGAAAAGAGAAATGGCATAAAATTCAAGGTAAATGGTCAAATAGTCAAACTATATATTAGCAATGTTGAAGAAGTGAAAATAGTGGAAGCATGGAAACTTGGTGAAGTTTGAGTCCCCAAGTTGTCTAAGTCATACCGCGACAATATATCAGGCATTGTTTGGTAGTCAACCCAAGGTGGAGACTGTCTCTTAGGCACGCAGGTATTTTTTTGTACCCCTATACTTTAATATTGCTATATTTTGTATATCGAGAACAATGCAAACTTTTTTTGGTGGGTTGTGGATAGTCATAGGTTGTGGTAAAGTCTGAGTAACCATGGCCAATAGGTATCCCAAGTTTTGAGTGTGGGGGGTTTTCTTGGTTATATTCTTTCCCTAAGGACATTTATTTTTTGTTGAACCGGCATGTTTAGGATATGTAAGTAGTATTAGTAGCATATTGTACTAAGGTATGTGGCATATATTAGTTTTTGTGCATAATGATACCCATCAAATTTTGTGTTAGGTAGTCTTGATAAAAACCATGTAAAATCAATGATTGACAGTTCTTGTTCTGATAAGTGAGGTGTAATTTTGATTAAAGGCATGATCTAAGAGTCTGTGTTAACAGTGTAATCAGTGCTGGGTTGTGTGAGCTTCTTTCTTAGTATTGCGTTTCAATTCAAAATTTACCATGTTACTCTATCTAAGACTGTAGGTTAGTTGGTTAGGAAATGATCTTAGGCCATTGTTCATGTTAGTCCACTTAGCTTAAAAGAGCAACCAAATGCTTGATGTATCCCTTTATCCTAATTTTTGAGCTTTGCATGTACCTTTTCTTTGTAAACACCTAAGTAACATAGCCTTGTTAAATGTGAAATCCTAAATTTTGCCCTTGTCCTTCCTTAAATATTGTGCACCTTGACTGAGGTAAAAAACCTAAGTTTAGAGTGGCTACCAAAAGTGATCTTGGTTCATAAGTCGAATATTGTGAACCTCAACTCAGGCCAGAAGCCTAAGTTATAGGTGGTTGGTGTAAGCAAAATCATACTAAAGAGGGTGGAATTTTGTGATACATGAAAAAAGGGGAAAAGTGTGCTATGGGTGCAAGAAAAATTAATAGAGGCCTAGACAGTGAGATAAAAAGAAAAAGAATGTGAAAATAATAGGTGATGACCTAAATATGATCGAGTAAGGCACACGGAAAATTTTGAAATAGGATAAGGGGAGAATGAGTTAAAAGTATCAATGTTGGTAAGAAAAAAGTGTAGAATAACCTATTGTCAAGAAAGGTCATTAGTAACTATGTTCCTAAAACATCATACCAAAGCACCATAAGCTTACGTTACAAGTCAAGAAAGTCATATAGTGAACTTAGTCCAAGTAGTCGAAGAACATAGTTGGAAGTATAGGGGAAAACATATGGTATTGAGCACAATGGTCAAATATCCATTATGCGTGTAAGTGATTTTGTTTAGTCCCAAGCATCAAATTTGAAAATGCTATCATGAGTGGGAATGTGACTTCTTTTTGTGAGGCCACTTGCATTAAACTGTTGATTCTAGGCTATTTTAGTGATTATTGCGTATCCGTGGTGCCTTACTTGTCATAGTTGCACTGTCACATGCATTGATCTGTATTGGTTTGTTTGATGACTATCTAGTATGCATTCATGAGTTAGTGTGGGTATCTATGCTTGATTTAGAGATGACGTATGCGATTATATTAAGGTCTCTATGTTGCTATACTACTTATGTAGATTGAGCCAGTCGCTTGAGGACAAGTAACAATTTTAAGTTGAGGGTATTGATATGCTATCAAAATACAATACTTTTGATACTTAAAACTTGAAATTTTTTATGTTCTAAAAGCAATGTTGGTGGATTTGATGTGTTTTTATTTTTTTCAGGATTGTAGGGTTTGGTATGATTTTGGGCAAATTATTGTAGATACTAAGTTTTTGAGGAACGAGGAGGCACACTATGGGTCGTGGATACCTCCACGAGATGTATAGGGGTTTCTTGTTGAGATCAAGTGAAGGGCCTATTTTTTGAAGTTGAATCCACGAACCGTTAGACGAGCCATAGATATTTGTACAAGTAGTGGATTGGTTTCATGCCTTGAGGATTAGATTTTGCCAAGTTTCTGAAGAGTTGTCAGACAAAACGATATGCAGATCGTAAGTCTGAATACGGCCCATAAAAAGGTCTCGTAGAACTGAAGCCAAATTTTGAAAATAGTAGAGTACGAAGCCTAGGTACAAGCCATGGAACTTTGTACAGCCCATAACCTAATCCGTAGAAGTTGCCTAAACAAGTTTTTCTATTCCATTTTGAATTTGTATTTTAATTAGTAGAAATAGATTTTTTTTTTGGTCTTTTTGACAAGGAGACACACGAGTGGTCTGAGAAATACTTTTTTTTTAACTTTATACACTCTGATTTTGACATCAAAAATATTACTTTGTGATTTCTAGTGAAGAATTTGGATTTTTTGTTATTAATTTCATCATTATAAGTGCTTAATTATATTATTATATCATGATTCTTTCATCTATAATGATTATATATTGCTAAATTCACAACTAGGGTTGTGAGAACCATGAAGAACTAACATGGTAAAATTAGATAATCTGTAATTCTTGAAAAGTGCATGCATGAATTAATTAACTAATTTTGTTTTGATTACTTTTTAACTGTGGCCAAGGTTAGAATCCGCCTAATTCTTATTGACTAGATCAAGGTAGTAATAAACAGGAAATGAGATTAATTAACCGAATTCATTGTGATCTCTCTCATCTAATCAACCGAACTAGATAAAAGGGAGGTTGTACTGGAATAATAGGTAAGGGTTAGTAATGTCACACTATAGGGATGGATCAGATCATGCAGGGAAATTTAGCTCTCACCTAGATCAAAGGGTTTGGTAAAGTTAACATACTGTTCTGCATGCTACACACTAGAAAAGATTATAATTATCTAGTGATACTAAGTTATGAATTCGTGGAAAACACAATACCCTAGTTACTTCTCTCACTGGTTTCACAATAGTTACTTCTAGTTTAGGTTTACTTTCGTGCAATTACAACCCCTCTCCCCCTCTTTCGAGAGATAAGTAGGTTAATTTATTCGACTTGCTTGTAATTACTACGAGTCAAGACCATATTCCTTATGGGTTCAATCCTAAATTTAGTTAGGTTATCTATCTTGACAACGACCACTAAAATCTTCAAAAGGGAGTTATAGTTTGGGTGGCATCATATACTTAGAAATATGGCTGTTTAACTTTATGAGAATCATATAATAACATAAGAAGCATGAAATCATAATAAGCATGCATTTAGAATTCGAGCAACTTAAAGGAAAGGTATTCATAGTAGGGAACTATGTGGGTAAAAGGATACTCATAAATCAACTCACATACCTGGGGAACAAGAGAGCATCGAAATTGAAGCCTTGGGAAGAAACTTGAAAACCCTAGCCTTGTTCTTTCCTATTCTTGAGAGCTCTTTTGCCTTAAAAAATTTAAGAGCGTAGAATGATGGAAATTAGGGCTTCTAGACTATTATAGGTTCCATTTCCATCCCCATAATGGCATTGTTTTAATCAAATTGATGGTAATGACCGAATTATCCTTATTAAAAATTATTGGAAGCCATCTATGAGACCGGATCACAAGCCATAGATTTGACCTATGGGCCGTAAGTCTTTTCATTTGATGGCACACTTGAGAATCCTCACAGATTTTTGCTGAATTAAAAACCATGACAAACTGGACGGGCTGTGCAATACTTATGTGTCGTGGTTGGACTCGTAGAGTCCTTCCACCCTTGCCAAATTTTTACCTTATTCCTGATCTCTTTCAACAAAACCTTATACAGGTCGTATCCCTTTCCCACAGGCTGTCTGATAACTCATAAGTCACCTTCCTGAAAACTTATTTCCTTCATGTATCGGTTCCCGCTTATGAACCTGTGTACAAGCCGTAAGATATCCTATGTGTTATAACTTGATCTGCGGATTACCACACATTTGAAAAAATTTTCCCTTCCTAAAGTTCTATATTTAAGAACAAATCCTACAGGCTATAGAATAACTTACGAGCTGTAAGTGGTCTCATAAACTAGGTTCTCAGTTATTTTTCAGGCCAATTGTTCTTCTCTTAAGGCTCCTAAACTGAGGGTCGTTACACATTGGTTGTAAAACCTTGAAAATAGGTGAAATGATATTAATTAGGCCTAAATCGGGGAAAATAAAGCTGACACCCAAACTTCCAAATAAATCCTCGATGAAAGGTCCCCATGTCACGTTGAGTCTATAGAAAAGAGTTCAGCCCAAAACAGACCCCAGAAGAAAGAGAAAGAGCCCAAAAACGATGTTAAATTCTTTACTGAAAAAATATTTCTTTCAAAACTTTTTTGATCAAATTTTACAAAAATCGGCTAAATTCAACGAAAACTCACATACCACGGTATTCCTCTTGGAACATTTAATTTAGATACAAATTTCACTTAATTCCATTGAAAAATAATTACCGAAATGTAAATACTCATTTTTGATACGCAACCAATGAAAAAAAATATTTTACCTTAAAATACACACCAAAATTGAATTTTGACAACACCATGGTGTTCCTCGTCAAAATCCATACAACATAACCTTTTGAATCACTTAAATTTGATAAGAAATGCTTCTGAAATTGTTGTGTAAATTTGGAGAAATATATGTACATAAGTCTTCAGGAAACTTCAACTATGTATATAGGAAAGGTGTTGCTAGCTCATGCCACATGGCATCAATATGTAAAGCCAAGTGAAAGCAGCACAAGGTACCATGTCACCCCCTCATTAACATTTTTATCTCTTTTTTGTCATTTTGGGCTCGTTCAAGCTTTAATGTTTGCAAATGAAGTATGTAGCCATATGGATTTCAACGTTCTGGATGCAACGGTGCAATAAAAATTTCCAATGGAGCTTCACATAATAAAGTAAGGGTCCTACTTGTTTATCTGTCACTTTTAACAAAAGGATTCTGATGACCAAATTGTATATGGATGTCCATGGTATAAAACTAAGGGTCTTCTTGGACCAAAATCGACATTCTCGAGATAACAACACTATCAAAATTCTCACACAAGGCATGGTTTCTAGGGGTATTGACTAAGACAAATATTAATCCATTCTAATGGCTAAATTTGCAAACTACGGTATAATAGCACCAGATATGCTCCTAGCTTAATTTGATCGTTATAGAGCTAATGAAAACGTCAGAATCCCATTCTAAGCCTGGTTGCTAGAGTTTTGATAAAAATCTCACTTTTAGTTATAACTTCTTCTTGACTCACAAACTCGCACAATTCTCAACCAAAATAACCTAAAACAACTTCAACAACCCTAATAAGTCAAAAAAGGTCTGAGGTCACCATATAGAAGCTCAAACCAATAGAGTAGTCGCCAAATTACATAAATAACTCGGAAGGTCATTATTGTTTCTAACCTCATTTTAATTATTTTCCATAATTTATATCTTGATTATCTCTTAAATTTCATGATTTCTAATGACTAGAATTGGAGATTTTTAGTCTATGATTTTAAAACTTTAAATGATGATTTTACCTTTGTTTTGAACTCAATTTTAGTGGAATTTTCACACACAAACTCCAATTTTCATGTGGAACCTTATTTTAAAGTCAATTTTCAAATTTGGTAACTTTGAATCTTATCCCTTATTTTGATCATTTTTCCTCTAAGCCTAATTCATGGCAATATGAGTATCAAAATTTGTCTCTTGACAAGTAGTATCAATTTTTTTTATGGCATTTGATTGATTCAGGAATCGTTTTAAGAATTGAGTTGGTTAAAGTGTAATGCCCTTATGATTAAGTCATGTATTCACTTTAAAAAAGGTATTACCTTGAGATAAAATCAACTCCTACTTCACAACCCTTTGACTCAAATTTGTGTCATTAGAGGAATTGATTTTCTTGAATTATCAGAAAAGAAAGAGGGAGGGGTTTGCCTTAGTATAACTTTTTTACTTTTATAAAATTTTATATATTATACACATTAATAGTAGAGATTAGTTGTGGGGAAACAAATAAGGAATAAAAAAAAAAGTTTGGGCAGCCACCTTTTATTTTGGGCAGCCTCCATAGTTACTTTTAGTATAATATATAATTCCCCCTTCAGTAAGCCGGTCCCAAGACTTAAAGACACCTTATAAACTCCTTCATATCTGTATAATTAACAATAATCATGAATACAATTAGTTCCTTTGAGCAAAAATCAAGAAACCCTACCCTTTGGTAAGTAACTAAATTTTATCCTGAAACTGTGTAATGGTTAGTAATTATGAATATCTCGTGGTACATAGCTGAGTTTATAGTGTGTAAATATGATTTGAAAAGTTAATTCACATATATAACACTTTTATGGTTATGGAAAATTCTTAATTTGCTTGTAAGATACTGAAAAATGAGACAAAACATAGTGAAAGTTCTAGCCAGTTTTTCTATCCGAGAAGCCTTCTATGTATTGTTGCTAGAATTTTAAGCATATCTTAATGTGTGAGCTATAAGTTGCAATGATTATTGGTTACTTGCAGCCACAATACATTTATTTACAACTATTATGCTCATGTTGGGAGCTAATTTTGTAGTTATGGATTTGAAAATGTGGATAAAATTTAGGACAAGTCATATCCAGATTCTTGACTTAGAAATTGCTTGTGTGCGGCTGTTAGTTTTTCGCTAACATATTCTTGTACAAATAGTATTTTTCAATGATCCTTAATTTTTTTTCAACCTATATGTATATACCTACATCTTTTGTATATACTAAAAAGCCTAGTTATTCCATTTACCAATTCAAACTTTAGTTACTGAACAAGGCAGTAAAGATGCCCGAAAGAGCGTGATTTGCAAAAATAGGGCTCAGTTTTGGTATATTTTTTGTTAGTTTTTAGCTATCAAACGTGCTGAATATTAAATGTGAATTCAAATTGGGTATTACGGTACTTATGCTCTTGTACAATCTTAAGAGAATTGTTAAAGAAACTGATGTCATGTTGATCTATGACTTGAACTCAGTAAGCTCGTGGTATGCTAAAAGGTTATGGTTTGTGTATAAACTTGCTATTGAGCTTTTGTTACCTATTATACATTTGACAGTTATCTTAGTATCCCAGCTATGTTCTTGTCATTTTATGTAATTGTATTGATATCTTTTGAGACTTGCAAGGAACTCGCTTAATCCACCCAATTGTATGGGTTGCTTGATCACTTGACATTTATTATTGACTTTGTCCTCCTTGTGGTTGTGACTTTTTCACTATTGGCATGTCTCTTGTTCAGATCAACTGGTACCTTGAATATGGATTTTTGGTTGGTCCTAAGAATGGAAGTTGTCCATTTTAAGCACAAACTAGAAAGCACGCTTAATATGGTTCTTGGTTCTCTTGATTATTAGTTTTTCGCCCTTCATAATACAGGGCCCCTGCCCTTCTTGATACTTGATTATGTTTTATGTAAATGGATAATATACGTATTAGACTAACTTGTTATCTGAAAATCTTGTAAAAATGCTTCCAGGAACTCTTGATACATTGATCTTTAAATATCATACTTAATGCAATTGATCTATTTTTCACTTAGTACTTATTATATTACATTTATGTTGCCTTGACTTAAGAAAGGTAAATTAGGAATCTAAAGGTTCCAACTTGTAGGTCAATTAGGAATCTAAAGATTTCAACCTGTAGCTTTTACACCACTAAGGATCATACTTACCGATAGCTGTTTCTATCATAGTGAATACCCCAGATGATGCTTGAGGATGATCATTGAAGATAAATTTTGGGAGTTGTACAAAAGATCACATTTGCATCTATACATAAATATTATAGTAGTTTTGGGACATGTACTTGATTCTCCTATTGCATATATATGTGTAAATTTGAAAGGTTAGCGTAAACTATGAAACCATGGTTCTTAACTTAATGTTTTGGCTTGTTTAGTTAGTTCTAGCCGATGATCTTGTTTTATATTAAATTACCAGTTATTTTGAGGTGATTGTATAAAATAGAAACTAGTAAGTTTTATATTTTGTATTTTAACAATGGTAATAATTTTCAGCGTATACTACAATACTTTGGGCAATGTATAAAAATCTCTCAAGATATTGATTTAAATTATTTGAAAAGTTGCTTATGCTATAAACTGGAACCAGAAATTAATTGAACTACCTCTAGGACAAAATCTGATACCTATAACTATTTTGGAGTCATTTTTATATTATGATTAATTTATTGTGTATTAAATTCCTAATATTTTAAAAGTGTTATGTAAACCCAGATCATACAAAAGTAGCATCCTCACACGAGCGTTACTACAAGTGTTAGTATCAGAGTCTAGGCTTTCTGATTCTAGGACATCTGATGTGAATTACTTGTATACTTTTCTAATTTGTAAAAGGTCCAAGCTATGTTATTTTTTATTTACATGATTAATATTCTTTTAGTACTTGTATAGTGCATATGCATCATGTACATGTCCTTAATGCAATGTGATCATCTCTTTTGAAGAAATTGAATTATGGCTTCTTCCTCTAATAGACCTATGGAAGCTGCACGAGAAGAATTAGATAACTATTATTCCTAACCTTATGCACTAGACGAGGTACGCGACACTAGATGGGGTACGCGAATATCTCTCTGATCCATACGTCCCCCGCACTAATGGGTTTGAAGTGGGAAACCAGCAGGGTGTATATCCTATTCCACATATTTATATGAGCTATAGTACTCAGGTTATGAATCCTGCTTTCCAACGGATGCCTAAATTCTTCCACCACATGGCTGAAGCGATACACCATTCTAATGGGATAAATTCGAGAAAATTAGGAAAATGGGTAGAGCAGAATTTGAAGATACTGTTGATCCCACTGATGTTGAACATTGGTTGGAATGCATGGAGAGGGTGTTTGAACAATTGGAGTGTTTAGAAGTTGCCAAATTCAAGTATGTTGTCTCACTATTACAAAACAATGTGTATGATTGGTGGGTAAGTGTTCCAAATGCCAAGGTAAAGCCTCTAGTTCTTACTTGGTATGATTTTGTTAAGGAGTTTCACATGAAGTATGTTCCACCTGCTTACTGTGATTCTAAGAAAAAGGATTGTTTAAGTCTTCGGCCGCGGGGCATACCTATTGCTGAATATCAATAAAAGTTACTAAGACTTTCTCATTATGTTGGAGATATTATTAAAGAGGAGAAAGATAAGTGCAGCAGATTTGAAGATGGTCTAAATGATTTTATTATAAATGATGTAGCAATATTACAACTTGAGAACTTCTGTAAATTAGTTTCTGCTGCTCTTACCTTGGGAAGGCATGATAACGAAGAAGCTAGTACACGTGAAAATAAACTCCGGAAGCCCAGATCAGATTTTGGAGGTCCATACAAAAGGGAAAGGTTTGATGATTCTAAGGCTAGTGGTATTAATAGGTCATCTCAACCCAAGCAAAGCAAATCAGATTTTTCTACAAGTAGCAGTCCAAATAATGGTCAAGGTAAGACTCGTGTTCCTATGTTGTGAACAATGTAGGAAGAAACATTATGATATTTGTAGCAGAGCTTTGGTGCGTGTTTTAATTGTGGAAGCTTTGATCACAAAGTGGAGGATTGTCCTAAATAGGTTCCTTCCTTGTGCATTAAAATGTCAGTTAAAAAGCCTTCTATTAATCGTCCTCAAACGAATAAAAGTCCAAGAATGAAAAATACTCAAGCGGCAGAAGCTGATGTGCTGTCGAAATACAGCACATTTGATGTATAAAACAATGGATTTTGTGAGTTCTTAATGTGACTTTTATGGGTTTTATGTATTTTTATGTTGTTCTTGCAGAAAAGTTATGTTGGCACGACGTTTTGGAGAAAAATTGTAGATTTTGCTGAAGCATAGGACATACGAGTTCACCTACGAGTCGTAGCCCAAGCAACTAGTCGTAGGATTCTATCATGGCAAGAAATAGAGACCGAAAGATCAGAAATTTGCTAAGTGGAGGACAACCCTACGAGGCCACCCTATGAGTCATAGGTCTCACTACGACTCGTATAGGTGTACTAGTAGCAAGAATCTGAGAGCCAAAACTTTGGATCAACAACTAAATCCATAGACTACAATGTCATAACAGTTGAGTCCAAAATGCCAAGACCCTAATACGAGACCCCGATTATGACACGTACGTTACTCTACGAGTCATACCTGTGAGGTATACCAACTACCAGCTATCTTTTTTATGTAATTTTTAGGGTTATCTTGTAAACACTATAAATACTTTAAGTTAAAGTTTTATTAGAAAGATTCAAAAATTGAGTAGACAATATCATCTTTGAATATACTCTCAAGGAAACTTTTAGGGTTTTAGTTTAGTTTATCATTTTCTCTTGGAAAAATCAATTTTAGGGATTGCAAATCTTGCTTTGTGCTTATTATCAATTAATCAAGCTTGTAGTTTGCAGCTTGTGGTGTATTCAATCATCATTTCTTTGTGTAAAATTCTCAATCATGTATTATATTTGCATTTTTGTTAGTTTTGCCTTAGTCATGAGTAGCTAAGCACCCACAACTTGGGTTGTGGGAAGCATGCGTATTTGACTTAAGATGACCTCAGATAATGCATTTCTAGGATTGGAGTTTAGCATGTATTGTCTATCTCTCTTCGTTATGATTGTTGTTTGGTGTTGGCCAATACCAAACCCCACCTATTATTATGATCCCAAAAAGGTACTGACGAATAGGTAAAGAGAAATGGATGACAAAATTTGATAGATGTATTCTTATCTAATCAACCAAACCTGACCAAGGGGAGGTTCACTGGGACAATAGGTAACGGTTAGCTGGCACGCCATAGTTGCCGACCAAGTGTCATAGTGAAATTCGACCTTCACCTTCACAAGAGGGCTGGAAGAATCTAAATTACCTTTATACATGTGAATCTCTAACTGTAGTTATGTTATCTAGGTTAATCAAGTCAACAAACCATAGGGAACACAATTCCCAAGTTTTTCCTAAAATTGGGTATTTTCCCGCATCGTAGTATAGTGTTTATTTTACTTTGTTCTTGAACTACAAACCCCCCCTATTTTTATAGATTTTAATTATAGATACTTAAAATGATTGATAGTGAATTCTCGTAGTCAAGCCCTATATTCCCTGTGGATTCGATCCTAACCTTTGGTTAGGCTAATTGCTGATAGTGACCGCTTTCTTATTGGAGCGTGAACATAATCAAAAATTATGGCACTGTTGCCGGGGAATACGGCTAGGTTTTGACTTGATTTCACTATTGGTTAGTTCTAGAATTAATTTCTAAACTCTACTATATTTTACTTTTACTTTCTATTTTAGTTGTTTAGCCTATTCAAAGGTTGGTTGGCACCATGACTGAACAAAAGCCCAATCTCGCAAATGACTTGTTAGAGACATTGCAGAGGTAAGCCTTATTTTATGCATAAGAGTCCAAAGACCCCCAAACTCACTAACAAAATTTTACTCAAACACTGAGAGGGGGGGTGGGACAAGAAATTGCAAGGGCATGCTGATGTATTGTTTGGAGGAGACTGTTGGGCATTCCTAAGATGACTATTTAACGAGATCACAGAGTATATGGACAAGCTATCTGCATCTGCCCAAGTCTACCAACCCTTTTAGGACAAGTCAGACTATCCACTAAGGTATTGAGGGAAGCCCCAAGTAAACCTAAAAGTGTGAATATGCCAAATTGGCCGAGGTTACTACACTACCATTGCATCATTGATAAGCAAATAAGGATTGAGCATATGCTTGAACAAGTCTCGACCAAGGTCAATTAGAAAGATGATATTGTTTGGGAGATAAAATTTGATGTTCTCAAGAGTACTTACAAAGTGGAACAACAAACCATGTCAATGCAAAGGTACGGAGATAGGATGGAGCAGCTTGCTGAGAAACTAGAGGCGGTGCAAGATGAGCAAAGGAAGAATAGAAGGAGTAGCAATGGAACCCATGGAGAAGTCTAATTATCCATGATGGTAGAGTCGAGCCATGACGTTAAATAAGGTGCTTCTTGGAAGGCAACCCAAGCATTTTTTATAATTGTTTGTCTATTTAACTGTGTTTGGTTATTAAGATTTTAGGTAGTATGGTGTTTGTTTATTTTAAGTTGGAAGACATTGATGAAGTTGTAATATTTTGAAGATTATTGCATTTTTTAGACTTGGTTTGTAGGTGGAAATTAAAGAATTGAAGAAGAGAGAAAATGGCACTTGGAGTAGCTTCTACGAGCAGGCCTACGAGTCATAGTCACCACTATGACTCATAGTCATGCCTCATCGAAGGAAAGAGTGAGTATCAGAAATTAGCACACACACTATGAGCCAACCTTATGATTCTTAAGGTCTTCTACGAGTTGTAAGTAGGGTTTATAGTGCCCAGGTATGCAATTTCAAATTTTTACAAGAGTTGGGTCTGCTACAAGATCGGGACTTATGAGTCGTAGGACACCCTATGACTCATAGTCGGGGTCTCGTAGCCCCAATCTGCAACTTTTTAAAAGTGACCCAGTTTGGTTATAAAAGGGGTCAAAATAAAATTTGATCCCATTTTTATTTTTGAAACCCTAAGGTTGACGGAATTCCCCAATCCTTCTCCACCATTGGCTTTTCTGACTAAAATCTTGGCTACCCACGTCATTTTCCGGTGAGGTTACAATTTTTAAGGGTTTTGGCATGGTTTTCTGTCTCTTTTGCCTTGGTTAAATTCTTCTACCAATTCTTAAGCTTCATGGTTAAATTTAATGCACTATTATAGTGAGTTCATTCTTGGTATGATTGTATACTTATTTTAATCACGAATACTCATGCCTATGTGATGATGTGTAGACCTAGAAATGAAACCTAGGGTTTGTATTGCTTTGAATCAAGACTTGTTCAAAATATTTGAGTGGGTGGCTGTAAATGTGAAAATTATTGGTCCATAGAATGTAGTGTTTAATTGTTCCCGACCATTGTGAGGATTATCTTTGGAATTGGAATTTAGGAGGTGTAGGTGTGTTTTATATGCCATAGAATATTGGACTTGATTGAAAGGGTTTAAATTAATGTTTTACTGATAAACATGTGCGTTGGATATAAAATTGCATTTGGTTTTGACCATTGTAATGAGGAACTGACTTTGATTCTTAAGGATAATGGTTGCTTCAACTTTCTAATGTCATTTTGGGGCTATCTATTTGTCAAATGTATGGTATTACTCTTCCAATTGCCAACTCCTAAGTTTGTTTGGCTTGTTTGAGTGTTTTGAAGGAAAGTGTTAGACACAACTAGTGTCTTCTGTTTTCAATTATGAGGCCGTCCTATGACTTATAGGGTCACTTGTGGTTTCTTCATATTTCTTATATGATACCCACATACAACTCGCATTACCCACTACGACTGGTAGTGAGGGTCTCCTAATCCCTACTGAATTCTTAAAAATGCCTCTGGAAATAGGTACGAGGCTAGACTATAACACGTAGGCTCCCTTACGAGTCATAACTGCCCCTCGCATTTGAGTTCAGACTACATTTTTATTAGAAATCTTGATACTATGAGGCCGGTGTAGGACTCATAGGACACCCTATGAGTCATAACTGCACTCGTATCTGCAAACCTACAATTGCATCAGAGACTTTTCTTCTGTTTTGTTTTGTTTCTATGTTTAAGTGGTTATGTTTCTTGTTCTTTGCATTGTGATCGTTGATTAGTCAAACATATTCAACCTCACATGTTATTATGTGGTTGGTTTGAAATATAATGCCTCCAACAAACAAACGAGCAATCCAATCATTCCAACTGAGATTTGTGGATGAATCTTCTGAGGCTAAGAGATCCGAGGGGTCTCTAGAAGTTCACAAGGTCAGAGTAGACCCTGACTCTAATATACCTCAGACCCGAGCACGCACAGCTCAGACACCGATAGAAGTCAGCATTTCCTGCAAGTCTAAATAGGAGGAACAATAAGGTAATGGAGACAGGTCTGAGAGTAGCCTGCCACAGATGAACCTCACACACTCAGGGTCAGAGTCAGAATCTAAGAGCACTTCCTAGACCCAGCAGGAAGAAGTCTAGTCATAGCCCCCAGCCTACCACAAATGGTGTGTCCCAGGGATCAAGGAGATATATGACTAGGGGTTAGAGACCAAGGGACAAGGCAAGCTGGTGCGGAAAGTTCATGAGGATTCTAGACTGAACAACTCAGGGTTAGATAAGGTGCTTATAATAGATGAGGAGATAGACAGACACGGACTGCGATAGACCACATAATAGCTGGGCATGTATGCCCCTTACATAATCCATGAGTTTTATGTGATCTATCTAGCTACACTCCATCGAGGGTAATTAAAGAACAAAAAGTCGATTGAGTAGCTGCAATTACGAGTGGTACCAATCTGGGGTAGGGGAGTTCCTATTTCGGAGGAGACTATTCAACAGATCCAGTTTACGCCCACTTATAGAGTGCCTCAGTCTACCATAGGGTATGATGGATGCATTGACAAGATGAGAAGATCAGTCACTGGAAAGGACATTGGGGCCAGGATAGAGCTTTTTTAGTGGATTGCAGGCCAGACTTGTAAGGAGGGTTTCAAATTGACGTAGGTCACAAACCACGCAGATCCGATAGTAAAAGCCTCCCTCTCCTTTCAGGCTAAGTTTTTGTGGTCCCTTATCCGTTGGCATATCAGGCCTACTTTCATGGATAATATGATTACCTTGGAGTAGGCTATTTTATTAGCCAGAATTCTAGCTGATTATGAGATAGTCTGGGCCTGGATCATCTCGCAGCAGATCCACGAGTAAATCATTCAGACGAATACCTCACTACCATTTCTTATTTTGATTCATCATTTGTATAGTGTAGTAGGTGTTCCTATCAACCCCCATTGGGACCAGCATATATAAGCCACACGTACCATAGACCATAGCCTGATTAAGGCTGACAAGAATCCAGTAGCCTTACGACAAGCAGCTCCTCCAACAATTCCAAAACCATTCCCAGTAGAGCCTAAGACTCAAGATACACCTCCAACTATTATCGGTATTACTTAACCTGTTGCAGAGCCCATGTCAGCTGTTGAGATTGAGTCCACATCATCCTCCAATATTCCAGCACTTGCAGTATCTACATTATAGATTGATTCTATTATATATGTTATTGCTTTTCAAGCACTATTATGTAAGGTGGCTATGGCGGAGTCCAGGCTTCAAGCTTTAGCAGCACAGGTCAGACCTTAGGTTAGCCACACTATGAGGGACTAGGAGGAGAGCATGAACGCATTCACCCATGCATTTATAGGTGAGAGAGTTTGAGAAGTGGATACTCGAGTAGATGCTTTCGAGGCGAGAGTCCAATGGAGACTTGAGGGGACTAGGCTTGCTGAGATGAGTGCGGTGACTAAGGAGTCGGATAAGTTCAAGGCTGATTTATTACAGATATTAGCAGCCTTTATTGCAGTCCCAGAGGTAGTATCGGTAGGTGACAAGGTATTTGACTGCTAGCTAACTTTCTACACGCTCATGGTAAGAGACCCTCGAGATGGATGATCCAGAGTTGAGACAAAAAAGGTCTAGACATGATGATCCAACAACCCCAATGGAGGATTCGATACCAGAGGAGGTGGTGCAGGAGTCGATCTTGTTGGCTGCCATAGAAAGAGATAGGGAGAATCAGCATACATATAGAGAGGATAATTCACATACAGATGCAAGCCAAATTGCTGAGGAGGAGATAGTGACCCAGGACCCTATTAACCAGCCAGAGACCGATGCTTAATGTACCATGATGTTTGACTCCTTTTTCCGCAGTTCTTATTTTGTCATTATTGATACTTTGTCTGTTGTTAGATAATCTTTTTATTATGTTGATTTTTAGATTTATTTAAATATTTTTAAGTTGAATGTTGTTTTTACTTATATTTTAGATGTTAGTTTTTGGTTTTTAATGTATGAATATATATATATATATATATATGTTATCGTGCTTAATTTTCATTCTTGTCTTTACTTTGAGGACAAAGTATTCTATCTTGGTAGAGCGTGGGAAGTTATGGATTAAGGTGAAGTCTGAGTAGCCTCGACTCCATAACTTCCCCCATTTTTTATCCCAAGATTTTCTTGCCATAATTCTTTTTCCTTGTGGATGTTTAATTTTCTGTTGAGCCGACATGTTTAGGTAGTGTAGATAATGTGTAAATTTATAATAGTGTTATTTTTTGTCATATACATAATCTTTAAATGCTTTTTGAATGATTTGAAAAATTAGGTACCCTCAAAATTTTTGAGATTGTGACTATTGATGCATTCATTCATTTTAGGTATTTGGCAATGTTTGTTCTGATAGTGGGAAGATAAGTTGAGGCTTGAAGCATGACTTGTGAGTCTATACTTAATTGTGAGTGCAATGTCATGTGTGTTATGAGCTTATTTTACTGCATTCATGCATCATATATGGACTTCGAACTTGCCTTGTTACTCTAAAATTAGTTTGGTGATGTGGTTGATTTGGAAAGAATCTTAGGCCTTTGTTCATTGGGTGAACCCACTTTTAGCCTAAATGACCTACCAAATAAGTGAGTGAATCCCTTGTTCCAAATTTTTGAACTTCTCATGTACTCATTTTTTCTTGGCACCTTACTAGCTTAACCTTGTTTAATGAAATACCTTGATATTAACCTTGGTCTATCCTTGAACATGTGAACCTTAATTGAGGGTAAAATACTAAGTCAAGGGTGACTACAAATTATGGCCCTAGTTTGGAGAATAGATATAGTGTACTTCACTTCAGGCTAAAAGCCTAAGTTGAGCATGGCCTTTATTATGGTAAAGTGATAACAATGAGGTGGTTAGTTGGGAAATAAAGAAAGAAATGAAAAATGATGAACAGAGTGAAGAAAAAGAAAGGAAAAGTGCTTTGAGTTGAGAGAAATTAGCAAAAATGAGTTCAGAAATAAGGCACAACTGAAAAGATAAAGAAAGTACTCAAGAAAAGTTTGAAACAAGAGAATAAGGGTAGATTTAATTAAAAAGGTTGGGTTATGAAAGCAAAAGTGTTGGCAAACATGGTTCAAGGATAGCTTTTAGTCACTACTTACCTAAAATGCCATACCAAAGCCCCCTAAACCTATGTTATAAGCCCTATGTCCTAAAGTGATCCAAATCCACTTTGTCATCAAGCTAGAAAATGTGTCTAGAGGCAAGCCTATGATGTTAGTCATTGTGCATGAATTTCAAGTGTTAGAGTGAGAATGCTTCCTTAGTCCCTAAATTCTAAATGCTTCTTGAGTGAGTAAGAGGGACTTCTTTTTTGTGAGGGCATTTGCACTATTTGATTAGCATATGGCTACACCAATGATTGTGGATGGTTGATGATCTTTAGCTTATCATAGTTGGGTTAATAGCTTCATCATCATGTTTCTGTTGTGCTTAGTAGCTTTACAATCTGGTTTTGAAAATGATAGTTGGGTACCTAAATTAGATTGAAAGATGTATATATTATTTATATAGCTGCTCTGTATTTCTCATTGTCTGCGTGATTGAGTCATCACTTGAGGACAAGCAACAATTCTAAGTTGACGATGTTGCTGTGCTGTCAAAATATAACACATTTGATGCCTAAAATAAGGGATTTTGTGAGTTTTTAATGTGACTTTTTATGGTTTTTATGTGTTTTTGTGTTGTTCTTGCAGAAACGTTAGGTTGGCATAATTTTGGAGAAAAATTATAGATTTTGCTGAAGCATAGGATATATGAGTTCACCTAGAAGTCGTAGGGTACTATTGTAGCAAGAAACAAAGACCAAAAGATTAGAAATCTGCTAAGTAGAGGTCAACCCTACAAGGCCAGCCTATACCTGCGACTTGTATAGGTGTACTCATAGCAGGAATCAGAGAGCCAAAACTTTTGATCAACAACTGAAGGCTTAGACTACGAGAGGAGCATATGAGTCATACCAAGCTACGACTCATACCAGTGGGTCATACCAGTTAAGTCCAAGTTGCTAAGAACCTAATAAGAGACCCCGATTATGACTCATAAGTCACCCTAGTCATACCTGTGAGGCGTACCAGCTGTCAGCTATCTTTTCTATATAATTTTTAGGGTTATTTTGTAAAACCTATTAATACTTTAAGTTATGGTTTTATTAGAAAGATTCAAAAATTGAGAAGACAATATCATCTTTGAATATACTCTCAAGGAAACTTTTAGGATTTTAGCTCAATTTATCATTTTCTCTTAGAAAACCCAATTTTGGGGATTGTAAATCTTGCTTTGTGCTTATTATCAATCTATCAAGCTTGTGGTTTGCAACTTGTGGTGTCTTCAATCTTTATTGCTTTGGGTAAAATTCTCAATCATGTATTATATTTGCATTTTTGTTAGTTTTGCCTTAGCCATGAGTAGCTAAGCACCCACAACTTGGGGTTGCAGGAACCATAGGTATTTGAATTGGGATGACCTAGGTTAGTGCATTTCTATGATTGGGGTTTAGCATATATTTTCTATTTCTCTTTGTTATGATTGTTGTTTGGTGTTAGCCAACACTAAACCCCGCCTACTATCATGATCCCGACCAAGGTAGTGACGAATAGGTAAAGAGAAATAAATTACAGGATTTGATTGATGTGTTCTCATCTAATCAACCAAACCTAACAAAACAGAAGTTCACTGGGATAATAGGTAATGGTTAGTTAGCGCGCTATGGTTGTCGACCAAGTGTCATGGTGAAATTTGACCTTCACCTTCACCTTCACAAGAGGGCTGGAAGAATCTAAGTTATCATCCTGCATGTGAATCTCTAATTGTAGTTATGTTATATAGGTTAATTATGTCAATGAACCATGGGAAACACAATTCCTAAGTTATCTCTAAACTTGAGTGCTTTTCTGCATTGTAGTATCGTGTTTATTTTACTTTGTTCTTGAATTACAAACCCCCCTTTAGAGATTTTAGTTATGGATACTTGAAATTATTAATAGTGAATTCTCATAGTCAAGCCCTGTATTTCCTGTAGATTCGATCCTAACCTTTGGTTAGGTGAATTGCTGACAGCAACAGCTTTCTTATTGAAGCATGAACATCATCAGGAGAAAGTGGAATGAATCAACCTAGTGGACTAAGGGGTACTGTAAGAGCTTATGCTACAAAACAAAGGGGTGATCAAGATGGCCTGGATGTGGTTGTTGGTAAATTTTGCTTATTTGGCTTATCTGTGTTTACATGGTTTGATCCTGGTTTTACATATTCTTATATTTGGTCATCCCTCCTTCTACCTGAAAATGTGAAATCTATGAGGCTTGACCATAATGTGCTAGTTGAAAGTTCCTTCGGCTACCAAGTTATTTGTAATTGAATTTACTGAGCTTGTCCCTTCATGATCAAAGACTTAGTCTTCTTGGCTGATTTGATTGAAACGTCATTCCAAGATTTTGATGTTTTTATTGGGATAGATTGGCTTTATATATATCACGTAGTAGTGGATTGTAGATCAAAGTATGTCACTTTTAAGGACCCTGCTTTTCTCGTATCATTGTACAAAGTGAAAGATCATTGACGCCTAGTATAATTTTTGCGGCTTCTGCAAGAGATATGATTTGTCAAGGCTGTGATGCGTATCTTGCTCATATAGTTGATACACACTTGGAGAGCCCTAGTCTTAAATATATACCTACTGGTGTAATTTTTCAGAAGTCTTCCCAGAAAATCTTCCTAGGTTACCCCTAAAAGGAAAGTCGAGTTTCTAATCGAGCTTATTCCTGGGTCTACTTCTATTTCTACTATTCTGTATCGAAAGGCTCTAGCATAACAAAAGGAGTTGAAAACTCAGTTACAAGAACTCTTCTAGAAGGGTTTTATCCATTCCAGTGTTTCTCCATGGGGAGCCTCTGTTTTGTTTGTAAATAAGAAGGATGGAACTCTTAGATTATGTATTGATTATAGATAACTAAACAAAATAACAATCAAGAATAGATATCCATTGTCAAGGAGTGATGATTTATTTGATTAATTAAGCGGTGCTAATTTATTCTCAAGGATCGATTTCAAGTCTAGTTATCATCCACAACGCATTAGAGAGATAGATATTCCTAAAACATCTTTTAGAACTCGGTATGGTCATTATGAATTTCTGGTGATGCCATTTGGATTGACTAATGCTCCCGCAATATTCATGGATCTAATTAATCGAATATTTAAGCCCTATAGGGATCAATTTGTGGTAGTTTTTATAGATGATAATTTAGTATATTCTCTAAGGATAGTGAAGATCATGATAAGCACCTCTGAATTGTTTTGAAATTTTGAAAGAGAAAGAACTTTATGTTAAACTTTCCAAGTGGGAATTTTGGCTAAATGAAGTGACTTTTTTGGGACATGTCGTGTTAGCCAAAGGTGAATGATGGATTCTAGAAAAATTCAAGCAATTGTTGAATGGGAACCTCCTAAAAGTCCAACCGAAGTAAAAAGCTTCTTGGGCTTAGTCGGATACTATAAGAGGTTTGTGAAAGGTTTCTCAATTATAGCCTCCCCTTTGCCCGAATTCTCAAACAAAGAAGAAAATTTTATTTGGAATGGCAAATGTCAAGAGAGCTTTGAAACTCTTAAGCCCTTGTTGATGTAAGCACTTGTACTTACTCTACCAATGAAGGGGAAGGAGTATGTGGTATATGGTGATGCTTCTCATCATGCTCTAGTGTGTGCTTTGATGCAGGAAAGGAAAGTTATTCTTATGCCTCTCTCATGTTCACGCTCTAACAGTAAAGCGGTTGCTATCAAGTATAAACCTAACAAAAGGTAAGGGTCGAATCTACTGAGAATGCAGGGTTTGTTCAAATTGACTCACCAACGATCATTTCATGTATCAATCAACTATATTCTCTAAAAAGGGGGGTTTTGCAAATTGGAGTGAAATAACAACAAAACTATACTAACAATCACAAGAAGACAATCAATTTAAGGATCAACTTGGGAATTATGTTCCCTATGATTCACTAATCAAATTACCTGAGATAAAATTAACCTCAATTAGGACATTGCATGCAGGATGAGAACTTAGGTTCCTCCAGCCCTTTGGTAAAGGTGAAGGTCGAATTTCACCATGGCACTTGGTCGACAACCATGGTGTGCCAACTAACTCTTACCTATTGTCTCAGTCAACCTCTCCTTGGTTAGGTTTGGTTGATTAGATGAGAACACATCAATCAAATAATGTCACCCATTTTCTTTTTCTATTCATTGCTACCTTGGTCGGGATCATGACACTAGGCGGGGTTTTATGTTGTCCACCACTAAACGACAAGCAATCCAAAGGAAAATGTATAATACATGCAAATACCCAACTAAAGAAATGCAAATAATTTGGTTTATCGCAAGCTAGCTACTCATGGTTCCCACAATCCCAAGTTGTGGGGATTTAGCTACTCATAGCTTGGGCAAAATCACAAATAATGAATAAAATAGATATAGTTGAGAGATTACCCAAAGAAAATGAAGAACAATAAACCACCTTAATTTTTGGATTTGCAAGCTTGAATAATGGAATTAAATTACAAGTGATTCCAATCCCGAAATTGGGTCTTCAAAGTGATACCCTAAGTGTCTACTCAAACCCTAAAAGATTCTCTCTGGAAAAGATATTCTATTCTCTACAATCTGATTCTCCTTCTAAAAAGCCTAACTTATACTATTTATATTATTTACAAAAAGGACCTTAAAATAAATAAGAAAATTTGGTCAACAATAGTTATGGCTCATAGGTACGACTCGTAGGATGGTCTATGAGTCATAATCGGACTTTTGTAGTTAGCACTTGGTAGTTTGGATTTCATTGCTATGACCCATACTACTAGTCATTATCTTGTCTACAACTCGTACCCCGGGCTCTTATCGTTGAACTTCAATTTTTTAGATTTTGATTTTGGAAACTATTAATGACTTCGGTCATCCCCTATGACTTGTAGCTTGGACTACGACTCATAGTGGGTCTCGTAGTCCTAAAATTCAACAAAATATGCTACTTTTTTTCCAAGATTAAACCAACCTACATTTTCTACAAAAACAAACACAAAACACATAAAAAACATAAAAAGTCGCATTGAGAACATACAAAATCCCTTGTTTTAGGCACCAAATGTGTTGTATTTTGACAACACATCACTCTCGAAAAGTAAAACCACATGAAATGAATTATCCTACTCATGATCTAAAACTTGCTGCTATAGTATTTGCCTTAAAGATATGGAGACATTATCTATATGGAGAAAAATATTATATATTCACTGATCTCAAAAGCTTAAAATACTTGGGTACACAAAACAATTTGAACCTAAGGAAACATAGATGGTTTGAGGTCATTAAGTATTAGTACTGCACGATCGATTATCATCCAGGAAAAGCTAATATGGTTGTAGATGCCTCAAGTCGCAAGTCCTTTGCAAGTCTATCCTTGAGCCTATTGCCTTTGTTTCTTCACTTGAGAGTCATGAATATTTGTATTGCACTTGACTCAAATGGCCCGATTATTTTCCAACTATAAGTTAAACCCGTATTCCTTGAATGAGTTAGAGAAGCACAAAAGTCAGATGAGAAACTCATGAAACTGGCCCAAAAAAATTCAAGATGGAGAAAAACATGATTTTTCATTAATAGAAAATGGTGTCTTATCTCATCAAAATAGGTTATGTGTGCCTAATGATGAAATATTGAAAAGAGAAATC
Organism: Solanum sejunctum; assembly: GCA_025642045.1. Classification (NCBI taxonomy): domain Eukaryota; kingdom Viridiplantae; phylum Streptophyta; class Magnoliopsida; order Solanales; family Solanaceae; genus Solanum; species Solanum sejunctum. The sequence goes on along the minus strand of JAOTQJ010000001.1, from coordinate 13,895,293 downwards.
TTGAATGAAGCATATACTTCGTTATATTCCATGAATCCTGGAGGTATGAAAATGTACCGGACCCTTAAATAACACTACTAATGGAATGGTATGAAGAAAGGCATTGTGGAGTACATTTCAAAATGTTTGGTTTGTTAACAAGTAAAAATAGAACATCAAGTCCCAGTTGGGCTACTCCAACCCTTGTCGATGCTAGAATGAAAATGAAAGAGAATAACAATTGACTATGTTTCTGGACTTCCTTCCACTCAAAAGAATCATGATCTAATATGGGTGATACTGGATAGATTAACAAAGAGCTCACTTTTTAGCAATCAAGAAGCATTATTCACTTGAGAGGTTAGTAAAATTATACATTAATAAGATTGTAAGGCTATATGGAATCCCTGACTCTACTGTCTCTAACCGAGACCCAATGTTTACATCTAGATTTTGGTCTAGCTTGTAAGAGGCCTTAGGTACTAAATTAAATTTTAGCACCTCATTTCATCCTCAGGCAAATAGTCAGTTAGAAAAAGTGATACAAATGTTTGAGGATATGCTTTGAGTGTGCATCAATAGAGTTTGAGGGTAGTTGGGACAAATATTTGGCCTTAGTAGAATTTGCTTACAATAATAGATATAAATTTAGCATTTGAATGCCTCCTTATGAAGCCTTATATAGAAGAAAATGTCAGACCCCTCTTTGCTGGAGTGGAGCTGGTAAAAGAAAACTTATTGGTCCTGAAATTGTGCAGCAAATAGAAGTAAGGTAAAAGTGATCAAGGATCATCTAAAGATCGCTTCGAATAGACAAAAATCATATGATGATCTTAAAAGGTGTGATATCGAGTATCAATTTGGTGATAAGGTATTCTTAGAGGTATCTCCATGGAAGAAGATTATGAGATCTGGCCTGAAGGGAAAACTTAGTCTCGATTTATCGGACCCTATGAGATACTTGAAAGAGTGTGACCAGTTTTATATAAATTAGCATTACCACCTGAGTTAGACAAGATCCACAATGTCTTCCACATGTTAATTCTCAAAAGATATCGTCCTGACCAGTCTCATGCCCTGCAAATTGAATATATCGAGGTTAATCAAGACTTGATGTATGATGAGGAACCTATCTGTATTCAAGCTCAGGAAATAAAACAACTTAGGAACAAGAAAATTTCCTTAGTTAAGGTATATTTGAGGAACCATTCTAGAAAAGAAGCCACTTGGGAAAGAGAAGAAGATATGAGGACCCAATATCCACATTTGTTCCAAGACTAGCATAAGATCTTCGAGACAAAATTTCTTAAGGGGGAGTGAGTTATAATGCCCTTATTATTAAGTCATGTATTCTATTAAGTTTAGTAGAGTTTTGATGATAGACAAAGGACAATGAAACATGTTGATCTGTCAGGTCCTTTATCGCACTGTCTCAGAGAGGAGGCGACATGATACCACAAGATGCGAAGTAGATAAATCTTCTAGAGATAAGATTGCAATACTAAAGTAGGAAGATGGTTCAGAAATCACAGGTGTAGAAAAAAGTTGGTGCTGAAAAGGTGTTCTAATAAATGAGCTGAAAAGGAGTTGTAATAAGTGAGGAACTCCACTACAAATAGAAGTTAGGGTGAAGAAGGAGTTCTAAGTGAAGAAGAACTCTATTGAATCTTAAAGTGGGAACTAACGAGTTTGAACTAGAGAAGACATACTTAGCATACATAATAAAATGGCAGAAAAAGCAGAGAAGAAATTATTGAGATAAAAAGCAAAACTGGAGTTGTAAGAATTAGAGTCTTGATCATTGAAGAAACACTTGTCAGATTTGTTTCTTTGTTAAGTCAAGTCTAGGAAGTTCTTTCTTTTTCATTGAGTCTTGATGTATTCCTACATTTAGTAATCTATAAATTGAAGTTAGGAAAGGTCTTCAAGTTGAGGGCAACTCGAAGGCTAGGAGAATATAAACCTTAGGAGGTTTGAGTGTGTTGTTAGGATTAGTTGAAATTTGTTGTTTCATAGAACACTAGGAACTTGTAATCTTTTCTTATTGAGGCACACGTTGTTTTAGTAAAGTTGGAGAAAATTCTTGTAGAGGTACAGGTCATGGTTTTTCACCTTTTATGAGCCTCGTTTCCACGTAAAAATTTTGTGCTCTAATCTATTTTTACTTTTTGAAAATACGTCTGCAAACTTGGTTCTTTGATTAGGCAAATCCATAAGTTGTACAAATCTAACAAGTAGTATCAGAGCAGGTGTTCTTACTAAAGGAAAATACCTAAGAATTGATCAAAATGAACATTGCACCACCTTTAGGACATGGAGAAGGACAGTCATCCGTAGGACCACCACTCTTCAATATAACTCACTTTGGTTGGTGAAAGGCTAGAATGAAAGACTTCATGCAAAGAGACGATTATAAGCTTTGGATAGGATCACTATTGGGTCTACCATTCCCATGAAACTGTGTAAGGTAAACAAGTTCCTAAAGAAAGAAGGAAGTTTATTGCTGACGATCTTATGGCTATGAGGAAAAATGTTAAGGCCAAAAATTTTGGTCTATGGACTAAGACCTAATGAGCATAATACAATATCCAATTGCACTACTGCTAAACAGATTTGGGATGCTTTGACGATTGCACATGAAGGAACTACACAAGTTGAGAAATTTAGGGTTGTCATGTTATTTACTAAGTATGAAACCTTCAAGATGAAGGAAAATGAGTCTCTGCAGGACATGATGGAAAGATTCACATTGCTCATCGATGAATTGGAATCTTTGGGAAAAGTAATTACTACTGAGGAGCAAGTTGATAAGGTTCTGAGAATTTTACCCAAAGCTAAGTGGGATATGAAGGTTACTGCTATCAGAGAAGCCAAGGATATTAAAACTATGACTCTAAATGAACTGGTTGAAAATCTCAGAACATATGAAATGAATATGGAAGGTGAAAAGAAGGAAATGGTACTGTGTGAGAAATCACTAGCTCTGAAGGCTGCTTCTGATGATGAAGGATAAAATTTAGATGAGGATCAAATAGGTTCTATAGCTAAGAGCTTTAAGAAGTTTCTTAGAAAGGGGAGGGAAAAGACAAGCGAGAAACAGGTAGTCGAAAGTGGTCAAAAGACTCAGGAAGCAAGAAATGGTCTGCTGATAAGGATCAATCAGGTTACTACAAGTGTGGAAAAATGAATCCCCATATCAAAGAGTGTCCACAATGGGATATTGAGTGGAAAAAGGAAAGAGTTGAGAAAGAAATGAAAGAAAAAGTTGCTAAGCAAAAGGAGAAAAAAGGAGAATGCCATGATTGTTACCTGGGGATCTGGAATAGAGGAGTCAAATACTAAAGATATATACAGGACGACTTTCATGGCTACTGAGGATTTAGATCTTGAGGAGGATTACAAGTTTGAGGTAAGTATTCTTGAACTAAAAGAGAAGTTGCACCTTTTTTCAAAAACAAAGCTAATTTTGCTAATGAATGAGTTGATTGATGATTTTCAAGAGACAGCTAATGAAAAAGAACAGTTGATCAAAGATTTTTTAGATCAAAAGTTTGAAAGTTTTAAGATCAAAATTTGTCTAAAAGAAGCTAATGAATAGAATCACAAGTTGAAGAAACAGGTTGAAAATCTTCATACCCTTGTGCTAAAGGTAAAGTCTAAGATACTAAACTTAATAGTGGTTGAAAAGGGTAAGACCAAAACGAGTGATGAACAACAAAAGATTGAAACTGAATTGAAAGAATGCAAAGTTGAGTTCTTTAGTGAGAAAGAGAATGTCAGGAAACTGACTGAGGAAATTTTCACTCTAAAATTAGATTTAGAAAGGGCACATAAGTGGACTCAGTCATCAAGAATTGTGAATTATCTACGGAAAAGGAGTCATAATGAGAAAGTTGGAATAGGATTCTATCAGGAAAATGACACCACTACTGATCTATGCTATCTTTATGGTAAAATTGGATATCCTACTATTGAGTGTCCAATTGCAGAAAATGTCAGGAACAGGAACACTAGGTGTGTGTACAAATATTGGCCTAAGAATGATAAAAGAAACTAGTCAAGGAACATGTTACCGAGTTGGGCAAGAAGAGATCTCATTTATCCTTTTTACAGCATGAAAGGACCCAGGCTAGTCTAGGTTCCTAAAACTAACTCATGATTCGTTTTGAAGGTTGTAGTGAAAGAAAGCAAGCATTAGTACATGGATAGTGCTTTCTTAAGGCATATGACTAGAGACAAACTCAAGTTCCTTTCACTTGCACTAATGAAAAGGGGAAAAAGTTTCCTTTGAAGATGAAAGAAAGGGTACTGTTATTGGAATTGGAAAAATTGGAAGAAATTAAATACTCTGGCGTCAAAGGACATAGTTATAGGGTTGCCAAAAACTAAGTTCAAAGACAACAAAGTATGCAGTAAATGTGTATGGGAGAAGCAAGTAAGATCATCTTTCAAGCGAAAAAACGAGGATGACTATGAGCTAGTACACGGGACAGAGGAATAATCAATTGTACTAGGTTCATCTACAGGACAACGAGAGGGCTCACAGTTAGAGAGAACTATAGGTTCTGAAACTCAGTCTGTTGATTCAAGATATACCCAATCAAAATCTGTAAAAGTTGAACAAACTCAAGAATTTGTCAAACAGGTAAATGGAGAATTTGATATGAGCATGATGGGGGAACTAAAGAGAATCTTCAAGTATCTCAAGGGAACTTCAAAATTGGAATTTTATTACTCTAAAGGTAGTAGTTTCAACCTTAAAGGGTATACTGATGTTGATTATGCTGGTTATTTAGTGGACATAAAAAGTACTTCAGGTATGGATCACTTTTTTAGAATATGTTTGATTTCCTAGTTCACTAAGAAACAAAATTTTGTAGCCTTGTCAATTGTTGAGGCTGAGTATGTAGCAGCTGGATCATGTTGTGCTCAGTTACTTTAGATTAAGCAATAATTTCTAGATTTTAGTATGGATGTTGGCTGTGTTCTTATTTTGTGTTATAACACCAGTGTTACTAATATTGCAGAAAGATCCTGTTCAAAATAAAAGAACCAAACATATTAACATAAATCACTATTTTCTTTGTGGTAATATAGAAAAATGTGTTTTTTCAATAATGTTTTGTCCTACGGAGAATCAAATTGTTGACATCTCTACTAAAGCACTAAGTAGAGAACACTTTGAGAAAATCATATTAGACTTGGGGATGATTAAGATTGCATAAACTCTCCTTAATGATTGGCTAGAAAATCTAGTTTTTGTACTAACATCTAAAATGAGTCCTTATTTCAGTTCTCACATGTGGTGTATCCCAAAATCCAGAAAAATGGACTAAGTCTACATTGATGTGTATTATAGTGTGCAGGTTACTAGCTCAGGTGTAGAGGCTAAGGGAAAGTTAAAAATAAATCAGGTAATAATTATTTTGTGTCTAACATAGTGATTGATAAACGAATCAGCTACCCTAACCTGTTCCTTCTCTTCCCTAAATAATGATCATTTTTTCCACCTAAAACCCACATTTCCTTTCATACTTCATTCACTTCCAAAAGCGCTCCCTCATTTGAGGCTGTGTCATTATGGAGTTTGTTTAGTTTGATATGGAAATTTTTCTAAGTTAGAGTTTTATGACTGGTTTGACATTTTTCTTGGGTGATACTCAGAGAAAATTTGCTAAACCTGAGATGTATGAGTTTGATGGAAAGGAGTTCATGCGTGATTCTGTATTTATCACTACTATTTGAGGAAAATCCATTCTTCTTGGTGCTCAGGATATTGGGAGAAATTTGGGGGTTCCTAATGAGGGTTGGGACCACTATGTTCACCATGAATGGCCTCCCCTATATAACTTGGCCTCCACTCTAGAAACTTCAAGAAAGTTCTCAGTTCGTCCTACCTTGGCTCAGCACAAGCATGTCTTCCACAGAGAAATGTCCTCTCTTCATAGGTTGTATTTTTATGTGGTGCGGAAGGTCCACATTTCTCAAAAGAAAAGAAAGATAAAAATGGAAATTTTCTCCCATATGGCTAGAGGTTGTCTCAGCTCTTTAAGGCATATTTTGTTCCTGTTTCAAGTTTGGACCATGCAAACAACTAAGGATGTGCTTGGTCAAGTAAACCACATTGATCCACCTATGTTTATGCAGTATGCTGGCACCTATCTTCATAAACTTCAACTTGGTTTGGATGTCAAGACTGCAGAATTAGACACCGCACATTAGGAGTTTGCACTAGAGCAAAGTGGCATGCTTTCCCAGATCTTTAACCTAGAGGACATCCTGCACAAGGAACGTGCTGCCCATGTGAGATTGTTCACAACCTTTCCTTATTAATTCCTGCAATACTCCTTCTACCTGACCTATTCCTTTGTTATGTTTTTGGGTACCTGCTCATATTATCAATAACTATGTTAAAGATGCTTGGCTTTTATTTTTTGGTTATGTTTCTTATCTAGACTGCCTTTGTATGTTGATCTCAACATAATTTTGCTATCTTTAATGCATACAAATGATTCTTGTTCTACTCTATTTTCTTGGTGGTAGCCCTTATGGCCTTGAATTATGCGTACTTGTCTGCTACAAGAATTAGTTTTCGATGATGCCAAAAAGGGGAAGTCATATCTGAGTTGTGTAATATTTATAACTCTTGTTCTTTAGGTTCCTTCTTAGTAACTGCAAGTAAGATGGATGGATGCTCAAGCTTAGAAAGTTTGTCATCATCAAAAAGGGGGAATATGTTGAGTTCAATAGAGTTTTGATGATGGACAAAGGACAATGAAACATGATGATCAGTCAAGTCCTTCATCGCACTTCAGAGAGGAGGCGACATGATACCAGAAGATGTGAAGTGGATAAATCTTTTCGAGATAAGATTGCAATACTAAAGTATTAAGATGGTTCAGCAATCACAGGTATAGAAAAGAGTTGGTGCTAAAAATGAGTTCTAATAAATGAGCTGAAAAGGAGTTCTAATAAGTGAGTACTCTACTACAAAAAGAAGTTAGGGTAAAGAAGGAGTTCTAAGTGAAGAAGAACTCTACTAAAGCTTGAAGCGAGAACTGAGGAGTTTGAACTGGAGAAGACCTTCTCAGAATAAATGATAAAATGGCAGAAAAAGCAGAGAAAAAATTATCGAGACAAAAAGCAAAAAATGCAGTTGTGAGAATTAGAGTCTTGATTGTTGAAGAAAAACTTGTCTGATTTTTTTCTTCATTAAGTTGAGTCTAGGAAGTTCTTTATTTTTCATTGAGTCTTGATGTATTCCTAAATTCAGTAATCTATATACTGAAGTTAGGAAAGCTCTTCAAGTTGAGGGCAACTCAAAGGCTAGGAGAATATAAACCTTGGGAGGTTTGAGTGTGTTATTAGGATTAGTTGAAGTTCGTTGTTTCGCAGAACACTAAAAACTTGTAATCCTTTTTTGTTGAGGCTCACGTTGTTTTAGTGAAGTTGGAGAAAATTCTTGTAGAGGTACAGGCCATAGTTTTTCACCTTTTCTGAGCCAGGTGTTTTCATGTAAAAATTCTGTGTTCTCATTTGTTTTTACTTTTTGGAAACACATCTGCAAACTTGGTTCTTCGATTGTGCAAATCCATAGGTTGTCCAAATCTAACATATTCACTTTAAAAAGGTATTCCCTTGAGATAAAATCAACCCTTACTTCACAACTCTTTGACTAGAATTTGTATCGTTGGAGGAATTGATTTTCTTATATTGTTGAAAAAGAAAGAGGGAGGGGTTTGTCCTACTATAATTTATTTACTTTTATGAAATTATATATTACACATCTTAATAATAGAGATTAAGTTGTTGGAAAACTAGTAAGGAATGAAAAAAAAAGTTTGGGCAGCCACCTTTTATTTTGGGCAGACTCCTTAGTTACTTTTAGTATAATATACAATTCCCCCTTTATCCTTAGGTAAGTAGCTAAATTTTTTTCTGAAACTATGTAACGTTTAGCAATTGTGAAATATCTCATGGTATATATCTGAGTTTGTAGTGTAGATATGTTTTGAAAATCTAATTCACATATCTACAAATTTCATGTTTATAGAAATTCTTAATTTGCTTGTATGGTACTGAAAAATGGGACTAAATATAGTCAATGTTCTGGCCAGTTTTTATGTTTGAGAAACCTTCTATGTACTGTTGTTAGTATCTTAAGCATATCTTGATATGTGAGTTGTATGTTGCAATGGGTATTGGTTTTTTGCAACCCCAATACATTTATCTGCAGCTCTTATGTTCATGTTGCGATCTAATTTTGTAGTTATGGATTTGAAATTATGGATACAATTTAGGACAAGTCCTGTTTAGATTCTTGGCTTGGAAATTCTTTGTGTGCACCTGTTAGTGATTCGATTATAAATTCTTGTAAAAATGATATTTTGTAGTGATTCTTAACCGTTTGCAACCTAAATGCATATACCTACATCTTTTATGTAGATTTAAAAGCCTAGTTTTTTATTTACCAATTCAAAATCTAGTTACGATACAAGGCAGTAAAGCTCCAAAAGAGTGCGATTTGCAGAAATAGGGCTCATTTGCTATCTATCTTGCTAGTTCTTACCTATTGAAAGTGATGAAAATTAAATGAGTATTAGAATTGGGTATTAAGGTACTTATGCGCTTTTACAATCTTAAGGTAATTGTTGAAGAAACCAATGTCGTGTTAATCCACAACTTGAACTCGGTAAGGTCGTTGTATGCTAAAAGGTTAAGGTTCGTGTAAAAATTTGTTCTTGTGCTTTTTTAACCTACTAGTACATTTGAATGTTATCTTGGTATCTCATCTAGTTCTTGTCATTTCATCCGGTTGTGTTGATATCTTTTGAGACTTGCAAGGAACTCGCCTAATCCGTCCAATTGTACGAATTGCTTGATCATTTGACATCCTTGTAGACTTTGTCCTTTTTGTGGCTATGACTTTGTCACTATTGGTATGCCTCTTGTTTGGATCAATTTTCATCTTGATTGTGAATTTTTGGTTTGTTCTAAGTATGGAAGAGATTCATGTTAAGCACGAGCTAGAAAGCCACTCTTAATATAGTTCTTTGTTCTCTTGATTATTAGGTTTTAGCCCTTCATGATCCAAGGCCCTGGACCTTCTTTATACTTGATTATATTTAATATGAAGGCATGACATACATATTGGGCGAACTTGTTATCTAAAAATCTTGTAAAAATGCTTCTAGGAACTCTTGACACTTAGACCTTTAAATATCATACTTGGTGTTATTGATCTGTTTATTTACTTGATCTACTTATTATATTGCATTTGTGTTGCCTTATCTTAAGAAAGATAAATTGAGGAATCCAAAGGTTCAGCTTATAGCTTTTACATTACTAAGGTTCATACTTAATGATAGTTGTTTTTATCATAGGAACTACCAGAGATGATGCTTGAGGATGGCCATTGAAGATAAATTTGAGAGCTATTCAAAAGATCACATTTGCATCTAGACATATATATTGTAGTAGTTATGGAACATGTACATGATTCTCCTGTTGCATATGTATGTGTAAATTTGAAAGGCTAGTGTAAACTATGAAACTATGGTTTGTAACTTAATATTTTGGTTTATTTAGTTAGTGTGAGCCAACTAGTTTGTTTTTATATTAAATTACCAGTTATTTTGAGGTGATTGTATAAAGTAGAAACTAGTAAGTTGTATGTCTTTGTATTTTAACATTGCTAATAATTTTCAACGTGTACTACAATAGTATGAGAATGTATAACAATCTCGCAAGATATTGATTTAAATTATTTTAAAAGTTGCTTATGCTATAAACTAGAACCTGAAACTAATTAAGCTATCTCCAGGACAAAATTCTATATATGTAACTATTTTGGATTAATTATTAAATTATGATTAATATATTGTGTATTAAATTTTTAATATTTTAGTAAGTGTTATGTAAACCCAGATCATACAGAAGTGGCATCCTCCCTCGAGGGTTGCTACAAAAAGCTTGTTCGAGTGTGGTTTCGATATTGAGGTAGGTTTGGCTAATATTTTTAGAACTAGATTTGAGTTATTGGTCATGTTTGTATGGTAATTGTGACATCTGAATTGATTCATGAGTAATTGGCTTGACATGATGGAATATTGATGAAAATGTGATCCCGATTAAGCAGAAATTTGAGTAAATTATGATCCTGTTAATAAACTGAGATGGTATCTTATGAATTGAGATAATGTGTCCTAATAAAGTGATAACATGATACTTGTGATACTATTTGGGTACTTTTGTGGTAATTGATGACTGTTGAGTTACTTTCGAAGATTATATGTATAATTTGGGATGAGTGAGGTTCGGTATTCTCTTATACTTGTTTATTTGGGATGAGTGAGGTCCGATATTATAGGTCCACTTGTCTATTGATATAATTATGATGATATGAGTCATGTTGATGATTGTGGCACTGGCTGTAACACTTGATATTATTCCCTATGATTAGATGATTATATGAGACTCATGCATAGATTTTCTTGTTATGATTCCATTATATATATTTATATGTATATCTGAATTGTATCATTAATATGCGTTTATCCCATGTTGCTTTGTATCGTTCCTTGTCTGGAGTAGGCGGCAAGATTGAGACACTGTGAAACCCCTTGACCACGGGAAGGTGGAAAGTTTAAGGCATTATGATATCCCTTGACCACGGGTAGATGGAAAGGTTGAGCCATTGTATGATATTTCTTGACCATGAGTAGGTTACAAGGTTGTGAGACACTTGATATATGGCCTGATGAGTTCATGCATTTCATTCACATCTCTTGATGTATGGTACCATGGGTTATTATAGATATCTTATTTTACCACTATATATATTTTAATTGTGCGCTGACCCTTTTGATGTAGGTGATAGGATTCTTTGTTGTCGTATACTTATTCAATTTCTCTTAGTCAGTCAGTTAAATCTACTGGGTATATTTTGGTGTACTCACTCCTACTTTGTTTTCTCCTTGCAGATAGAGCGCAGAGACTCGCATATGGTAGTTGATTCACTCTAGCAGAGGTTTATCCATCTATCTATATCTTAGCGGTCAGGCTCAGATTTCGAGTCATCGTAGATCTTTAAGACTCTTTTTTATTTTTCACACTTGTATCAGATATTATCATCTTTGTATTTTATTTGAGAAAGTTGTATTACTCTATCGTGCCACTTTAGATACGTTTGCGCTCATGACTCCAAATTTTGAGATTGCTTATGTTATGTAGAGTTTGATTCTACTTTACTTTACTTTATTTTAGTCGTGATCCGATTTTGGGTCATGACAACCAAATTTCTCCTATTGCTCACCCTTTTTTTAGTTGGCATGTCTTTTGCTAGGTGGTTATTCTGCGAGGTCTATGTATAGTTGGCGACTCGTTAACTATCCATTTTTGACGCTCAATATTCAACACTTCCTTGTGAGCTCCTTTTTTCTTAACGTCTTCTTATGTGTTTGTGTCCCAAAGGTTCTCTATTCTTCACCTTGATGCAAAAACAACACCTACAATCAATTAATAGCATAAAATAAGTCACCAAGGACACTTTTATTGCACAATTTAGGCTCTAGATGAGTGAAAATTTACCACTCATCAAGAAACTTAAGGAATCACCTTGGTGCTTGGCCTTTAATGGGAGAACTTGGAACCTTTGAAATTTGGATGACTTTTTGAAGGGAAGATTTGGGAGGTTTTGAGGGAAATTTGGGAGTGTTTGTGGGAAGAATAAGGCTGAAAATGAGTAACATTTTATGGATTCCCATCTACAAATGTTTTGGGATATGTCCCAATTGCCCTCACTTAATTCTGAAAATTTTTGAAAAAATTTGAACTATGGTGGAACCACGGCGCGATGTAAAGGCACTCTGCACAATTCATTTTTGTGTGAATTTTTATTTTCTTCTATTTTGACCTAGGAATGAGTTTAGGACACTTTTATATTAACATAAACCCTCTCCATGATGCAGAGAGGTCACGCACCCTGCTAGAAAGTGCAAAATTATACGAAAAGTTATTTTTCAATACAGTTGACTTAAAAATCGAAGGAGACCATATTTCCACATAATTTTACCTCCTGAATAAGAATACAAATTCCGATTTGCTAGAAAATGTACAAAAATGCATTACACAAGGAATATACTGTAAGGGCATTCCGAACACTTTGAGAGGTGTTACACAATTCATTAGACTTGTTAGGTTAGAAGCTCTTGTACAATGACTTTTAATTATTGAGGATTTTTTAATATGTTGATTTAAATCTGCTTAGATTTGGCGTTAAGTAATAATTGCTCAGTTGGATTTAGATGTGTTACTTGTGAATGACCTAAAATTGGTTGTCTTTGTTTGAGGGTTATCCTACTAGAGGGTAGTGTCAGTGCACTCACAACTATTTGGATTGTAATAGTTAAGGCCTGGTCTACTAATGGAATCCATATTGCTCACTAATCTAGTGTACTAAATGAAAATTTTATCTTTTACTTTGGTCAATTTTATCGTTTTTTTTCATGACATTTTGGTTCTGGACTCTGAATCGGGGAAGAAGAAAAAACTAACATTAAAGAAATTCAGTCTCCTAACTATGTTGGCTAGTCCAAGTTAAATAATTATGGGGCTATGAAGATGTGAATTGTTTGATAGTCATACATTTGGGTAAGAACCCAATTATTTATACATATTTATTTTGGGTTAAACTTGTATAAATTGGGGTGAACTTTTGGGTTCTATCAAAGGGTTTGATTATTCATTCATATTCAGGTCAATCATATTTTCTCTCTTCTCGTTTTCTCACAGATTATACCAAACCTTAGAGAATTCATTGATTTACGTTCAATTTTCATGCCGCAGAAATAGATTCATCTCAATCCATAATTTATCCAACGTTAGTATTTTATCTTTTTTTATTTACATTCTAAATGTACAATTTAAAAAATGCAGGGGTGTTCGGTCCCACATTGATTATATGTGCGATAGTTCATCTCTTACCACGTCATAAACAATACTTATTTCTTACTTTTAGCTTATAAACTTATGTCGAAAATTTATATTTCTTACTCTGATATTATAGCATGATAAAATTATTGTAAGAAGAGGAGAAGCGTGACTGGTACTCAAAATGATTATGGTGTGAATAAGGGACAATTTTGTTTAGATATCTATCAGAAAATTTTTTAGTATAAATTGGATAAAGACGAATTTGTTTATATGTTTGAAGAAATTTAAATTTTCTTGAGATAAGAGATACATATTCACATCCTAAATGTGACTTTTTTGTATTTTTTTTTTTAACCCAAGATTATTGCCCTTGTCACTGCCTATACAGCCTTTTCCCTTCTACTTCTGCAAAAGAGACTGTTTCTACGTGTTTCTCACGACTCACAAATCAAAAGATGAAATAATGACAATAAATAAATTTTGTAAAATGTTAGGAAAGGTGATTAAGAATCACTCATAGTGTGATCCTACTCATCCATCTAAACTAATATCTAATTAGTTTAAAAAAAAAAATATATATATATATATATGGAAGAATTACTAGTAAATATATTTACTTTTTGAGATTCATATTCCAACTATATTCATTGTTCCATGTATTACCTATTTAAGCTATCACTCTTTATAATATAACATGCCTTGATGCTAAGTTATCGGTTGTTGACTGTTTGGCCAACTTAGCATCGAGTCTATTATAATACAAAGGGAGTGATAGTTTAGACACGTAAAAGAACAAGAGATGGTTGAGGTATGAATCTCACGAACAAATAATAATTGAAGTGTATTTTTTAGCAAAAACTAAGTCGAGTTTATGTGGTGATTTGTGAAACAATAGCTAAGCAATTGCTTGTCATTTTAGTCATCCTTTGACTGTACCCAGACAAGGGAGAAATGAGACCTTCTAAAGCATCTTCACAATCAGAGATGTCAGTAATTGCAGCACTGAGCATGGTGCTCATACGTCCACTGTCATGAACACGTAGAGCCTCAATAGCTTTCTCATAATTGTACAAGGCAGAATCCCAACTATCGAGGCACGTTTTGAGCATTTTTTTAGTTTTTGGGGGAGTAAAACGGGATTCTGAAGCTCTTTTAAATGTTGCAAATCCCAATTTGGCGAACGCACTACTCTGCTTTAAAGCCACTTGAAGAACATTTTGTACATTAATGATACTTCCACGCATAAATGGAGAGACAGTTGCAGTGCAAAGATCAGGGTAGTCAGTATTGTCACATATCTTCTTTATAATAGGATCAACATTGCTACTTATACCATCGTATTTTCGCATATTAGTCGAAATAAGTGAAGATTGCAGGCCAAAGGAGTCTGATTGATCAGAAGCTATAGGGGAAATTGAATCAGAAGAAAATTGTACATTGTCATTTTCATATCCAGGAGGGTATGAAAAATAACTAGTTGGTGCGATATTTGGGGATAAATTTAGATTATCATTATTGATGGATTGTGCTAAATTGAGGGTGAATAGAAAAAGGAAAGAAAAGAACAAGTATTCCATGTTTTATTTGGAGTTTTGAAATAATTGACCAAATGGTAAAGCGGAGGAATGAATACAAAGGAAGAGAAAGAGTAGGATTAACGATTAATTAGGGGAGGGAGGAGAGTTGAGTTACCATAAAAAATCAGTTGATATGAATAAAAGTAGGAGGACCTTTAAAAAGTTAACAGATTAATTTAACCAGTGGTATATCTAATTTGTTGGTAATCTCTATATAATACTACTAGTATCTAAGTGAGTCCATACATTAATATTATCTGTATATAACTACGTTATATCTATACACTTCTGGTTTAGCTTACAAGTTAGAAGGTAGGTGAATGAAGAATTAGTTATTGATTTTATTGTTATTTTCTAAATTGATCTTGCTATTGATTTGTTTTTTTCTTTCTCCCACGTCCCCCCTTTTAGGATTAAAATAATATATATATGAATCATAATACGTTTTAAATTATTGGTGTAATTTTCAACCTCCAGTTAATTATTTATTCTCCTTTCCAATTTGGTAGTGATAGTACGTCTAAGGCTTACACTTAGCTATCAAGCATTTTGTAAGGTCTCATAAGTCGAAAAGTCATAAAACGAGATTTCCCCTAAAAATTTCAATTTTGTACACTAGATGTCCACCACTAAATATATGTCAAATCAATTGACTCAAATATAAAAAAATATTTTTGACCTTATGGTAATATGTCACGTGAAAAATTAAATTTTAAAAATTATCTAAAAGAGAGAAGTATTAAAAACACTCTCAAACTTATCACGAATTATTAGTTTCGTCCCTAAACTATTGATAGGTTTAAAAACACCCCTCAACTTGACGAACTAAGCTTAAATACATCCTCGAACTTGACACAGATTATTAGTTTCGTCCCTAAACTATTGATAGACTTAAAAAAATCTCTCAACTTGGCAAACTGGGCTTAGATACACCCCTCACATGCCACATGACATAACAAGTGAGTACAATTTATTTAAAGCGCGTGAAAGTTTTAAAAAAAGACCACATCAACCTTAATTTTTCTCTTCTTTTATTTTAAAAAAAAAAGAAAATTATTTTCGTGCAACTTTTAATTACTAAACTATTAAAATACCCTTCTTTTTCTTATTTAACACTTCATAATGACAACCTCAAAGCAAGATCTATTTTTTTCATTCTCATTTTTAATTGCTTGATTCTCTTACTTCTTCTATTTTGTTTATGAGTTTTTTGTATCAATGTGGACTTCCGGCAACGTTAAAATTTCATATTCGAATGACAATTTCGTATGAAGATTTTGGGATTGTAAAAATATCGCTGTAAATAAAACGCTACAAAATTTCAAATCAAAATTTAATAAGTTTCAGAAATATGAAGTTGAAGGTTGTTTTTAAGCCAATCAATAGTTTAGGAACGAAACTAATAATTCGTGTCAAATTCGAGGGTGTATTTAAGCTTACTTCACTAAGTTGATTGGTGTTTTTAAGCCTATTAATAGTTTAGGGACGAAACTAATAATTCATGATAAATTTGAGGGTGTATCTAAGCTTAGTTCATCAAGTTAAAGAGTGTTTTTAAGTCTATCAATAGTTTAGGACAAAACTAATAATTCGTGACAAGTTTGAGAATGTTTTTAATACTTTTCTCAAAAAAGAAAGAGAAAGAAAAAGACATTCTCTTTTAGATGAATTAAAAAAATACAAACAAATTAAAACAAATGAAATATCTTATTTTAAATTTGAATTTAGTCATACGAATAAGAGTGTAAAAATAATCAAACATATTTATTGGGCATGGGCAACACTCGAGCAGTTACTAGTTTATAGAATTAAAGTTACTTTCATGATTCTTTTATTTTTGTGAAATTAGAAATTAACTTTTCTAATAAAATACTTCCAATATTGACATCAACATAAATAGAACTATTTCTACTTATTGAAGACAATAATAAATGAATCATAATTTATCAACAAAGCTAACAACAAATAAATTATACTTGAGTTGATAAAAGCTTTATATATATTATCACATATGCGAAGCTTTTGGTGCAAATATTACAAATAAAAGATAACAACTGTGAAAAATAAATGTCACTTGCGAAAATATATGAAAATTGACGATTTTTTTCAAAGATATCAATATTTTATATATTCCTCGAATATAAAATATGCTAATTCATAATCTAAACACTTCTCTATTTCCTTTATGCATAGAATTTCTTCGAATTTAGCTTTTTTATGTTTGGTTGAAAATGACGCATTTATATTGTACGAATATTTGAAACAATGATAAAGTAATATATTAAAATTTACTAAAAAAATATGCCAACTTATATTTGACCCGTACTACCAGCCTTAAATTATCTAGTATATATTGTGTAATTACTATACAGCAATTCCAATTGATCAAGTGAGTTTTCAGTCCGCATGAACTCTTTGGTTAAACAAAAGGTGGGAGAGATTTCACAACCTATTGCAGCAGTAGTAAGAAGTAAACAGTAAGCACTGGGCGGTTGAATCTAGGGATAGTCATAAATAAAGTAGTGCCATGAAAAGGTTCAGCTACCACATAATGTCAACTTTAAAATAGAACATAGAAGAGATTCAAAAGATACTTATTTAGTTCATTCTCAAGAACCTTCTCTTCACAGGATTAGATATTTTTACCTGCATCAAAACCATATTTTCCATTTTTCATGTTGATGTAGGCAGAACCCTTGTAACATATAACAAAATACAGCCTGCCTTAGAAGATAGACACATAAATAGCAAGTATTTAATAATGAAGCCAGATTGAAGGAGTTCGAAAAAGTTTATTTACTGCAACAATCTATAGTGACAGGAATTACAGAGCTTCAACATGAAGGTACACAACACATAAACCAACATGTTCAATGTTCACGATAATATAGAAGCTTGATCTTAGAAAACAGACAAGAGTATATTAACACAAGCTTTCAGTTTTGCCTGTACGTTCCGCACACTGTAAAAATTAGTCATCTGCATTCTTCACAACAGTAACAGGACACGTAGCATTATTCACCACATAGTTGCTTACACTGCCCATAATAGCCCTGTCATGATATAAAAAGAGGAAAACTATAAGTTAGACTATTTCCTCTTTTTGAGCAGATGTAGTAATGCAAATTGCTAAATGATTATGAGAATTTTGCTGAAATTCCACTTAAGCAGTATCCACAGACAGGTTCCGAGTTTACTCATGCTATGTAAATATATATTGAATCTGGTAGCAAGAACATATTGGCATCTTTGTCACGGAATAACTGAAAACAAAGCTCCAGTTCCTCGCAATAGTTGCAAAAGAATAGCAAAATAGCAGTGAAGTGACTGATTTCCACTTTGACTCAACACTCAACAGGATATTCAATCACAAAAGCAATTCTATAAAAGAGATCAGACCTCTTGAGCTTTCCAAGCCCTCTGTTCCCTATGACCAGACAGCTCAAGGGAGTTTTATCAATTGCTTCACATAACTTGTCTCGAGCATCTCCCCAGAAAATTTTCATGACTATTGTTATCTGCGAAAAAAAAAATCTTGTAAGAATACTTAATCTTGTATGCTTTCTGAGAAACACAGGATCTCATAAAAAGAAGAGAAAATATCACCTCCATCTGCCTAGCAGCAAGCGTTATTATTTGCAGTGTTTCAGGGTCAGGGTTAACGCCATACCTTTTCATTGTGTGGCCATCACATAACTCGGTTAAAGGAATTAAAGCTGCAAAAACCAAAAAAGATCTCAAAAAATGAATCAGAAGATAGAATATCACTAATCAAATACCAGATGTTATACCAATAACACAAGCCCAAATGACATGATTACACTACTGCATCTTAAGAAGCTACTACAATTCCTTCACCTAGACACATAGAAAAAGTTATTTGTAAATAAAGTTGGGTGCATGCATAAAATTAGATTATTCAGGATATGCAACGTTTTCTGTACAAGATCAAACAATTTTGGGGTGTTCCAATTTTCTCATTTTCTACTTGTCAAATTCTCTGGAAGCATTTCTCTTGAAAATAAGTTCCTCAAAAATATGAAAAATGACTTCCTTAATGGAAGTACAGAGAGCAAGTTCCACAAGGGGTATTCCACATTGATTATGTCCTCCCCACCCTTCATCATACCTCATCTTCACCAACTACCTCATTCCCTAGCCCACCCCCACCTAGCATAGTATTTGTCTAGATAATATGATAATACTTTTTGCTTGCATACCAAACACAAGAAAATAGGTAAGAAATCGACTTCTATTCTTAGAAAACATTGTCTTCCGTACCGAACTCTTTTAGGTATATTAATATAAGTAATTGTTATGACTACATATCTATACGTACTCCTAATGCAATCTAGTTTCCTATCCCCTCAAACAACCAAGACTAAATTCCCAAAATAAATACTTGTAATGTCACTGTATAACACGGATCTATTTAACTCAATAAACATGAGCTGTATCTTCAATTCTGCTGTTCTATGAAACATAAAAAAAACTCCCCATACGTAGACATGTAATTTAACTCTTTCCCAGTCACCAGAGTTCCCATGTCTATGACATGTAACAACAAGGGCAAAAAGCAGATATATTTCTAGGTACATCACCATTGAGAAATAAACCTTAACTGATCTTCTGGAGCACTATGAAGCTCACCCAAAGCTACAAAAAGCAGACAATTTAAAAATATAGTAGGACACAACAAAGATTGTAATGGACTTTATGTTTAATTAGTTATTTAAGCTTGATGATATCCGATAGAAAATTGGCTCACATGACTTACATATACATATTTATGAATCAATTAGACTGTGTGAATCCCCTTATTGAATCAGATAGACGATTCATACTATTGCAACCATTCCTATTTCACCTGAGTTACGATCTATCGCAAGATGGATCCTAAATTGATTTATTGGGGTTGGATTAGATAAATGTAGAGATGGGGGAAAAAGAAACAAATTGAAGAGAAGAGATGATAGCATACGAGAACCAGTGACCTCCCAGAGCTGCATCTCTCCTTCTTCATATTGTCCTTCAGGGCGAACAGTAACGAGGATAAGGTGATCCCCTTTACGAAGAATGTTATCAATGGCCCATTTCAGAGCTGTCTTGCTGCATGCTGAGAAATCCACTGCTACCCCTACAAATCTACCACCTCCTTCCATCCCTTTAAGATTTTGCTTTGGTTAGGAATATTACTGATAGAGAGAACAATTGGGTCACGACTATTTCAAAGTGGAATGAAGAAGAAGAAGAAGAAGAAAAAGAAGAATTAAGAGGAAAACTAATCAAGTAGTGCGATGTTGATTTGTCGGATGGCATATTTGCTACCACATGTAGAGCCAAAAATGCGGTTGTTAGGACCCACTTTTCTGCTTCGTCAAATTTCCACTTGTCTATTTGAGTGAATTCAGAATTAATTTGACCCATAAATATATTAAAATAACACAAATAATTGTAAGAGTGATAAATAAGCAGATCGAATTAAAAATGAGTTAAATAAAAATAAATCAAATATGAGTTAAGAGTCATATTTTAAATAAATAAAAATGAGTTATTCAATGGATAAATATGGGTATCCATATTACTCAATAGACACTCATACTTATAAATATTCAAAGTGTTTAACTTTCTAAAAATACATTTAAAATATGTTTGCTATGGAGGAAAATATTTTCTTGCAAAATGAATTTCGTAAAAATTCAAAAATTTTAAAATTTAAATTTTTTAAAAAATAATTTTTTAATTTTATTT
>JAOTQJ010000001.1:13852071-13874953 GCA_025642045.1 Solanum sejunctum | reverse complement strand
AGGGGGGGTCTAGGGAGTGGAGCTAGAATAAAAAAATAAAAAAATTTAAAATTTAAATTTTTATAAAAATAAATTTTTAATTTTTTTTATATTAGCAGTAGATATAGAGTTTCAGATTTTATCAATAAATTAGTTACAAGTTATAGCAAATTAAGGAAAGAAAATTATTTTTTTAAAAAGAGAAAAACAAAAAAAAAGTTTTGAAAAATAAAATTCTTAATTTTATTGTTTGTATTTAGTTTTCAATTAAAGTGGGATTGTTTCGATGATTAACAATCTCAATTAATGTGGGATTCTCAACTATTGCATAAGAATAAGTTTGTTCCTTTGTTAGCTTCTAATTTTACTCCATTATTATTTAAGATTGTTACTTATATATTCAAATAAATTTGAACTGTTTTTTTCATAAAATCGTTGCTTCTTCTTTCTTGTTGATTTATTTTTTATTTTCAGATTTATTTTTATTCGTATTTCATTGAAAATGAATGATATATTTTCAATTTTAATACAACACGGTGGAAAATGAAACATTTCAGGTGAGCTGATTTTGAATTTTTTTTTTGATTTGTTTAGTACGTAATGCGCTTGTGTGATTTGTTTATTAATTTGCTTTTTAGATTTAATATTTATATGCTTTTAACTCTTTTTTTTTTGTCCTTCAATTATAACAAGGAGATATGTAAATTTTCATATGGATGGGATTATCTATGATTCACGGACATAGATAGGAATTTGCACGATGAAGTCTACTACTCTGTGTATTATAGCAATAGAAATTTCCGAGACGCATTTGCAATTCCTGTTGAGTCTCTTATGTGCGAGGGCACATGGGATATACCAAAGTACATTATAGAATCAAAAGTAGTACTGCCGACGATCAGCTTATGAACGGCGTAAGTCATTCATTGAAGAGAAACTCAAGATGGCTAAAGTCACTTGCAGCAGGTGTAAACGAGAGGATCATAATAAAAAGTCTTGCTCAAAGTATCCTTTTTCACAAAAGTAATTTTATTTTTAGTTCAATGTATTTCTGTTTTTTAGGGGTTGGGATAT
This sequence comes from Solanum sejunctum, assembly GCA_025642045.1. Taxonomy (NCBI): domain Eukaryota; kingdom Viridiplantae; phylum Streptophyta; class Magnoliopsida; order Solanales; family Solanaceae; genus Solanum; species Solanum sejunctum. The sequence goes on along the minus strand of JAOTQJ010000001.1, from coordinate 13,873,900 downwards.
TGCGAAGATATGTTTGTTTTTGTATGAATATGAATAAAATTTTATTCAAATGTTATATTTCTGTTTTGTGGTGGCGTTTTTTTTTACAACTATGTCATTTTCATACAACGTTGCATTTTTTATCAGATTATAACGGCTTGTGATTTTCGTAGTATAAACAGTTGATATGTAAATGACTATATTTTACAGTATATATAATTGATATATAAATGGATATATTTTGTATAAAGTAGTTTGACCGTTGGTGTATACAAATTATATATAAATCACATGAAGGATGAAAGTCAAATTAATTTAAAATCTACACCTTTTTATATATGTGTGGATCATGATAATGAGTATTCATAAGAGATGTAATTGATTTTCTGACTGTAGTTCCTTTAAGATTTATGTCATACCATATGCATAAAAAAACTTTAGTTATGTAGTATATAAAATCAATATATAAATAGTGTATGTGTTGTATACATTTGATGTGTATCTGATTTTAGAGTTTGACAGATGAAATTACTTCATATATAATGTAAAATTCAATGTTATTTATTTGATATGTAATTTATATAGACCACATGAACTACTGATGAATAGAACCTTGATAACATGCATACACAAAATATATATCAAATATATATCATTTGACTTTTACGTTATATATGAAATTAAGTTCGTCTGTCAAACTCTAGATCATATACATATCAAATGTATACAACACATAAATTATAAGTAGGTGTAATTTGACAAAAAATGCATTTTTGAATTTATATATCAAATCACGTAGCATGTAAATATCGTATGCATACTCGTCTGTTGTATTTTTTGGATATAAGAACACTGATGAAGAAAAAGTACACATTATATAAAATTTATTTATTACGTGTATATACTATATGACTAAACTTTTTGTATTCATATGATACAGCCAAAAAGATAATTTAGAATTAAGAAAAAACTGAAAACATATATCTTAAAAGGAACAAGGAAATACAGTCAGGAATATTGAAATTGAGTGATCAAATTCACCAAATCATACTAGTAGTTCCCTATATTTTATTTTGTCCAAGCGACTTAAAAAAAATGGCCAAAAAAACTAAGACAAAGATAACTATTTTTTTATTGGCCTCGATACAGCTTCTAGTAACCAACGCGGTCCACCGAGTTTGCTGGCAACGCTGGCGGTTACCTCACACTCGTTGATGGCGTCATTGTTATGCTTGTGCTTGCTATATTGCCATAAAGTTGTTCCAATCCTTTGACGATAGTAGCTTGCATCAAAATCTTTATTTGGGATTTCAAATACGCCATTGATAATATACTCAACAACAAAGCATGTGTCGAGGCCACATCAATATCATGAATTTGCAAAATCATTGTCATCAAAAGGGAACACAAGATGTTAACAAAATTATAGATACTTACTTTGAATTAGGATCTTGTTGGGTGTGGTTGGCACTAGCTCAAATTTAAATAGAAAATCGATAAGAAAACATATCAATTTTAAAATAGAAATATATTCAAAAGAATACCAATTTCATATTGAACCACACACAAAAAAAACATAGCAAATCTAAATAGTGGCAAATACCCGATTTTAAACAGAAATATATGCAAAAAAGATATCAATTTCATATTGAATCACACACTGAGGAACCATAAACCAAATTTAAACATGGGCACATACCGATCTTAAACATAAATATATGCAAAAAAAATATACCAATTACAGATTGAACCGCACACAACTGAAACATATACTTATTTTCAACAGGGGGGTACATACCAATTTTAAACAGAAAATATATGCAAAAAAATATATCAATTTCATATTGAACCACGCAGAAAAGAGACATACCAAAATTTAAAATAGGGGCACATACTAATTTTAAATAGAAAATATATACAAAGAAACATACCAATTCCAGATTGAACCACAAACAAAAGAAACATATCAAATTTAAATAGAAAATCCATAAAAAAAAATATACCAATTTTTTTACGCCCCAAGAGGGTACCCTAGACGTAACCGACATTCAAAGACTATTGCTAGTCCCCACGTGAACTACTTGACCTCATCAGATTCACTCATTCATACATTCTACTAATCAGTGGAAGAATGAATAGAAGTAAATTGACACATCTCATCTAGTCTAAAAAACAGTATCATATATAAAAAGGGCTAGTAGAAGAAAACTAGCTCACAGTCTTATCAATCAACAATCCGACTCTAGTCTATAAAGCCTTTATCATTATTAGGTGGTGCTAATGACAGACCCATGGTTACCTCAATCAAAATAAAACTAATAAGTATCTAACTCTAAAACAAGATGAATATAACATATGAATCCTCCGAAGTAAGGGAGGCTCACCAATCCGCTGAACGTCCAAAGATCTCCAACGATGCGCCTGCTAATGATCTCGATACAGTATATCTAAATCATGAAACGATGCAGTCCCAGAGGGGAACGTCAGTACGTGGAATGTACTGGTATGTAAAATAGCTAAATGAAATCAAAACAAGTAGAATATTATGGCAGTAATATCAACTCAACTCAAAAGACTCATCCCATCTCAACCCAGTAAAACATGCAAGTTTAAAGTAAGTCATGCTCTTTATAATGTACATTTGAAAAGAAAGAATAGTTCCGATAGAAATCTCATGCTCCATCGATGTTTCTTGAGAGTTTCTCTTAACCGACATCTATTCTATCGCACCACCTTTAAGTTAGGTGGGGCACAACGAATTGGCATCGTTGCCACGCCCATCCTAAACTTGCCATGGTAAAGGACGTAGTATCTCTATCTCTCTCTTGGATCCAAAGAGAATTGTCTAACTTTTGTGATAAGAGTCACCAGAACGTGCTGCACGACTATCCTGCACTGGCAAATACAGTTCAGGGGTGACATTACTCACCCAACTAGGTGCTCAATAATACTCCTAAGACTAAAACATGCACAATTGTCTATCAAATCAATCTTCTTTAAGACTCATATCATCTATCATCATCATCTATCTATGAAATTATTATGAAAAAGAATGTTTACATTGTCATGAATATGTACTCAAAATATCATTTAGACTCAATACTCAATTCAATCAAAAATCATTTACATGTCAAGTGTTTTCTTAAAAAACTCATATTTTACAAATAATCTCTGCATATCACTAAACCTCTCTCTCGAATTATTATTCATACTCAACGGTTATATTCATGAAACTCAGTAAAAATATACTAAAAGAAATCATCAGGATTAATATGATCAGTATGACTATCAAATCTCAGTTTTTCAGAGTACTATATAAAAGCAATCATAGAGCTCAAAATAGAGTTCATGTGAATGAATGCATGAACATACATCCAAACGAATACTTAATTTCAAGAACATTCTCAAGATATTATTGTATGAGAGAAACTCACTAATACCATAGAAACTTAATTTAAGAGTTAAATCAAGATAACACTTCAAGAAATCAAGTGTGCAGACTCAAGAACTTTCAACTCTCATCTAATACCATCTATGGGACACATGGGAGAACAATCCCATACTTTAAGATTAGCTTTACATATCCGGGATGAAGATAATACGAATCCCTGCAAGAATTTGACTCGAGTCCCCAAGATACCAAGCTTCTCCTCTCTTAATCTCTCAAAACTCTCACCTTTGTAGGCTAAAGAACGGGTTTAGGAACCCTTATTTCTCAAAAAAAAAAAAAGATCTTATAATCGTTTATAGGACTTGGAAGGGGTTGGGGATTTACAAAATACCTTTCTCAAATTAAAAAATTAAGACTCCATCCCGTAACATCATGTCCGCGTCAGGGGCGCGGACATGTATTTTTTCGCGAAATTCTCAAAGTACTTTGGAAAACTAATTTTGTAGGTAAATACACATAAAACGTGTTTGTCAAGTGTGTTTTATGTGTAAATTTTCGTAAATCGCTTCCCAATTGATTTCTAATTATCGTAGAAAAATTTTAAAAAAAAATAAGTATTGATCCGCATCCCAGACGTGTCGCACTTTGGACGCTTATCAACACTGTCCCAAATTAATTAGCGAAAATTATTTTTTGATCCAATTGCTCTAAAATCGGGTCGAGGCCAATTCTCCACTCAATTTTTTGTGTTGATCGCAAATATAATCTCAAATTTCCCATTGGAGCTTATGAAGACGCGTTATGCACACGATTATGTTTTAGGGGCATTTCGATAATTTTACTGGGTGTTACAAATTTCAGATTGAAAACACGCATATATAGTTCGCGCATATGTGACAAAAACATAAAATATTTGATACATTGATAAAACCTAAAAATCACACATGCACCTGTCCATGTTGAAAAAGGTATAATAATTATACACTTAAAAGTTATGTTCGTATTTATTGGTATCCCCAATCAAGAAATAAATTATTTTCATAAAATATACATATAAAAAATGTGATACTTTTTAATACCTTGACAGGGAATTTCACTTTTCTCTGCTTTGAGGACTCGCCCTTTGAAAAATTCTTTGATTTTTTAAGGTTGGGTCGCTCAACAAAATCAGAATCAAACTCTTCTTCTAACTCTTATAGGCTCAGACGAGGATGTCTCCTTGGCCGTTCATTTTTTAGGGGCTTTTTGCTTTTTGTGTGTGTGTGTATTCGTGTCCACTTTTTGCTTCCCATTCTGATCCCTTGATGGTGAAATTGGACATTATTTTCGATAACTTGCTCTTGGGTGGAGTTTGAGTTAAAGTCTGGAAATTTGACGTTCAATCTCTATTGTTTCCATCGCTAATCTTGCACTCTTTCTTGGTGTAGATACTGTGTTGGCCTTTTTCTTCATGATGGAAACAATTTGCTTTTGACTTTGGACGATGATGAACACAATATTTTTTTTTAATTTTGAAAATAGCGGACTACACTATGAGTGACAAAATGGGGGAGATGGAGAGTCAAGCTTCCGTTGGAGTCTTACATGGGAAGGCGAGTTAATTATGATGGAGAGAGAAAAATACAACTAATTGGTATAAAAAAATGTAAGTTAAATATTTCAACCATAATAGAACTCCTTAATTGTGGTGATTTAATGTTAGTAAAATCCATTTTGATAAATCTTAATTATGTGTATATCCAATTTTATGTATTTTAAATGTATAAATATATATATTAAAATAAATATAATTATTTTAATTAAATGTTGATTTGTTATAACTTCAAATTTAAGCGTTAAAAGTCGTAATAATCAACTACTACATTTAAAACTCGTAATAATTATCTTTAAACTAATTTGTGGGGAAATATTTACAAAATAAATTTATAAATAATTATTGAACCCGTGCATTACATGAACTTCATAGGGAGAAATTTATATATTTTTCTCATCTCAATTGACCACCCATAGCGAGGATACTTATACTAGTAGATGAGAAAAGATAAAAGAGGGTTAATTTGAACTCATGCAGAGCATGTAATAATTTTGTATGTCTAAGATGTTCGCAATAGATATCTTTCAAATACAAAATCTCATCTATGAAGCTAGCAAAACCTCTTCCAACAATCATATTTGAGATGAAGAAAATGGTTCAAAATTTATTCACACTTCATTGCGCAGGTGATCTCCCATGGAATTGTATCATAATCTTGATCCGTAAGTCCTTCAACCTTTTTCTTGCAGTTCACTAATGCAACTTTGAATGTTTCATGCTCAAGGGATGATGGGTACATCATCTGCTCTTCCTGATATGTCAAATCCATAAAATGAAAAATGGTAAGAGGAGAAATGAGTACTTCTTCGTGCTATTAAAACATCAAACACAAAGTTCCCATCAAAGATCAATCATTACTGGTTCTATAGAGAAATCTACAGCAGATACTTTGTTGAGTATATAGAGAATAGCCTTTGAAGACACATGTATACAGTAACCCTTTTGAAGTGCCAAAGTATGATAAAATTCTGGAGATTACATATGGAATACTTTAATTGCCTGTATATGGCACTCGCAAGTTGGGAAAGAATCGTAGTTAAGTTTTACCATTACTTTAAATTCATGGCACGTGAAACAAATTTCTCCTTAGAGAAATCAGCTGGTATACATATAGGAATGAGTTCAGAAAATTGTCAAATTAATAAGATCCAAATTCCAGTTTTCATGTCAGGGTAGCTTTACCTCTGGTAGTTCGCAGAATTCATCAGGAGTTATTTGCAGCAACTCCACAGCAGTTTGACCAGTACACCAGGCAAAGAGTTTTCCACTCTCATCTGCAAGTGTTACTTTTAAATGGAAATTCCGTGCTAGTTCTGCATTGCATTTACGTTGACAGAAGTTGCACTGGAGGTTTTCACTGGAACCATCAAGAAAATAACCACAAGATGTATGTGACAGTCTCGCTGTCACATGACAATGTTCAATTTGATCCAGCCAGACTCTACATACCTGGGATACAAACACCACAACCATAACTGAAATGCAGATTCTCCAATCACTTAAATTCTGTGTAAGTAGCTTAATGACAACAGAAAAGAGAATCAATTACACTCTAATAAGTTGATAATATTCTTTGCATCTCTAGCATTTCAACTAACAGGTACCAGAGGAGCTTAATAGGAAACACATTCACTTAAAAAGCACAATTCCTTAACTTCATTGTGCTCTTTAATATTTGAAAAGAAAAATACATACATGATCAAGCAGCTGAAAAGACCCCAATTATACAGAAAGTCATTTAACTTTTCATGTGATGCAGAAACTGTAAAGCTTGAGCAAGAAGCACTATGTAAGTTGCTTGTTCTAAGATAACTTAAAAGTAGTACTGTTAAATTGTCATGAAGCACGTCTGTTTTCTTCACATGCAATCATTGGAATTCAACACTAGCATAAAAGCAAAAAACCCAGATCTTATAAACCAGTGTTCATACAAGGTAAATACCCCTTTGACATCAAGGGAGACCGGAATCCTATCCCTCCTTCACCAACAAAAAGCTATAGCTAACATGTAGATATCTAATGGGTGGGGCTTGAATTTCAAGAAGACATTTCAATGATTGGGAGGTTCAAAGAGTGGCTGATTTCTTCAGCAAACTGGTTCAATTTCCTGGGGTTCAAGCTGGTGAAGATCTTCTGTGGTGGAAGGGTAACTCCAAACTAGTCAAAGGCATTTTCGAGGTCAATACTGCCAATAAAACTATGAACCAGTCCAACCACCAGACAATAGAATGGCCATGGTAGCAGATTTGGAGGATAAAAATTCCGCACAAGGTATCACTTTTTGTATGCTTACTAGCAGAGAAGGCCACTTTAACAGTGGACAATTTGAGACCAGAGGTATGACATTGTGCTCAAGATGCTTCATGTGTAAAGAAACAGCTGAGACAGTCAACCATCTCTTTCTGCATTGCCCATACACAGCCCATGTGAGGAGAATCGCCTAAACCTTAAGGGTATAGCATGGGTAATGCCAGACAAGGCCACAGAGGCCCTTAGCAGCTGGGAGGGAACATGTCTCCACGCGCAATCATTGGAAGACAACACTAGCATAAAAGCAATAAACCCAGATCTTATAAACCAGTGCTCATATAAAGTAAATACCCCCTTTGACATCAAGGGAGGGTGGAAGCCTAGCCCTCCTTCACCAACAAAAACCTATAGGTAAAATGTGGACATCTAATGGGTGAAGCTTGAATTTTAGAAAGACATTTCAATGATTGGGAGGTTCAAGGAGTGGGTTTCCTTCAGCAGACTTGATCGATTTCTTGGGGTTCAAGCTGGTGAAGATCTTCTGTGGTGGCAGGGTAATTCCAAACTAGTCAAAGGCATTTTTGAGGTCAATGCTGCTTACAAAATAGTGAACCAGTCCAACCACCACAGAACAAAATGACCATGGAAGCAGATTTGGAGGATAAAAGTTCTCCACAAGGTATCACTTTTTGTATGGTTACTAGCAAAGAAGGCCACTGTAACAGTGGACAACTTGATGAGCAGAGGTACGACATTGTGCTCCAGATGCTTCCTGTGTAAAGAAACAGCTGAGATGGTCAACCATCTATTTCTGCATTGCCCGTGGACAGCTCATTTAAGAAGAATCACCTATACCTTAAAGATAAAGCATGGACAATGCCAGAAAAGGTCACCAGAGGTTCTTAGCAGCTAGGAGGGAACATGTTCACATGCTAAGGATGGAAGAAGATGGAGAATTGTCCCACCTTGTATCTGGTGGACAACTTGGAAAGAGAGGAATTCCAAATGTTTTAAGAATTTAGAGGATGCTGTGTAGAAGATCAAGTTGAACTTCATCTTACTGCTATGTTTTTGTGTAATCAGACTTGGTGGGTGTTTGCATTGGCTTATTTTTAGTGGCTTTTTGGCTTTTAAGCATTTTTTAGTTTTGCAAGTGCTTGTGTAACACATAACATGCTTTTAAGCACTTTCTTAAAGCTGGAGAAAAAGCCAAGAAGATGGGGGTTCCCAACTTGGCTTTTGACTAATAAGCCACTTAAAAAAACCAATCCAAACACCCACTTACTCTAATGATATTGTCTCTATCATAGATGTTTTAGATTCTTTATGGCTAGAGAGGGAAGACACTAGAGCTCCATTGGAAATATGGTTTCAGTTCTACCCAGGTACTGTTTTGATCCCTGACATAATACAAAGTTACTTATTTCAAAAAATCCTAGCCCTTAGCGGAGAGATCTTAACATGAATGACAATGTTCAAAGCAAGAGAACATACATGAGTACCAGTAGGCTCCGCTGATAAATCAGAAAGGCAGGATAACTTGTGAAGACAAGATGAGTTAAGCAGCGCGGGTAAGCAACTAATATTGATAAATGAAGTTCCAACGTCATTCTCAACCCACAGCAATTCTAGGCTGTCAAAGTAGAAAGAGCGGCACGGTAAGATGATCAAGCTGTTAAAACAGATGGTTAAGTTACTTTTTCCCCAATTTTCTCTATATAAAATCCATGGAAGATGAAGTGTTATATATAATTTAACATCTACAAAGATTGCATATAATCAGAACATTCACCTTTTTCCTATACCCACAGAACATGTCAAACCAGATACGTAAATAGTGTGGCCCAGTCCTAGCCTCCCCAATGACCTGCAAAGGATATATTTCTGTGGATATGTTTTTCACACTGATTGATCAAAGAGAATGCATGTAACTTACTGGTTTGAGAGATATCTTTTTTAAATTGATTGATCAAAGATAATAGCATGTGACTTTAAGGTTTGAGAAAAATACTCCTACCAGGATTGAGCAAAATGTAGTCTCGCCCAAACTGCACCAGTTACATCTTGAATCTTAACAGAAATTACAGCCTCTTGAGTACTTCTGATGTCAGAAACAATACCATAGAGGCTTATTCCAGTCATCTTCTCCCGAAGATCAACAACAAATGACTGCAGACTTTAAAAATGTGAGATGTCAATAACAAATGCAACTGCAGAATGGTGAGCAACGGTGTTGTACAAAAAGACCATCCAGATTATCGTATCACCAACCAACATGATTACAGACTATTCAAACTGTTCACTTTAGAGAATGCTTTGTAAGAACCAAGGTAAAAATAAAAGGTTCTAAAACTTCATTTACACTTTTATGCAGTGCATCAAAAAGCACATAAAGCTCTATGCATGAGAAACAGACATCATTCTTTATTTTATTTTTTTTGAAATCTAGTTATGAACAGAAAAATAGCTTGCCAGAAATAAAAAAATACACATTCAAGTCAGAAGCAGTGGCATCACCCTCAAAGGATGTAAGAACTCTATATTGAAGACGAAAAGGCATGCAAACGGAACACCTTATAGTGGAGGTGAATGAACTAGCATGTCAATCAACATGCGATTTAAAGTCAGAAACACCTTAAAAAGAGCCTTTCCTCTTCTTTTTTAATTCTGAAATTCAGAGCTAAATGCAAGGAAGATAGGGATTCCAAAAGTCTATAAATCTATAGCATCTGATAACAGAAAGTTTTAAGAAGCGCAGGCTTACTCGGAAAGGATAATTGCTGAAGTCAATAGAACCTTGAGAATCACAAGGCAGGAAAACCTGGGAGACTACAAGTCCCTGACTTGGATCCAAAGGTCTTGATAGTTTTGGTCCTTTATGATGGCTCTGTGTCAGTGCTAGGGATACCTGGGAAGTTCTGATATAAGTTTTCAAGCAGTTAGAAAAATTATCTCTTACATATTTATTCGGACTTACTTGCTCCTCATTCTGAATAAAAGGCACCAGATATAGCTGTGTCGCAGTACCATATTCAAGGCAATATTCTTCAGATGTTTCAAGATCACTATCCTTGGAACTCGAGATAAATGGTTTATCCAGGGCAAGCGTACTTCCCACACTGAAAAAAACAAACCCCTAGCCAGTTATAGATATAGGAAAAGAGAGAATAAACAAAACAAAAACAAATTAAAGGGGCACGTGGTATTCTACCTGAATAGGTTTGCAAGCAGAAGCTGCTCACCCCACAGAAGAAATTTTGCACTGGAACCATACTCATCAACAAGATCTATTTGCTTCCTCTGCAAACTACCATATTTCTCTTGAACCTCCAGAGAATTAATAGATGTAATCCTAATGTCATTCGGGACTAGGGTACATCAGTAACATAGCATAATGCACAATACCAATGCCAGGTGTGGAATCCAAGACCTATAGTTCAATTGCTAATAGTCATATGACAGGATAATGCACCTTGCACGTAATGAATAGGAGACCCCCTGATAAACATCACGGAGAGAAATGGATTTGAAGCTATCTGCACAAAATTGTGCTAAAAGCAACATCCCATCATCATCTTGGTCCTACATTTCAAAAAAAGAATCATGTGTCTGCCTGGAAATTAGGACATGGGAAATGGCAAACAAGTCATGGGAGCAATTCTAGAATATTTCCTTTTATTATTTTGATTTATTCCCTTTTACAAAATCCTTGCAATTGTATAAATACCTTGTATATTCATGAATAGAGAAACAAGTTCTCCCATCCAATTAAATAACAACAAACAACAACATACCCAGTGAAATCCTACAAGTGGAGTCTAGGGAAGGGTAAATTGTATGCAGACCTTACCACTACCTCATAGAGGGAGAGGTTATTTTTGAAAGACCCTCAACTTGGATATATCAGCCCCCAAAGCAAAAAATACTAGATATATAAAAATGACTTAGAGTGGAAAGCAACTGATAATTTTATAAATATAATAAACGTAGCAGAATAAATGACAAAAAATAACAAAACAATTTATAAAAATGCAACTAATCCTACTAACCTACTATATCACAATATAACACATCATCCTACCCCTACAAGCCTATAATCTTCTACCCTTATCCACGACCTCCTCCATTATATCTAAGGTTATGTCCTCAGTGATATGAAGTTGTCATATCCTATCTAATCATCTCTCCCAACTCTCTTTCAGTCTACCTCTACTCCTCTGCGTAACTCCTAAATCTAGTCGCTCGCACCTCCTAACAAAAGCATATGCACTCCTCCTCTACAACTATCCGAACCAACACAGTCTCGCGTCTCTCATCTTGTCTGCCACAGAGGTCACTCCTAACTTCTCCTGAATGATCTCATTTCTAATCGTATCACCCCTTGTATGTCCACACATCCATCTCAACATCCTCATCTCCGCAACCTGCATCTTCTGAACATGCGAGTTTTTGACTGGCCAACACTCCACCCCATATAGCAAAGACGACCTAACCACCATTCTGTAAAACTTACCTTTTAACTTTAGGTAGTATCTTCTTATCATACAATACTCCAGAGGCAAGCCTCCATTTCATCCATGCTACCCTAATACGATGTGTGACATCATCATCGATACCGCCACTACACTGAATGATCGACCCAAGGTATTCAAAGTTTTCTCTCTTGGGAATAGATTGAGTGGCAAGCCTCACTTTGATGTCCGCTTCATCCCTCGCAACACTGAATTTGCACTTCAAATATTCTGTTTTGGTACTGCTCAATTTGAACCCTTTGGACTCCAAAGTATGTCTCCAAACCTCTAACCTATCATTAACTTTATCCCGAGTCTCATCAATCAGTACTATGTCATCTACAAATAGCATACATCATGGAACCTCCTCCAGAATAGACCATGTCAGCTCATCCATCACTAAGGCACAAAGAAAAGGGCTTAGCACAGATCCTTGATGAAGTCCCATCTCAACAGGAAAAATACTCCGAGTTTCCTCCCACCGTTCTTACCCGAGTTTTGGCTCCATCATGCATGCCCTTTATCACCCTAATAAACACTATTAGAACACCTTTTGCCTCTAAACAGCTCCATAAGACATCCCTCGGCACATTTGTCATAGGCCTTCTCAAGATTAATAAATAGCATATATAGGTCCCTCTTTATTTCCTATATTTCTCCATTAGTTTCCGAACAAGATGAATTGCTTCAGTAGTCGATTGCCTCGACAAAAATCTGAACTGATTCTCTGAAATAGACACTTCTCTTCTCACCCTTATATCCACCACTCTCTCCTAGACCTTCATAGTGTGACTTGCAACTTGTTACTCCTGAATTGTTACAATCTTAATATCACTCTTGTTCTTGTACAAGGAACCATTGTACTCCATTCATCGGGCATCTTAGTTATAAGGACTCTCAAGTTAGGAGCCTAAAAAGTGCAAAAAAGTTAGACTAGAAAAGTTAGGAACCCATTTCACGAGCCCAGTTCACGGCCCGTGGGTAAAACCATGAGCCACAGACCAGGCTAGTGAATAGGGGGCTCTAGCACTGGAAATTTTCTAAGTGTCCAACAGATCCATGATGACCATCTACGGCCTGTGGATGAAAACACCGACCATGGAATGAGTCGTAGGAGTGAGTTCTGAACATGAAGAAAATTTAGAGTTTCTGGAAGGTAACCCATGACCAAAAAGACAGTCGTACTCCTGTTCACGGTCCCTGGTTGGCCTTCGTGAATGGGGTCCCTGAGAATTGAAAAAATTTACCAAGTGTGGAATGATTCCACAAGGCCATCCATGACTTGTGGATCAGTGTACGCCTCGTGGATTAGGTTTCGTGGTTTTGTGAGCTGGTAACCAAACTCTGAAGATTGGAAAGGGGGAATAGGACAACATGAACCACGACCCGTAATCAGGGTCTCGTGGTTTGGGTCTGACAGTTTTAATGGAGGACATTTTCGTCCTTTCCGCGAATCCTAGACTTAAGCTACATCATTTTTACGATCCTTTAGTCCCCTAATCAGACCTAAAAGCCCTAAGAACCTGCATTCCTTTCATTCTTCCACTTTCTTAAAAATTATAAGACAATTATTCTCTCTAAGAAGCAAGGCAAAAAGGGCTAGGGTTTCAAGGATTTTCTTCACTACTCCAACTTCTTCCTTCTTAAGCTTCAACTAAGGTATGTGAGCTGATTTGTGGGTCCTTTCACCCACCAAGTCTTCATTAAAGCTTTTATCTTTTCTTTAAATTCCTTTAAATGATACTATGAGAAATATGGGAAAAAATATTATTGAATTGTTTATTTACATGTGTATTATCACTGCTACATAAAGACCCTATTTATAGACACCACAACCTAATCCAAATCCAACTAGGAAACAGTACTATTCCTATTCCAACTCTAAATAGGACTATGTAATTCTATTCCTATTCTAACACTCCCCCTCAAGCAGGTACATACAAATAATAAGCACCTAGCTTGTTACAAATATAATTAATACGAGGACTAGTGAGGGACTTGGTGAAGATATCTGCAAGCTAATCACTTGACTTCACAAACTTTGTAACAATATCTTTTGAGAGTATTTTTTCTCTGACAAAGTTACAATCAATCTCAATGTGCTTGGTCCTTTCATGAAACACTGGATTTGATGCAATATGAAGGGCCTCTTGATTATCACACACAAGTTCCATCTGATCAACTTTACCAAATTTTAGCTCCCTCAATAACTGCTTGAGAGTATTTTTTTCTCTGACCGCAAGTTACTGTATCCATTGCTCGATATTCTGCTTCTACACTCAACCGAGCAACCACACTCTGTTTCTTGCTCTTCCACGACACCACATTACCTCCTACTAATACATAATGTCTGAATGTAAACCGTCTATCAGAGGGTGATCCTGCCTAATCAGCATCTGTATATCCTGTGATATGCTCATGTCCTCGATCTTCGAAGAGTAGTCCTTTTCTGGGCGCTGACTTAATATATCGCAGAATACGAACAACTACATCTCAATGACTATCACAAGGGGAAGTCATAAATTGACTTACAACACTCACAGGGAACGAAATATCAGGTCTAGTCATTGTGAGATAATTTAACTTTCCCACTAGTCGTCTCATACCTTTCAGGGTTACTGAGTGGCTCCCCCTGTCCTAGAAGCAGTTTAACATTCGGATCAATAGGAGTGTCAATGGGTCTACATCCCATCATCCCTGTCTCCTCAAGAATGTCTAAGGCATACTTGCGTTGAGAAATAACAATACCTGATCCAGACTAAGCAACCTCAATACATTGAAAACACTTTAATCTGCCAAGGTCTTTAATTTGGAAGTGCTTAAAGAGATGTTGCTTCAAACTAGTAATACCATCTTCAACACTGCCAGTGATGACAATATCATCGACATAAACAAGCAAATAAGTACATAAATTTGCTGCAGAATGCCGATAAAATACAAAGTGGTCAACTTCACTACGAGTCATGCCAAACTCCTGAATTATTGTGTTGAACTTTCCAAAACCAGGCTCGAGGAGACTGTTTCAGACCATAGAGTGACTTGCGCAATCGGCATACAAGTCTACCAGACTCCCCCTGAGCAACAAAACCAGGTGGTTGCTCCATATAGACTTCTTTCACAAGATCACCATGTAGAAAAGCATTCTTAACATCCAACTGATGAAGAGGCCAATGACGAATAACAGCCATAGATAGAAGAGTATGAATAGATGCCATTTTAGCCACGGGAGCAAATGTATCAGTAAAATCTAGCCCAAATATCTGAGTATATCCTCTGGAAACAAGGCGAGCCTTAAATCGATCAATTTGACCGTCAAGACCAACTTTTACTGCTTAAACCAACGGCAACCAACAATGGATTTACCCGCAGGAAGGGGGACAAGTTCCCAAGTACCACTCGTATGTAAAGCAGACATCTCATCAATCATAGTCTGCCTCCACCCCGAATGGGAAAGTGCTTCATGTCTAGTCTTAGGAATGGAAATAGAGGGCAAAGAGGATACAAAAGCATAGTAGGATGATGTGAGGCGATGATAACTCAAGAAAATATAATGTGGGTTAGCATTTCGAGTGGACCGTATACCTTTTTTAAGTGCACTCGGTTGGCTAGGAGCAGGCAAGTCTGCAGTAGGAGCAGCATCTGGCGCATCACATGAATCATCTGGAACTGATGTTGGACATGGACGACGATGGTAAGTCAAGAGAGGTGGAGGTTTGATGGGTTGTGGCAGAGGTGGCACTACAATTGGAGATTCCTCAAAGGTCGGCACAGGTAAGACCTTAGGTAGAGGTAAGACCTTAGAGATATCAGGGTGATCAGATGATGTATAATAAGGTTGAGATTCAAAGAATGTGACATCAGCGGACATAAGATATCGATTCAGGTCAGGGGAATAACAACGATACCTTTTTTGGACTCGAGAGTAACCAAAAAAGACACATTTGAGAGCACGAGGAACTAGTTTATCTTTTCCTGGAGCCAAGCTATGAACAAAGCATGTACTCCCAAAGACACGAGGAGGTATAGAATGGAGATGTGACAAAGGAAACAATATGGAATGTGGAATCTGATTTTGAATAGAAGATGAGTGCATTCTATTAATTAAATAACAAGATGCAAGGGCGGCATCACCCCAAAAACGCAGCGAAACATGGGATTCAATTTGAAGAGTGCGAGCAGTTTCAATAAGATGCCTATTCTTTCGTTCTGCTACATCATTCTGCGGAGGGGTGTACGGACAAGATGTCTGGTGAATAACTCCTTGGTGAGTCATAAACTCCTGAAATTGAGAGGACATGTATTCTAATGCACTATCACAACGAAAAATACGAATGGAAATACCAAACTGGTTTTGTATTTCAACAAAAAAAACTTTTAAATATAGAAAATAACTCTGACCTATCTTTTATTAAGAAAACCCAAGTACATCTTGAATAATCATCAATGAAAGTAACAAAATAACGAAATCCTAAGGATGAACTAACTCGACTATTATCCCAAATATCAGAATGAACTAAAGAGAAAATAGACTCGGAACGACCCTCAGTATGACGTGAGAATGTAGCACGAATGTGTTTTCCAAGTTGACACGACTCAATCTAATGAGGATAAACTAGACAAACTAGGCACCATCTTTTGCAATTTAGATAGACCAGGATGTCCCAAACATTTGTGAATTAGGTCTAGAGGATCTGTGACAGGGCATGTTGTGAAGGAATTTGAAGAGGTAAGATAGTAAAGACCTTGTGATTCATGTTCTATGCCAATTATCTGTCCCATACTGCGATTCTGCATAAGGAAAAAATCATCAAGAAAATAAATGCCACAATGTAACTCCCGTGTCAAACGACTAACAGATGCCAAATTAAAAGGAGAACCAGGAACATACAAAACAGAATCCAAGGTGACAAAAGATAAGGGTTGGGCTTTTCCAATTCCTTTTGGAAGAGATGATGAGTAAACAATATTAGACAAAAGCGATTTGTTACAAAAAATATGATCAGAAGCGTCGGAGTCCATAACACATGATCCAAGAGTAGTCACAAGCAAAAGAATTTCCCGCAACAGGAACAATAGGTTGAGGAACCGATACTACTTGTTGAGACAGTTGCTTACTTGCTCGATACTAAAGGAACTCATTATATTCCTTTTAACAACAGGATCATAACTGGGTGGTGGACCATGCAAAGTATAACAAGTCTCCCGAGTGTGCCCATACTTGTGACAATAACTACACTTAGAGCTAGATCTTCTAGAATGACTTTTGAAGCCAAACATACCACACCCAAAAGGCATCTTCTGAAAAGAAGAAAGTTTCAAAAAAATTGGCCGGAAACACCAAAAAAATTGCCGAAAAGTGTTGGAAATCGCCGGAGCCCTAATTCCAACGATCGGAACTGGAAAGAAATGACTGGGGTTGGGTCGGAATTACTAGGCGACCCCACCAGAAGAGAAAAAATCAAAAAGATGGCCGAAAACCTGCCTAGAACAGTAAAAAGACGCCGGAACCCTAATTTCGGCAACTGAATCTGACAAAAAAAGGCTGGCGTTTGGTCAGAATGACTCACCGACCCCAGCAGAAGAAGAAAAATTGAAAAAAGTCATCGGAGACCTGTCACGCGCCGGCGCGTGAGTAGATCTCGCCGGAAAATTACTCACTGCCGGCCACGCGTGCGAAGGATTTTCCGGTGGGTTCTTTTTGGAATGTGGTAGCCCGCGCTTTCCGAGCCTAGTGGTGATGTTGGTTTTTTGCATAACACCCACAAAAATGAAGGTGACCAAAACAGCCACCGAAATATTTTTTTTTCCTAATCAATGCTCTGATACCATGTGAGAAAGATGGGAAAAAATATTATTAAATTGTTTATTTACATGTGTATTATCACTGCTACATAAAAACCCTACTTATAGACACTACAACCTAATCCAAATCCAACTAGGAAACAATATTATTCTTATTCCAACTCTAAATAGGATTATGTAATCTTATTCCTATTCTAACAAATACCATGCATGCCAATGATGATTTAACGATGTATTATGATGTACTGTGCCTTTACTGTTATCATACCAAGTATTGTTAAGTATTTCTCTAAGCTTTGAGTTGATGGCAATGACCCCACTGACTAGGGTTTTAAATGTGCATAATTTTTCCATGATCATGCATGATCCTCTTGATACATAAGTTTTCTAGTGAATGATTAAGCCCACCACGTTTAAGTCCATCTTTGCATGACATATTGAGGATGCATAGGGCATAAAAGAAAAGCTTTTAAGTTAATGTTCGTCAAAGATATAAGCATGTCAACAATGCCCTAAATGATGTTTATGATGGTCCCCAAGTGAAAGGACAATTCTCACTTGGTGGTTCCCTAGTTTCGAGCTATTCTTTGAAATTGCTACTTATGATTCTAAATGTCATAATTTGACTAAGAATATGTTTTAACGAATTCCATGGGATGACTTAGCACCGAATGAGGCATTTAGGAGAGGTTCGGTAAGGGAATCCTAGAAGCAACCCTTTGCCCCCTTAACTATATGCCACCATAGGAGCCCTTGTAGGCTAGGCTAGTGGACCCACATGGGGCAAATATGTTATATGAAGATGCAAGCTATGAGACGGAGTTCCACCCAGCAAGTCATCTCACCGTGTAAATGTAGCGGGTTGTCTTGGATCCCATGTAGTAGCTCACATGGTCTTATATGTCGGTTATAGTCCATCCCCACAAAGTATTCCATGACATGTGTTTCATTTATGCATTACTTTAGCTTCATATTGAACGTTATTGCTTGCGCATGCTTAAACTCATATAAATGTTGACTTTACCATTTCATGCATTAAAGTCTTTAAAATTATGAATGCTGGCATTACAATTTCATACTTGCATTGCATCTCACATACTTAGTACATTCCAAAAGTACTAACGCATGTTTGCCTACATGATGCCACCATGAAGGGACCGACGTTCCTCTTCCTCTAGCTCGTGGTTAGTTTACCAGCGTTTCAAGACTAGTTTTGTTGTGGTGAGTCCTCAGTTCGGATCTTCACCAACTTCCTTCATGCTATGTACTATTTGGACATGATGTATATTTTGGCTTTTAAAACTAAAGGCTTACTTTCTCACTTAATTTAGAATCTTTTCTATTTGAGGGAAACTGACCGTGCACCGATTCCCCTTGACTCATGACTCAATGGTATGTTATGGACATTGATGTATCTTTTGAGGTGCTTCTATTTACCTAAATGATGTCCCTTGGACCCTACCCTATTTTATTTAACAAAAATGTATGAGTTTATACCTATGAAAGCTTAGTATGCTAAGATGGCTTGGATGAGGTGCTTACGAGTATCTCATTGGTGGTGTTATGACTAGGCCCTAGGCTTGGGTCGTGACGTTAGCAGTTTTCAAAATAGCATTGAACAACCTAGTCAACCACTCCATACCATCCTTGACAGTTCTCCCATCCAATTACATTATTAAATTTCTAACTCGATTTTTTTGTTTTGAGTGATTAATCAGATTCATATTTTCTACTTGACATATTTTAATTCTATATGAGAGATATAAAATGTAATACAGACACATGAAGTATGAATATAAAAATAAACAACAAATCCAAATTAAAAAAGAAAAAGAATGGCAAGTTGGAGTAATAAAATGTGATACAAGAAGTTGTAACTTGACGTTAAAAACAAAATGACATTGCATTTGTTTGCTTGATGCAATGCCCGACTACTCAAGAAAGAATGGAGAAGAATGTGAAATATTTTATCTATAGCCCCAACCGTTGTTTTCGCGAAAATAGATAGCTTAGTAGGAGGAAGAAAAGAGAGTTTAAAGTAAAAGTTTTCTTTTCTTTTTATTAAATATAAGTACAAGTTTTCTCATGAAAAATAAAGAAAGAATTAACAAGAAAAATTTGGATTATACAAGTAAATTTCCCAAGATGTATGTATATACATTCACTTTCAATTACAGAAGAAATAGTCCTATATATCTTGCCTTTTCATTGAAGTGTTCAATAGTTTTTGCAAAAGACCTGCTTTTATAATGAAAGGGGACTAAAGAGGCAGTTTCATTAGATTGGTCCTTGATCCAGCAAATGCAAAGAACTTACTGATCTCATATTCTATCCTCCCTTCAAGCTGTTATACTAGCCCTAGCAATAATCCAGCAAAAAATCTGCTAAGTTATCAGATAGAGGGAGAAGGATGGTTCCTGAGGGCTGAGGCGCTGCTCTTTCACAACAGTTTGTAGGGAAAGACAATAAAAGACATAATATGCCGACAATGTCTAGAATATTAGTAAATTTTGATGACATTGAAACATGAAATCAACTACCATTCAATGCTGAAGCACAGAAACACAGAGATTTTGACACTACCTCATCTAAAAGTATTACAAGATATTCAGTTGGCAAAAGACGTGCATGACCTGAACCTCCAGTGGCACTTCGGAGGCGGCATCCTGTGAGCAAAAGTTCGCGACCTTTCTTCAAAAGACCATTCTTTGGATCCGCTAAGCTGTAGAATCTGTTCTATCACAAATATGATTATGAAAATTATGAGAAGTACAATATCTAGAAACAAATCATGCAACAACTGTTAAGTAGAATCAAAAGGACATGAGGGACAATTTTCAGAAGCAAAAACATGTTAGCTACATCCTGAAGTCAAAAAAATCTTGGTTCCTTCACATAGAGCTTAAATTCTTATTTTATGGGTATCAGATCACGTAAGCAATGTAGCAGCCCAGTGAATATTTGTGCTGAAGTCCTTATAATATATCAATGACGAGCCATGTAAGACCAAACACTACATTGATATTATGAGAAATCATCATTACCACATGAAGACTAACAATCTTTTATTGAAAAACAGACTAATCTTTTTATACATACAACATTCATAAAGCACTGTAGGTTAACTGCAATAATGAACTTGAGTTACACAACACAATACCTTTATGGAATCTTATTTACAAATGTTACACATCTACAGTATGGGGGGGGGGGGGGGGGGGGAGAGAGTCTAAGAAAGTAATTTGAGCTATACAATGACATATAGTGGAAAACGAAACATCAAATTTGGTATGAAGGTCAGGGTGGAACCATAATAAAATTTTGAAAGAAGAGAATACAGATCAAGTAAAGACTTTACAACAACAACAATATACCTATTGTGATTCCACAAGCAGGGTCTGGGGAGGGTGGATTGAGTGTACTCAGACCTTACCCCTACCTTGTAAGAGGTAAAGAGGCTATTTCCGATACATTGGCAAGATAAATTTTAGTTAAGGATCATAACATTCCACTCTATCTAACAAAAAAGCCCATTACCTGCGGTGAAGATACAAATCTATTGTATTAGAACTCCAAAAATCACCCAGATGAAGCATGTAAATGTTTGTTCCTGGAAGAAAACCGACATACAACATTCGTCAGTGACAATCTTAAGAGTGAGCCAATTACATGAAAGCTAGTGTAGGGAAAATAAACTGGATCAAAAATTCCACACAGAATTTTTTTTATTTTTTTTCTCAAGCCAACAATAGTCACCCACCGTAATTATTGATATTTCACCCGTTATTAGGATGGAGGAGAATCAAATGTATTTCAACTCTGGATTTAAGTCTTTCGATATCACCAGATGGGAAAACGATAAAGCTGAATGGTTCAAATGGGTAGAGAGAAGCAGAAAGATGATGCACAGGTCGTCCGTGAACAGGAAGGTGTTGGAATGGATCTGTCTCTGCCTAAGAGAAGCTTCCAAGGGGGAAAAAAGGGAGAATAGGAGGTGGAAACTAGTTGAGCAAGAGGCAATGCATTTCTGCATGAGGAAACGTAATATGCATGGAAGGTTCATAACCACTATCACAGTAAATAGAGGAGGAAGGTCAGTTCTAATCATCCCTGAGTTGGCATTGAATGCTGGGTGGTTGGAGATTGCATTAAAGATTGACTTGACAGATTCATTAAATGCAAGACGGTGAAGGAAAAAATATCCAATACAAAGGTGATTGCTGGATACTCATACGCCAATGCTACACGAGATAGCAAATGGCAATCCAGGGACCTACGCAGCGCAGAGATCCAAAACAGGAT
>JAOTQJ010000001.1:13806770-13824126 GCA_025642045.1 Solanum sejunctum | reverse complement strand
ATATATATATACATATAGATATATATTACGTTGGCTGGATACGGCGGGTTGGTTTGCCCATGGACCAAATTTGCTTAGCGGAGGCATAAGGAGCTAGGATGGGATGGCATCATGGCTCATGGGAGTGTGTGGAACTATCGCCTCAGCTCCATGAACGGGCATAAAGACCTCTATGCTTTATGCTTTATGCTTTATAATTCGTGAACGCTTGGCACCTTTGCGCTGGTTCACGTAGATCGTTTGAGGATTTGTGTGGAGACAGGAGATTTGAAACTTCTGGTGTTATGATGTAGTCTGGCACGCGTTTGGAGGTCACCATCGTTCTCGTCCGATATGCATTATTTTGATGTTTGAAAAGAATAAATATTTTTATGTTGACATACAGGTTTGACGTTTTTACTATTATATCTGGAGTATTATTTCCACTCACATTTCAGGTTTTTTGCTTTACATACTTGGTACGTATTTCGTACTGACCCTCTCCTTTCGGGGAATGCGTTCATGCCCGCAGGTACAGACGAACAGGCTAGAGGATCGTGACAAGTTCCACTATAGAGGATTCATCAAAGGTAACATCTCTACTAACTACAAATTTGAGTAAAGACAAGCACCAAAGCTTGCACTCTTTTACTCCATCTACATACCCTACAAATATGGCTTTCTTAGCCCTTGGTTCCAACTTTTGTTTGTTAACATGATAATAAGATGGACACCCAAGTACTCGTAGGTATGAATAGTCAGAGGGTTCACCTGACCATACCTTATTTAGAGTCTTAATGTCAATCGCTTATGCTAGAGATTGATTGACAATATGAGAAGCAATATGAATTGCCCTATCCCAAAACACTTTGGTCATGTTGGCTTGTAAGAGCATACAACGAGCCTTCTCAAAAAGAGTTCTATTCATTCTCTCGGCAATTCCATTCTGCTGTGATGTGTGCTTGACCATCTTATGTCTTGTAATCCCATGGACTTTGCAGAAATCATTGAACTCTTCACTGCAAAACACTAAGCCATTATCTATGTAAAGATACTTGATTTTTCTCTCCTTTTGATTCTCAATCAAAATTTCCATTCTTTAAATGTTTCAAAACCATCATATTTTGCTATTAAGAAATGCACCCAAACCTTTCGAGAAAAATCATCAATGAATGTGAGAAAATACCTCTTCCCTCCCTTCGATGGAAGCTGAGAGGGACCTCATAAATATGAATGGATATAGTCTAGTACCCGTCCTATCTTGTGCTTGATAGTGCTGAAGCTGACCTTCTTCTGCTTCTCTATAATACAGTGCTCACAAAATTCGAGTGTGCTGATCATCTCACCATTCAAAAGGTTATGTTTGCTCAACATCTCCAGTCCTTGTACGCTCATATGACCTAGTCTCATGTGCCATAATCTTGCCTTGTCATCATCAGATAATTGCACGGAAGATACATTAACTGAGCCAATGATGGTGCTTCCTTCCAGTATGTAAAGGTTATCCTCTAGCTTGGCTTTTAGCATGACTAAAGAGCCTTTAGTCACTTTCATAGTTCCTCCTTCACCATTGTACTTGTATCCATTTTTGTCTAAAGTACCCAGGCAGATTAAGTTCTTCCTTAGATCAGGAACATGATGGACTTCTATAATTGTCCTCAAGATTCCATCATGGTAGCGAACCCAAACTGAACCAATGCCAACTATTTTACAAGTTACATTATTTTCCATTACTATGGTTCCTCCACTTGTCTCATAATTGGTGAACCAATCTCTTCGAAATGTCATATGAAGAGTGCAACCAGAGTCTAACACCCATTTATTGTCATAGACTCCACTATTGCATGATGTTTCTAGTACATAATTATCTTCAGAATCATGTACCCACTCAATAATAGATGCACTTGCCTTTTCATTGGACTTTGACAAAGGACTATCTCGTTCAAAGTGTCTTTTCTTATGACAACTCCAAACACATTGCATTCTTCTTGGTCACACGGGACTTTGATCAGTACTTTGATTTGCTCTTTACCTGTTGGTTAGTAGGCCTCTCACAAAGAGCCCACTAACCTTATCATCTTTATCTCCTTCAAGATGTCTCCGCACATCACAAGAGTTAAGTGCCTGCCGCACTTGCTCAATAGTGATAGGCTCTTTGCTATACATCATTGAATTCTCAATATCATGAAATTTTGAAGTCAATGAAACTAGCAAGGCACATGCAAGTGTCTTCTCAGTATTTTTAATCCTGGCAGTCTGTAAGTCCATCACAAGTTTGTTGAATGCATCTCGATGGTCTTGTAACAAAGTACCCATCTCCATATTAAATGTGTGAAGACGCCATTGTAACAACATCTGTGTTGTCACCGATCGATCTTGGTAAAGCCCTTCTAACTTTTCCCATAACTGTTCAGCCATCTCATCGGTACTTGTACTCACTTCACAAAGCACGTTAGGTGCAAGAGAAAGTTGAATTACACTCAATGCATCTCTTTTAATCTTTTGTTTATTGGCATCTAATGTATCATCGAGATATTTTTTGTCAATAACATGGATTGAACCTTCTCTTCGAAACAACACCATCATCTGGATCTTTTAGATATTGAAGTTATTTCGTTCACTATATCTATCAATTTCAAACTTCATGGAACTCATCGTTACTTGTTCTTCCTCTTTCACAACAAATAATTTGGAAGTACCAAAAACCAAAATAATTCTTTTCTGATGTGAAAATTCAGTCTGTGCTTCAACCACAGAGCATACTTAGACAGAACCTTACCTCTGATACCAATTGTTAGCAAAAACGTAATAATAAGTAAAAGCAAGAAAGAAGAACAACAATATTTAATATGGTTCAGATCAAAATGATCCTACATCCATCAGAGAACATCTGCTTTTATATTAACAAAGAAAGGGGAGATATCCCAAATACATCTAAAAGAAATTAGCAATTCTATACTCTAATGTATTTTGCTACAAGAGAGAAATTTATTGCCTTAGGAGATAAGAAGACAAGTGAGAGATGATGTTACAAATGAATCAAGAGCTACCTATTTATAAGAGTGAATTCTTCCTCTTCATATCATCCATGACATCATATGTGCCAAAAATTCCAAGGTAGGTTGTAACTACAAATTACCTACCAAGACTTTTAATACCCAAAAAAGTCTTACCTACCAAATATTTTCACATATTCATGGTAAATATTGTCAACTTTAACATTGCAAAATGTCTAGGACAGAAAAGGTGATATTTATTGTTCCCACATCACCGGTGATGTTATTTGATGAAAGGTCAAGGTAATAAAGGTTTGTGAGATTGGAAAGTGATTGAGGAAAAGAACCACTGAGTTGATTATGGCTTAAATCCAGGATGTAATACTGGGTTTGTTTTGATCTCACCGGGTAGTCCACTAAATCGATTATGATCAAGCCAGAATGAAGGTACGGTGAACAACCAAGATGGTATGGTACCATCCTGTGAGTTTTAAGACAAATATAGTTCGGTTAACTTTTGAAGCATGCTTGTATTACCATGAAGTGGGCCAGATAGGAAATTACTTAACAAGTCTAAGTTTTCAAGATGTGTCAAGCTTACAGTTGGAGAAGGAATTGAACTAGTGAAGATGTTATTAGAAAGATGCAATTTTCGTAGCTCTCGAAGTTTAGAGAAAACATCAGGAATTTCACCTGAAAAGGAGTTGGATGAAAGATGTAGATGTGTGAGCTGCTTCAATTTAGAGATTGTGAAAAAATATGGTCTGTGAAATTATTATTACTAAAATCCAACTCCCTAATTTGTGTTAGGTTGCCTACGGAATAAGGAATGGAACCAGAGAATTGACATCTATGGAGGTTCAAGAAATTCAAAGGAACTCAATGTGCCAATTTAATCAGGAAGCTCACCAGAGATTCCTGTGGGAAATATCCAACACCAACAAAGTGTTGTTCGGGTGGAGCTTTGGTAAAACTCCTATGAGAAGATCATTCCAACCCAATTTGATATTTTCACGTTTGGCTAAAGGAACAAGCTCTCTATGAGGACACCTTGTAAATCGGTTGATTCAAGATCCACGTACCTTAAGGAGGAAGAAGAAATATTCACAGGCATGGGAGATGAGATTACAACAGCAGAGAGAGAAATTACCTCTAGATTGGTGAAGTTCTGAAGCATTGCTTCAAATGTTCTCTGATCAAGTTGTAATTCATACATGTAAGAAAATGAAAGATCAAATGAAACCAAATTGGAAAGCCATGACATTTTTGTTGGGATTTTTCCACTAAAGTAAGAGTTAGAAAGGTTTAGATGCCTCAAATTCGTCAATCCCCAATGTCATTTGGGATGGAAGAATTATAGAAGTCACTGTAAGCAATGTTTAGTGTGTGGAAATAATGAAGTTGGAAGAGGTTGCTGTTGGGATGAATCCTTCCATTAAGGTGACTGCAGCTAAAGTCCAAATCGATAATATGACAAATTAATATGTCAAAAGTGACTCCATCCCCAAAGCAGCAATCTCTACACTTATTCCAAGATTTTGATTTGGGAAGATTAGTATCATCCCAACAACTATAACTGTCAGAGATTTCAAGGTATTGTTTGAACTGAACCTAAGCAAAAGTTTCAGCGGGAGAACAGTGATGATGGTCAAGGGAAGAAGAAAGACATCCACTTATTAGCAACACAAAACACATAAATGAATAAAGGAAAAAATAGATGTCCCATTTTTTGTTTGTTTCTTTTCAACGAATATAACTACAAATCAATTATCATTATCCATATTTATACACACATAAGTACATGTAATAAGTAGTAAAATGAATCTTTAAGTAATACTTTTATGAGCTATGGAGAAGTGATGGGACTACTTTACCCATAATTAGAGATTTTGGGTTTGAAATTTGTGTATGAAAAAAATCCTATTGAGAGTGCTACTGCTGAATAAGAAAAGATTTCCGCAGATGTTGTATTACATTTTCAATGAGAGAAACGATTGCTTGACTAAATCAGGTGAGGAAAGAAAAAGGAAAAATAATTAACTAAGACATGATTTAAGTCCTCTGCTTACTTAAGAATATGTGACAACAAAATAATATTACTGTCTGGAATTTCTAAGTTAGTGTTAGGTACATTCCATAATTTTCCACCAAGACTTCTCAGACTAAGTTAATGAGTGAAATTCCATCAATATTCCACATAAGTCTTTAAGACAATTTCCACAACAGTACTATGGGAGAAAAAGGACACATATGATCAAAATGTTCATGGGCTAACACATACAAAAAATGGAGAAAATTGCCTAACTCCTGTCAAGAGCAGCCCCTAAATGCTAAAACATACCTCGCGGATTAAATTGAAGCTATTGGAATTCTTCCTACGATCATTACGAATGCTTTTGTAAAGGTTTCTTAGGAAAATTGATTGGAAACCACACCACCAAAAAAGTCCATGGGCTAACACAAACGAAAACTGGTGAAAATCACCTAATTCCTGTTAAGGAGCCCCTAAATACTAAAATTGCCCTGCTGATCAGGCTGAGGCTATTGGGATTCTTCCCTAAGTCACAGCATACAGTTCTGTAACATTTTTATAGAAAAAGTGACCGAAAGTCATACCGTAAAAGAATTCATGGACTAACACACATGAAAAACATAGAAAATAGCCTAATTCCGATCGAATGACTCCTAAATGCTAAAACATGCCCTGCGGATATGGCAAAGGCTAATGTAATGCTTCTCAGGATCATTATAGATGGTTTGATAAAAGAATTCTCAGTAAAATTTCAATTAAGTGAGCCTTAAGTTCCAATCCCACACCCTGGAGGATCGATAGTGTTCCCACTTACCCTCTAGTGTGCCTGCTAACGGTGTAGTGCTCAACCATTAGTGATTCAAGAACACTAATTTTAATCCAGGGAAATTCACATCCCAATCATATAATAATTAGAATAGGAAACCAGTATATTTTAAACTTGTTAATAACATGATAGTTTTGTTTCCCACTACGTCAATACTTCAGTTTTACCTGTAGCACTATTTTTGCCAAGATGAACAAAACATTTTTGCTTCTGATATTTGAACACAAGGCTTCACATGATCTTTCCGACAATGAGTCAAAAACTGAGATTGTTATAGGCAGGGGTGGCTCAATACCATCCGAGGCCTAAAGCGAAACTCCAATGAGAAGCCTTAATTCTTTTTGGGAAAAAATAACATAAGTTTTATTTAAAATCTATTTTTCTAGATTTTTGAGATGCAAAACTGTGAATAATTATTTTATAATTAATTTCTCCTAATAATTCTTTTTCAATTGATGATATACTTAATCCATTTGATTCCTCCCTAGTTTCATTGTAATAACCTTACCCTTGAAGGGCATAGTTGTCTTTTAAAAAATAGGGGTCTAAAAACGAAAAGAGGTTAAAAGGAGAATTGGGTTGGGATTTGCAGCAAGTTGCATCTCGTAAGAAACCCACACAACTGAAAGAAAAAATAAAGAGGGAGTTGCAAGCTACATGTGTAGCAGTAGTGAATGAAGAAGGAAAAAAATTTTAAGAGCTTTGATTTGAGGCTAAGAAGAGAAGAATAAAAGAAGGTAAGTTTCTAAACTTTTTGATTGAGTTAATGTGTATTCATGGCTATAAATTGGTGTTTTAAGATTTAAAAAAAATTATGAGTTAAAAAGATAAAAGATTATGAAATTCTCATAATTAGAAGTAAATCCTTATATTATCTTCTGCTACAGCCTTACTAAAGTTCATGGTTTAGATAATTTACATTGGGTGTTGAAAGTAGTGACAAGGGATGAGTAATTGGGGAACAAGAATAGTTTTTTTTTATCATATTAGATGAACAAGGTGATTAAGATAGCCAAGAAACATTAGATTATTGCATTGAAGGAATTCTCCTGACTTGGATATATATATGTATATATCTTACCGATTCAATAGGAAATCGGAAGCTTGAATTGGGTTGGGCATTCTCAATTTAGTATGAACAAAGAAAGTAACACGAGATTTTATTATATGAACATAGATTGAATCGAAGGAAGTCTTACGGATTACTTGAATTGACAAGTTTGGTACTTCTACACGAGTAGTATGAATAGTAATCTTAACCCCAATTTGTATTTTATAAGTTTGATGATATTTATATGATTTATAAAGTGAATTATTACCAAATGATTTGAATTTTCATATGGGACAAGTCCTTGATTTGATGCCGAAATAGCTATTTGAGAGGATCTTGGTTTTACAAGATAAGTATATTGATAATTGAGATTATTACTGTTATTTAAATAATTTTGATATTTATTTGAGATATAAATACTTTTACATGTGTTTTCATTAGGTTGACATGATATGATTACAAGATTTACATGACTTCTACTACTTTTAAAAAGCTTATATGGTTTATAAAGATAAGTTTTTAGTGATAGTAGACCTTGATGAATCCCGTAGCTAATGGCGAGTTCGTTAGACCTTGTGCACCTTGTATTTACCGACTATAGATAAAGCCCTCACTATTGGGAAGGTAGAACAAGCATACCATTACCGATATACCTATGGTTGGGATTTATCAATATGAAAGTTATAGTTATTGCTATTCTTTTAAGAAGATAACACGCCGATTACTGATTACATGATTCATTCTTGGAAAGCTCCCTATATATATGTACATGATTTGATACGAAAGTATTTTACCTAGTTTATTTCTGAATTGCTAAGTTGAATTGCTTATATGAGATAACAAGATAGATTTTGACTATTGACTTTTAAAGGATCATTTATTCGATGATTTTGATGATATACTAGCATATTTTCTGGCTTGTCCATATTAAAATGGTTGTGGTTATTATTATTACTCATTGAGTTAGCGTTTCACTCCTCGCTATATTTTTTTCTTCTAGAGAATACATGTGATATTGGTGAGGATTTAGTTAGCTAGAGGTAGCAATTTGATTCCGCGGTGATCCCTACACTTGTTCACTTGGGAAACGAGTCATTCATTGTTATGGACTTTTTTTGAATTTCTAGAGTCGCTCCATAGGTATTTATTTTGTTAGAGCTTTGAACAGTTTTTTGTCTCCATAATTGG
Source organism: Solanum sejunctum (assembly GCA_025642045.1). NCBI lineage: Eukaryota > Viridiplantae > Streptophyta > Magnoliopsida > Solanales > Solanaceae > Solanum > Solanum sejunctum. The sequence goes on along the minus strand of JAOTQJ010000001.1, from coordinate 13,816,054 downwards.
GTGATGGATTTTGAGTTTCTCCCTATTGTTAGAGACTAGTTAGTATTTTGCCTGGAGAATAGATTGAAAACTTTTATGGTATCTTGATTTGAATATTTTGAAGTTGTGTTGTTGATTTTGAGACAGGTTGAAGTTTTTGATAGGGCTAAAAACAGAGGAAACTCTGCCCAATTTTCTGTACAATTCTAGTAAGGCTTGTATTGGGATCCTTCTCCTTAGCAACGGTCATGATCCAAAACTGGGTCGTGACAAAGTTGGTGTCATAGCCTAGGTTATTTCTATGACTATGGAGCACACGTTAGTAGTAGAATCTCAATTAAAATTATATAGCCAGCCATTTCTATAATCGTGATTCTGTGAGGACATGATAGGATGTTTCTTGTCCTTTCTTCTTATTCCTACTTATGCACATCATGTTTAGAGCAATTGAATCTAATAGTATTTGTTTTGGTTATTAGATGGCTCACACTCGATTGTCTAATAACAGGGCTATGACAGGTGTTCCCAAATACCTAATGACACCTTTACTGGGCTTTCTACTTCTTCAACAAGGGGAAGGGGTCGAGCACGTAGAGCTGGTCGAGGTAGGGGTCATAGTACCACCACAGTAAATTGTAACACTATTTTGAGAACTACAAGAAAGGTCACTCCTGAAGTAAGTACAACTCCACCTCCTCTATCTCAAGATGATACTACTACAACAACATTGACCTCCATGCAGAGAGTTATAAAGGGGTTGGTTGATCAAATGGACTAACAAGAGAGGATAGGTTAGCATGCCGTTGTATCTACTCAGACACAGGCACCACCTCAGACGCCCTTATAAACATGCTTTTTGGGGATAAAGAGGTATCATCGCAGGAACTCTTAAAGATGAAATCCATAAAAATCACAAGTTCTGATAGTTCAATCGATCCTCAAAGTTTCATAGATGGAACCTACAAGGTGTTATGGGCGCTAAGATGTTCTAGTGAGAGAGTTGTGGCTGTTGCAGCATACAAACTAGAGGATATGGCTAACACCTAGTATGAGATCTTATTACTAGGTCAGCATGCGGGAGCATCACCACTGAAATGTTAGGAGTTTACTAAATTATTCATGGATCACTTCCTTTCTAAAAGTCAGAGGCAGAAATATGCAAGTCAATTTGAGAGATTAATATAGACTCCAGATATGGATGTGTCAACCTATGATACCAAATTCTGTAAATTAGCTACATATGCTCCTTTCTTAGTGACAACTGAAGAAACTAAGGTTCGAAGATTTGTTAATAGGTTGGTTGCTCATTAATTCAATGTAGTAGCCCCAAATATGATGAATTTGACATATTCATGGGCAGTTGATATTGCAAAAAGGATTGAAAACAAAGATCATAAGGAGCGTGTAGCCTTTGATGCCCAAAAGAAGGCCAAGACAGGGGGATCCTTTGGCGGTGACTATGGTGCAAACTGTGAAGTAGGAAGTCATGGATGATAACATCGGGGCTCTTATGTAGAGATAGATAAAGTTTCACAGTCCACATACTAACTATATTAGGGACAGAGTATTAGGGATGGCCATCATCATTGGGACATCAATATTCCAATCATATATATGCCACCGCTCTATCCTGTTAGGCTTGTGGTAGATCATATGCAAGCTTGTGTCATATTTTGACTAGAGGGTGCTTCTGATGTAGTCAATTAGGGCATTGCCATAGTGATTGTCCTCTACCTCCAAAAACTCAAACTAGAACTCTACTCAGATGACTGCACCTACTCAGACTACTCCTAACAGAAAATAGAGGTCGAGGTGCAAGTGATCGTATTGCTGGAAATCAAGGACAGGGAATTGTGGGTAGAGGCCATGCAAGAGCTTTTGCACTTACTAGAAAAGATGTTTAAGGATCAAATGCAGTAGTTACAGGTATTATTACAGTTTGTTCATTTGATGTACATGCTTTGATTGATCCAGGATCTAGCCACTCCTATGTGTCCTCGTACTTTGCTTTGAGATTTTCTCGATAGCCAGAGATGTTAAATCATCCTTTCCTTATTGCTACTCCTGTGGGTAATTCTCTGTTAGTTGAATATGTGTACCATGATTGTCAGATTAGAGTTGAGGGTAGAGACACTCTATCTAACTTAATTATACTTGACATGATTGACTTTGATGTGTTGATGGGTGTGGATTTGTTATATCCATGCTATGCTACAAAAGTTTGTCATGCAAAAATCGTCAGATTTAAGATGCCAAATGAGCCTACCTTTATATTAAAGGGAGGTCAAGTTCCATAGATGGGTAAGATATACTTATGAAGGCTCAAATATTACTGAGTAAAGTTTGCGTGGGTCTCTTATCCATGGTAAGGGACACTAAAGAAAAAACCCTTATCTTGGAAATGATACCAGTGGTGAATGAATTTTCTAATGTATTCCTCGAGGATTTTCCAGGATTACCTCCTGGATGAGAGATAGACTTTGGTATTGATTTGGCTCCTGGAACATTACCAATATCTATACCTCCGTATCGTGTGTCACCAGCAAAGTTGAAGGAGCTAAAAAGCAACAATTGCATGATTTGCTTGATAAGAGCTTCATCCAACCTAGTATATGCTCATGGGGTGCACCAGTATTGTTCGTAAAGAAGAAGAATGGATCTTTGAGAATGTGCATCGACTACAGACAACTGAATAAGTTAACAATACATAATAATCATCCTTTACCTCATATAGAGGATCTTTTTGAACAATTGCAGGGAGCTGCCCACTTATCAAAGATAGATCTTCGATCCGATCATCATCAACTTCAGATCAGAGAGGAAAATATTTCTAAGACATTATTCAGAACTTGATATGGGCATATTAGTTTCTTATGATGCCTTTCAGACTAACCAATGCTCCAACTGCATTCATGGACTTAATGAATAGGGTGTTCAGGCCCTTCTTGGACTAGTTTGTGATAGTGTTTATTGATGAGATACTGATATATTCTTGTTGCCAAGAAGAGCACAAGAATCATCTGAGGGTTGTGTTGCAAACATAGAGAGAACATAAGCTATATGCTAAGTTCTCAACGTGTGAATTTTGGCAAGACTCGGTAGCATTTCTGGGGCATGTTTTATCCAAAGATGGACTTACGCTAGCTTCTATAAAGGTAGAAACTGTGCAAAAAGGGCCTAGACAGACCTACCTCACCTATAGAGATTCACAATTTCTTGGGTTTGGCAAGTTATTATAGCCATTTTGTGCAAAATTTTTCCAAAATAGCAGCCCCTTTGACCAAGCTAACATAGAAAAAGGTGAAGTTTCAGTGGACAGAAGAATGTGAGAAAAGCTTTGAAAAACTCAAAACATGTTTGACAATAGCACCAATACTAGCCTTACCATCAGGTTCCATAGGATTCACAGTATTTTGTGATGCTTCTAGGGTGGGCTTAGGATGTGTTCTTATGCAAAATGGTCATGTTATCGCATATGCTTTGAGGTAGTTGAAGAAGCATGAGTAGAACTATCTTACACATGATTTGGAGGTGACTGCTATGATATTTGCTCTTAAAATTTGGAGGCATTATCTATATGGTGAAACTTGTGAGATATATACTAACCATAAGGGCTTAAAATATATTTTTTCAGCAAAGAGATATCAACCTTCGACAATGATGGTGGATGGAGTTACTGAAAGATTATGATTGTATTATTCCCTATCATCCTAGAAAAGCCAATGTTGTAGCTGATACACTGAGCAGAAAATCTATGGGTAGTTTAGCACATATAGCTCCTGAAAAGATGCAATTAGCGAAAGACATGCAAAACGTTAAGGATGTAGGTGTCAAGCTTAGTGTGGGAAATTCAGAGATATTGCTACCTCATGTGCAAGCCAGATCTTCATTGGCAGAGTGAGTAAAAGCTATTCAATATGAGGATGAGCAGCTTTGTAAATAGCGAGATACAACTATAGTGGGTAAAAGTAAAAAAATGATTATCGATGGTGATGGTATGTTCGATTAGGTGATCGATTATATGTACCAGGCAATGGTGGGCTAAGACTAGTCATTCTCGAGGAAGCTCACAACTCCATATATTCTATACACCCTGGTTCCACAAAAATGTACCATGATATGAAGAAGTTGTATTGGTGGGATGGTATGAAGAAATATTTTGCTAACTTTGTTCCTAATTGCTTAATATGTCAATAGGTTAAAGTTGAGCATCAATGACCCGTAAGATTACTATAAGAGATCAAGATTCCAGAGTGGAAATGGGAATAAGTTACTGTGGACTTTGTGGTTGGTCTACCATGAACCTTGAGTGGTTATGACTCGATATGGGTGATTGTAGATTGATTAACAAAATCAATACACTTCTTAACAGTAAAGACTACTTTTAGTGGAGTCAGATATGGCCAGATATTTATGAATGAAATTGTTTGACTTCATGGAGTCCCAATATCTATCACCTCTGACAGAGGATCACAATTTACTTCACGTTGTTAGAGATGTTTTCAAGAAACACTGGGCACATGAGTAGATCTCAGTACTGCATTTCACCCACAGACGGATGGGCAGTTGGAACATACTATACAAATCCTAGAGGATATGTTGAGGGCTTACGTTCATAATTTTGGAGGTACTTGGGATACCTACATTCCATTAAATGAATTCACTTGCAACAATAACTTCCAGTCGAGCATTCAGATGGCTCCATATTAAGCTTTATATGGTAGGCGATGTCGTTCTCCTATAAGGTCGTTCGAGGTTGGAGAGGCTAAGGTGTTAGGACCAGACTTGGTTCATAATGCCATAGATAAGGTCTAGTTAATTAGAAAAAAGGTAGTTCATCCTCAAAGCAGACAAAAGTCAAATGCAGATAAGTGGAGAAGAGATTTAGTGTTTGCAGTTAGGGATAAAATTTTCCTGTGAGTCTCTCTTATGAAAGGGGTAACGCGATTTGATAAAAGAGGTAAGTTAAGCCCGAGGCATATAGGAACTTATGAGATACTTGACCGAATAGGAGGAGTGGCATATTTTTTGGCACTCCCTCCTGAGATGTCCTTTATCTATCCAGTGTTTTATGTATCTATGTTAAGGAAGTATGTGCCAGACTCCTCTCACATACTTGAAAGGCTAACTATACAAATTGATGAGAATCTTATGCATAAAGAGGAACCAATGACTATTATTTATATACAAGTAAGAAGTTTACATTCAAAGGAAATTGTATTTGTAAATCATTCCATTGAAGAAGTTACTTGGGAGTCTGAAAATTATATACTAGTCAAATACCCTCACTTGTTTCAAATTAAAGCTAATTACTTGTTAAATTCGTGGACCTAATTGCTTAAGGTGGGGAGAATGTAATAACCATTCCCTTGAAGGGCATAGTTGTGTTTTAAAAAAAGGGGTCTAGATTTTTAAAAAAAGAAAAAAGAAAATAAAAGTAGAATTGGGTTTGGATTTGCAGCAAGCTCTACCTTGTAAGAAACCCTACAAAGTGAAGGAAAAAAAATAAAGAGGGAGTTGCAATCTGCGTGTGTAGCAGTAGTGAACGAAGAAGGTAAAAAAAATTTAAGAGCTTTGATTTGAGACTAAGAAAAGAAGCATAAAAGAAGGTAAATTTCTAAACTTTGTGATAGAGTTAATGTGTATTCATGGCTATAAATTGGAGGTTTAGGGTTTATGAAAAATTATGAGTTAGAGTGATAAGAGATTGTGTATTATCTTCTGCTATAGTCTTACTAAAGTTCTTGGTTCAGATAATTTACATTGGATGTTGAAATTAGTGACAAGGGATGAGTAATTGGGTAACAAGAATAGTTTTTTTATCGAATTAGATGAACAAGATGATTAAGATAACCAAGAAACATTAGATTATTGCACTGATGGAATTCTTCCTGACCTAGGTATATGTGCATATATTTTACCCATTCAATCGAAAATCAAAAGCTTGAATTGGGTTGGGCATTCTCAAGTTTGTATGAATAAAGAAAGTAACATGAGATTTTATTATATGATATACATTGAACGAAGGAAGCCTTACTGATTGCTTGAAGTAACAAGTTTGGAACTTCTACACGACTACTGTGAGTAGTAACCTTAATTCCAATTTGTATTATATATATTTCATGATGTTTACATGATTTATAAAGTGAATTTTTATCGAATGATTTGAATTTGCATATGGAACAAGTCCTTTATTTGATTTAATACCGAAATAGTTATTTGACACGATCTTACTTTTACAAGATAAGTATGTTGATAATTGAGATTATTACTATTATTTAAATTATTTTTGACATTCACTTGAGATATAAGTACCTTTACATGTGTTTTCATTAAGTTGTCATGATATGATTATAAGATTTACATGCATTGTACTACTTTAAAGAAGCTATAGGGTTTATAAAGATAAGTTTTCAATGGGAGTAGACCTTGATGAATCCCATAGCTAAAGACGAGTTTGTTAGACCTGGTGCACCTTTTATTTACCGATTACAGATAGATCCCTCGCTAGTGGGAAAGTAGAACTAGCATAATTACAGATATCCCTCAAGTAGGGATTTATTGATATGAAAGTTATAGTTATTGTCTATTCTTTTCTGAAGATAAATACACCAATTACCAATTACATGATTTATTTTTGGAAACCTCCTAAATATATGTATATGATTTGGTACGGAAGTTTTACCGATTTTATTTCTGAATTGCTAAGTTGAATTGCTTATATGGGGCAATAAGATGGATTTTGACTATTGATTCTTGAAGGAGCATTTATTATATGATATTGCTGATATACTAGCGTATTTTTTGACTTGACACTATAAAAATGGTTGTGGTTATTATTATTACTCTCTGAGCTAGCGTTTCACTCCTCGTTTTTTTTTCTTCCAGAGAATATAGTTGATATTGTCGAGGATTTAGTTAGCTAGAGGTAGCAAGTTGATTTCATGGTGATCCCCGCACTTATTCTTGTGGGAAACAAGTCATTCATTTTTATGGACTTTTTTTGAATTCCTAGAGTGGCTCCATAGTCATTTATTTTGTTAGAGTGTTGAAAACCTGTTTGTCTCCTTAGATATGAGATGGATTTTGAGTTTCTCCCTATTGTTGGAGATGAGTTAGTATTTTTCTTGGAGAATAGACTAAAAATTTTATGGTATCTTGATTTGAATATTTTGAAGTTGTGTTGTTGATCCTGAGACATGTTGAAATTTTTGATAGGCCTAAAAACAGAGGAAACTCTGCCCAATATTCTATAAAATTTTAGAAAGGCTTGCTTTAGGATCCTTCACCTTAGTGCCAGTCATGATCCTAAAATGAGTCTTGACAAAGTTGGTATCAGAGCCTAGGTTATTCCTATGACTATGGAGAACATGTTAGTAGTTGAATCTCAATTATGGTTATGTAGCCAGCCATTTCTATAATAGTGATTCTGCGAAGACGTGATAGGATGTTTCTTCTTATTCCTACTTAAGTACATCATGTTTATAGCAATTGAATCTAACAGTATTTGTTTTGGTTATGAGATGGCATGCACTCGATTGTCTAATGATAGGTGTTCCCCAAACACCTAATGACACCTCTACTAGGCTTCCTACTTTTTCAACTAGGCGAAGGGGTAGAGTACATAGAGTTGGTGAACGTATAGATTATACTGCTACCACAGGAAACTGAAACACCACTTCAAGATCTACAAGAAAGATCACTCCTGAAGTGAGTGCAACTCCACCTCCTCTATCTCAAAATGATGCTACTACGGTAGCACCGACCTCCATGCATAGTGTTATAGAGGGGTTGGTGGACTGAATAGACAGACGAGAGAGGATAGGTTAGCATGATGTTGTATCTACTCAGACACAGGCACAACCTCAGAAGCCCTTACAAATGCCCTTATAGACTTAGGGGATAAAGAGGTATAATTGCAGGAATTCTTGAAGCTAAAATCACTAAAGTTCACAAATTCTGACAGCTCAGCCGATCCTCAAAGTTTCTTAGATGGAACCTTCAAGGTATTACGGACGCTAGGATGATCTAGTGAGAGAGTTGTGGATCTTGCAGCATACAAACTAAAGGATATGGCTAACACCAGGTATAAGATCTTATTTCTAGGTCAGCATGCGGGAGCATCACTACTGAAATGGGAGGAGTTTACTAAATTATTCATAGATCACTTCCTTTCTGAAAGTCAGAGGCAGAAATATGCAAGTCAATTTGAGAGATTGATACAAACTCCAGATTTGGATGTGTCAACCTATAACAACAAATTTTGTAAATTGTCTAGATATGCTCCTTTCTTAGTGCCAACTGAAGAAGCTAGGGTTCGAAGATTTGTTAATGGGTTGGTTGCTCGTCTATTTAATGCAGTAGCCTTAAATATGAAGAACTTGAGATATTCAAAGGCAATTAATCTAGTAAGAAAGTTTTAAGACAAGGGTCGTGAGGAATGTCAACCTTTGATGCCCAAAATAAGGCCAAGACTGGGGGATCCTTTGGCGGTGACTAGGGTGCTAACAGCAAAGTAGGAAGTTAGGGAAGACAACATCAGGCTTTAAGACAGAGATGGATATAGTTTCATAGTCCATATACCAACCAAATCAGGGATAGAGTATTCACGAACATCAATATTTCGATCAAATATATGCCACCACTCCATCCTATCAGACTTGTGGTAGATCACATGCAGGCCTGTGTTGTGTTTTGATTGGAGGGTACTTTTGATGTAGTCAATTAGGGCATCACCTTAGATATTGTCCTCTACCTCAAAGAAACTCAAACTAGAACTCTACTTAGATAACTGTACCTTTTCAGATTACTTGTAATGCTTTAAGTACTACTGGCATAAGAAATAGAGGTCGAAGTGTCAGATATTGTGTTGCTGGAAATCAAGGATAGGGAAATGTAGGTAAAGGCCAGGCAATAGTTTTTGAACTTACTAGAAAAGATGTTCAGGGCTCAAATGTAGTGGTTACAGGTATTTTAGTAGTTTTGTGTAAGATTTTTCCAAGAATAGCAGCCCCTTCGACCAAGCTAACACAGAAAAAGGTGAAGTTTCAGTGGACAGAAAAATGTGAGCAGAGCTTTGAAAAACTCTACACATGTTTGACAACAACAACAATATTAGCCTTATCATCAGGTTCCAGAGGATTCACAGTATTTTGTGATGCTTCTAGGGTGGGCTTAAGATATGTTCTTATGCAAAATGGTCGTGTTATCGCCTATGCTTCGTGTCACGACCCAACCCAAGGATCGTGATTAGTGCCGATTGGGCACCCAGACAAATACTAAACCGGATTTCCATTTATAATAGC
>JAOTQJ010000001.1:13782265-13806670 GCA_025642045.1 Solanum sejunctum | reverse complement strand
TTTCACCACTTGTTTATCACATATCAACATGCTACCTAGCACCATTACACTTCAAGAATCCCAACGGAACACTCCAATGACCCTTGCCATGTCCAATACATAACAACATTACACAACTTGTACAAATATTAATCAAAACAGGGCAGCCCGCTCCAACCATGATTTCATCTCTATTAAATCATCTTGCAAGAGCAGTTACAAAGCAAATGAAGGCATGGGAACACTCAAAAACCAACCGAGCGCTAAAACGCCATATTCTGCCCAATTCGTCACTTAAGACCAAATATAGGGTATGACCTATCACTAACTCTTTTTGTGCAGCATACATGATATTTATCACTTCCACAACACCCCCAAGGCTTCTCCTAGGAAATGTTTCACTTCTTCATGATCTATATAGTGCAATAGATTTAGGTCCCCTAGTGCCTATTGCTAATCCATAATTGTTATATATTAGGATATGTCTCAAGCTACTCAGAATGGCGATATATTGAATGTGGAGGTTCACAATGCTCTATGGGTATTGGCCAAAGTAGTGACGAAATTGTCAACTCATCTCAATCAACAAGTGAGTGCTCCTGAGACTTCAAATGGTAATAGAAGGGGTAGTGAGGCCAAAGGGCCCATTTTAGAGAATATCCAAAGTCTCAAAGATAGAGGTAATGCTATGTGTCCAACATGTGGTAAGGTACATATAGGCTCATGTTTAAGTGGCACCAATACTTGCTTCGGTTATGATGAAGAAGAACATAAAAGGAGGGATTGTCCTTGTAAACGCTATAAGATTAAAGAGGGTGATAATGGGGTGACTCCTCTTAGATGCCAAAAATGTGGGAGGAATCATAGTGGTGAATGTTGGAGGAAAATGGGTGCATGCTTTGGGTGTGGTGAGAGGGGCCACAAAATTCTGAATAGTCCATATGCTCATAACAAAGGTAAAGATGGATGACCATAAGAGCAACGTGGTCATGTTGATCAAGGATCTCAAGGAGGGGATGAGGTGCCTGACATTACTACCAGTATGTTGAAATTTCCCTTTAGTTTTGATATGTATGCCTTGATGGTCCCGGGTGCCATTATCTCTTTCATTATTCTTCCTTATTGTTAGTGGGCTTCAAGTGTGACTGAGCTGTTGTGTGAATGTTGAAGTCTAATCCCCCCCATTTTGTTGAATCTATTGTTGTAGAAAGTTCATAGGTATTGTTCTGTGTTCAAATTGCAATAGGTTTTGCCTTGTGACTTGTTAGGTTTGATGTGGTGGATTTTGATGCCATACTTAGGATGGATTAGTTGCATGAGATGTTGTGTTTCCTTGGATAGTAGAACCCATAGAGTTAGATTCAAGTCCCTACTAAACCCATCTTTGAGTGGGAGATTTTCTAGTCTGTAGCAAAAGAGGTAGATCCATTTCTTGAACTATGGTACAGTTAATCTCTAAGGGTTGTATTCTTCATCTTGTGAGAGTTAGGGACGTTGGACCTAGGTTATTTTTGTTTGGATATTTTGGTGGTAGATGAGTCCTTAGTGTCCTTACTAGCATTCTTGAATTTGGAATAGTGTCTTTAGTTTGGGTAATGTGTCAATTATGTCTGTAGGTCTCATGAATAGGGTCTCTAAACCCTGCCTTGTTATGCTTGTGATTATAGTCCTTGGTGGTGATATGATGGTTTGCCTCCAGGAGGGAGGAGAGGCATGTGAATCATTTGAGGGTAGTACCACAAAGTTTAAGGGAGAAAGTTGGGTTCTATAAAGGAGAAATAGGAGTTTTGTGTTGTAATAAGTTGTCTTCCTAAGTCGTGTGGTGTCGGGTGATAGCATTAAGGTGGACCCTAATAAAAAAAAGGTGATTATAGAATTGCCTAGGCCATTGACCCCGTTGGATATTAGGAGCTTTTTGTGCTTAGCAAGCTACTATCAGAGGTTGTAAATGAGTTCTCTTCTATTGCTTCTTCCATGACCAAGCTGACTCAAAAGAAGGCAAAATTATTTGGTCTGATGAGTGTGAAAAGAGTTTCCAAACATTGAAAGATAATCTTGTGTCTACTCCTAGTCACTACTAGAAGGGCTAAATGGGTTTGTTGTGTATGGTTATTCTTCAAGGGTTGGTTTGGGTTGTGTGTAGATGCAAAATGGTAAGTTGATAGCCTATGCTTCTAGACAACTCAAATTTCATGAAAAGAGTTATCCTACCTATGATATTGAGTTAGCCACTGTGGTCTTTTCTTTGAAAATTTGGTATCACTGTTTGTACGGGGTGCATGTTGATGTGTTCACCGATCATAAGAGTCTCCAATATGTCTTCACTCAAAAAGATCTCAACTTGAGACAAAGAAGGTGGTTAGAACTTCTTAAGGACTATGATATAAGCGTACATTATTATCCCGGTAAGGCTAATATGGTGGTCGATGCTTTGAGTAGGGTGTCTATGGGTAGCCTATCTCATGTTGATGATGGTGGTAAAGGGGTGGCAATGGAGGTCCATCGGTTGCTAGATTGGGAGTTAGGTTGGAAGAGGTTGATAATGGTAGTGTTGCTATTATTGATGGCTCTAAATCTTCATTGGTTGAGGTAGTGAAAGCTAAGCAAGATCTTGTCCTCGCTTTGTTAGAATTGAAGGCATTGGTAAAATATAGTAAGGTGAAGGTTCTCTCCCAAGGGGGAGATAGTACCCTTAGGTACGAAGGTAGGTTATGTATGCCTTGTGTTGATGGATTGAGAGAAACGATTCTTGATGAGGCTCATGGTTCTTCCTATTCAATTAACTCCAATTCTACTAAGATGCATAGAGATTTGAGAGAGGTATATTGGTGGTGAGGTAAAAGAGAGACGTTACCAAATTTGTATCTGATTGTCATAGTTGCCAATGAGTCATAGCTGAATATCAAAGGCCTGGTGTCCTAGCCCAAGACATAGAGGTTCCTACTTGGAAGCGGGAAGAAATTAATATGGCTTTTGTGGTTAAGTTTCCAAAGACTAGAAAGGGTTTTGACACCATTTAGGTTGTGGTTGTTAGAACAACAAAATCGGCTCATTGCTACCGGTTAAGACTACATATAGGGCTGAAGATTATACTAGATTGTAAATCTATGACTTGGTAAGGTTGCATGTGGTTCCTCTGTCTATCATATCGGATCGTGATGCTCAATTTACTTGATATTTTTGGAAGTCTTTTCAAGGGGGTCTTGGTACAAGAGTTAAGCCTAATTTGGCCTTTTACCCTCAAACGGATGGCCAAGTCGAAAGACTATTCAAATACTTAAGGGCATGGTTAGGGTTGTGTGTTGGAGCTTAAGGGTAGTTGGGATGATCATCTTCCATGATTGAGTTTCCTTATAACAATAGCTACCATTCTAGTACTAGTATGGCTCCTTTTTAGGCTCTCTATGGTAGATGTTGTAGATCACTGGTTGGGTGGTTTGAGGTAGGAGAGGTGGCTTTGATGAGTCTAAATCTTGTTTTGGAGTCTTTTTAGAAGGTGACGATTATTAGAGAAAGGTTAAAGATGTCCCAAGGTCGGCAAAAGTCCTATGTCGATGTGAGGAGAAGGGATCTTAAATTCAAAGTTGGTGATTAGGTCTATTTGGAGGTTTCGCCCATGAAGGGTGTGGTTTCTTTTGGTAAGAAGGGCAAGTTGAGTCCAAGATATGTGGGTCCTTATACGATAATGAGGAGGATTAGTAAGGTGTCTTATGACTTGGAGTTGCCTAGTGAAATGAATTTGGTTCATCTAGTGTTTCATCTGTCTATGTTGAGGAAATGTGTAGGTGACCCTAATGCTATTTTCCCATTGAATGTTGTAGGTGTTGTTCAGGATAACTTGACTTATGAAGAGGTTCTGGTTCATATTTTGGATTGACAAGTGAAAAGTTTGAGGAATAAGGATGAGGCTTCTATTAAGGCCCTTTGGAAGAATCCTCAAGTCGAAAATGTCTCTCGGGGAATTGGAGCGGGCATAGAGAAGTAATATTTGTATCTCCTTCATTCTATTCAAGCTTATGATAATACGTCAAGCCCTTTTCCTTATGGTTCCAAATCTTATACTTCAGCCCCTATGTCATTTGCATGCATTCATGTTTATATTGACAAAGTTCATTGTGATTTTACACTTATGTTGAGATTCTGAAAATAGTATTTTAAGTGTTTTGTTGCATTCTTATAGGGGCTGATTTCTTCATGATTACTCTTCTCATGTACATTTCTTTAACATTTGGGGACAAATTTTCCCAAGGGAGAGATATTGACACGACCCTAAAAAGTGCCCAAAAATGTGCCTCGGATGTTCTCGGAATCATAATTTCCATATATCTCAAAATCCATGCATTATTTCAAAAATTCAACTTCATATTTTTGTTCAAAGGAAAACATTGAGTGGAAAATGGGGTCTAACCCAATTTTAGAGCAAAAGAATCACAATTTCAATTTTTAAAATGTCAATTTCCAGTGAGCAATCCACAATACTGGCGCAACATGCCACTGTTTATTTTCTATCCAATTTTTTTTTATCTTGTTCCAAGAGTTTTGAGTCTTGGGACTAAGTCCTCCTATACATGCAAATATCTATACTTAGCCTTATTACACCCTTATATCTTTCAAGATATTCCTAAATACTCTCTCAAACACTTAGACAATATTTCATCTCCAAATACCAAGTCTCAAAACTCATCCATATCTTAAGGTTCTCATTCAAGCTTCAAGTCTCCATCTCCAATGTTCTTCAAAGATTCTCCAAAGTCAAGGTATATGAGTTTATTTCATTGGTTCCTTTCACGCATGATTCCCAAGCTTTGTTTTACTTAAAATTGCATGTATTAAAGTTTATTTATTTGGGTCTTATTATGAATTTCACTGCATACTATGTTGGGGTTTTATGAAATTATGGTTGTTTTTTTAACATGTTTTGAGCTATAAATATAAGGTCTATTGTGAGATTTTATTAAGGGTCTTGATTTATATTGCTTGAGGATGTTACCAAGTATTTGTTGATGGTTTTACATTGAATTTTCTATCATGATTACACTCTTGAATTGCATGGTTTTAAACTAGCACTACACACCTACCAAGTGTTTGATAAAATATCCGGTTATGACTTTCTCGAGCAATTGAAGTTCCAATACATATCTTATCAGTTGAATGACTATATGATGATGAAAATAATGTATGTATATGATATTATCTCTATAGTGTTGGGAATTGACCAAGCCTCAGTCGAGAGGTTGTAGGCCCGGGTAACCTTATTGAGGAGTTTGTACCTCGATCACCTTGCTCGGGTGGTGGTAGGCTCGTGCAACCATTTAGAGATATTTGTACCTTGATAACTGTGTTGGGGGGTTTGTATCTTATCAACCATACTGGGGGATTTGTACCTCATCAACCTTGTTGAGGGGTTTGTACCTCATCAACCAAATGAGGGGTCCGTACCTTATCAACCAATTGAGGAGTTCGTACCTTATTCTCCTCTCTAAGGAGGTGGTAGGCCTTGGATATTCACTAATAATGGTTTATCCTAACACAAGTTTTATGTTCTATATAAGCATTATTTTAATTCAAGCATCATTCGCACATGCTATATTGCTATATGCTTTTTCATTGTCAATGTTATGCATTTTGCTCATAGTGCTTATGTCTTGTTGCATTACATTCTACATACTTAGTACATTCAAATATACTAACGCCTACTCTATGCCTACATGATGTTATCAGGTAAGAACCGAAGCCCCACTTGATCCTCCTCCTCCACGTGGCTAGTACGATCCCTCTAAAGCTAGTTGGTGAGTCCTCCATTCCAGGGACAATGTTTATGCTCTTATGTTATGTATAAAGACTCCCTTTTGTTTTTATTACATACTTAACTATAAGGGTGAGCCCAGTTGCTTGTCTTGGCCCCCGCTAAGTTCTATGGTGAGAGGTGTTGTTGGATATGTTATGTGTAATGCTATGAGTTTTTACTCTCTCTCTCTCTCTCTCGAGACTCTTGATATTTATGGTATGAAAGTTGTCCTTTAGCCCCGATTATCCCTATTTACTATCTCTTAATGTATCTTATTGCTTCTGCGAGCAAGGATGTGTAATGATATGTTAAGAGGCTTGCTTGGGGTCCCTTTGAGTTCCCAATACGTCTTGTCACGTCTAGACCCTATGCTTGGGTCGTGATAGGGAGGGTACCCTAGACTTAACTGGCACTCAGAGACTATTGTTAGTCCCTAAGCGAACCACCTAGTCCCATCCCACTAGTTCTATCAACAATTTAGTGGTGGATAACAAAGAGAAATCTGACTATCGATGGACTATAAAACTATCATAATCACTATAAATGTATATGCTAAGAACAATGGAAACAACCTCAGTATAAAGGAATAAAAAGGGGGAAAGAACCCCCAACGTCAGCCATCATACGTTTATGTCTACGAAGCCTCTATAGCTACTATCTAAGAAGGTACCATGACAGTCCATGGGTACCACAGTCCAATAAAAGAACTCAAAGAAATGAAAGCAAGTAAAGATGTCCTCCGAAGGCAGGGAAGGACTCACCAAGTCTGAAATCAAGAACTTTGAACCTCAATAATTCTCTTGCTGAATGAAGTCCTCTGTCTACAGAATCTGCATTATAAAATGATGCAGCGCCAAAAAGCCGTTAGTATGTGGAATATACTATATATAAAATGCACTAAAGTAAACAATATAGGCAAGATAGTATAAAGTAACATCAAATCATTTCTCATTTAATCTCAACTCGGAGTAAGAAACAGGACTCTATCACATCGCATCCCTCAAGACATCATAGTATCACATCGTTTTAAGAGTACTATCGAGATGAAACCTATCTGTGAGTTTCTAGAATCGACAACCACCACCCATGAGCCAGTGATGATACAATGAAGAGATGTCGTTGCCACATCTTCCCTGTACCTTGTCGGGGTAAGGGACGAGTCTATTGGGGATCCCAAAAGAAGTCTATCAAGTCCTTTGCGGGATAAAGGAAACATCCTCTTTCATGATCCAATCCTCTCCTATTCTGGCCACGTAGTTAATGAGTGCAAGTAGGACTCATGCTTACCCATTTTGGTGCTAATGCTCCTTCCAAGACTTGACATGCTCATAAGTCTATCAATATCAAGATGGTTATACAACCAACCTTCCTCAGTTAAGGACCTTATTTCATCTAACCTTCCATCAACTTAAGGACCAGAATCATCCTTTCCAACTCTATCTCAATCTTATTTAATCTCTAAGGATACTAAACTCATCAACTTCAGCCATCAATACACTCATCTTAGGACACAGACCCCAAACTTCAACACACTCAGATAGGCAAGGCTCTAAACATTAACCCTAGGTTCATTCTTGAAGTCTTTAACAAGAAATTTATAAAGGGAATATACATTCTCGTGCAATAATATATGTAGATAGTAAATTCATAGAAGGATGATCATCAATTTAAGAAAATACATAGAATTTAGATAAGAGTTTCAAAATAACATTCAAATATTATAACACAAGACCCATTAACTATCAACTGTTCACCATAGACCAATCAAGAGGCACATGAGAGAACAATCTCATGTTTTAGGTATCCCTTACATACCTGGGACAAAGATTTTACTATGCTTCAACAAGATTTGAACTCAAACTTGGAAATTGTTTTGCTCTCCCTTGCTATCTCTCTCAGGAACTTACGCTTTAAACTTGAAGGTAATGGGTTTTTAAAACCCTTTTGTACAATATCAGGCTTAAAAATATGTAATAAAGTATTAGAATAGGTTAGGAATACCTAAAATACCCTTATCAAATTTAAAAGAAAAATTCATCACCAAAATCACACTGGTCCATGACGCAGACCCATCGCGCACCAGTGTATTTTGGGAATTTTGAACTCTATCAAAAATTGAAGAAAAACATAAGTGTGGGTCAGTGATAGGTCTGCGTCGCAGCCTTGTCACGTACCCTCACTATTTTTTCTCAAACTTTCAAAAGTTATTTTTTGATCTGATTGCTCTAAAATTAGGTTGAGACTATTATGCCACTTGATTTTCTGCACTAATAGCAAATATCTTAGTCTAATTTTCCATCAAAACTTTGAAAGACGTTATGTGCACAATGACATTTTAGGAGTATTTTGGTAATTTCATGGGGTGTTACACCTATCAAAAAATTTTAACCTGTCTTACAATCAACAACACAGCTTCAAAATATACAAATAAGATACCATATAATTTTCAGTCTATTCTCCAAGCAAAATACTAACTCATCTCCAACAATAGGGAGAAACTCAAAATTTATCACACATCTAAGGTGACAAAAGCGTTTTCATGGAACTAACAAAATAAATGATTATGGAGCGACTCTAAGAATTCAAAAAAGGATCAATAATAATGAATAACTCGTCCCCCACTAGAATAAGTGTGGGGCTCACCGCAGAATCAACTTGCTACCTTTAGCTAACTAAATCCTCGCCAATATCACCTGTATTCTCTGGAAAGAAAGAAATAGCGAGGAGTGAGACGCTAGCTCAGTGAGTAATAATAATAACCACTACTATTTTTAATAAGGGACAAGTTAGAAAATATGCTTGTATAATCATCAAAATAATGTAATAAATGCTCTTTCAAAAATTAATAGTCAAAATCCATCTTGTTGTCTCATATAAGCAATTCAACTTAGCTATTCAGAAATAAACTCAGTAAAACACTTTCATATCAAATCATATACATATATTTGGAGGTTTTCAAGAATAAAGCATGTAATCGATAATCGGTATGTCTATCTTCTTAAAAGAATAGACGATAATTGTAACTTTCATATTGATAAATCCCTACTCAAATGTTATTGGTAATGGTATGCTAGTTCTACCCTCCCACTAGCATGGGCTCAATCTTTAATCAATAAATAAAAGGTGCGCCAGGTCTAACAAACCTATCGTTAACTACGGGATTCATCAATGTCTACTCCCATTAAAACTTTTCTTTATAAACTATATAAGATCTTGCAAAGCAGTACAAGGCATATAAATCTTGTAATCATATCAAATCAAAACTTAATGAAAAATACATGTAAAAATACTTATATCTCAAGTAAACCTCAAATCCTTTCAATAACGGTAATTATCTCAATTTCAATATACTTGTCTTAATAAAATACATATAACTATTTCAGTATCATATCAGGTAAAAGGACTTGTCCCATATGCAAATTTAAATCATTTAATAGCAATTTACTTTATAAATCATGTAAAAATCATGAAAAATTATAAAACACAAATTGAGGTTAAGATTACTTCTCACAGTACTCGCGTAGAAGTACCAAACTTGTCACCTCAATCAATCCGTAAGACTTCCATCGGTCAATTTGTATTCATATCATAAAATTTCACGTTACTTTCTTTGTTTAAGCTAAGTTCATACTAACTTTATAAATTCTCAATCCCTTTTAGGATTTTCTATTTTTTATCCATTTGATTATATACATTATAATACCCAAACGCTGAGTAATCCAATTGATGTAATAAACTAAAGATTTTTTTGGCTATCTTAACCATCTTGTCAATCCAAAATTCAATAATATAAAACTATTGTTGTTGTGCAATTTCTCATCCCTTGTCACTAAATTCGACACCCAAAGTAAATTATCTAGACTAAGAACTTTGGTAAGGCTATAGCAAAAGATAAAACAAGGATCTACTTCTAATTATGAGAATTTCACAATCTCTTATCTATTTAACTCTTAATTTTCTTAAACCTAAAACTCCTAATTTGAAGATTATACTAGCATATTTTCTAACTTTTCTCTTATTAAAACCGTTGTGGTTATTATTATTACTCACTGAGCTAGCATCTCACTCCCCGCTAATTTTATTCAGAAAATACAAGTGATTTTGGCAAGGATTAAGTTAGCTAAAGGTAGCAAGTTGATTTCATTGTGAGCCTCGCTCTTGTTCATGTGGGAACCAAGCTTATTTTATTATGGACCCTTCTTGAAGTTCTTAGAGAGTTGCTCCATAATCATTCCTTTATTTAGAGTCATGGATATTCATTAGTTTATTCTAGACATGTGACAAAGTTTAAGTTTATTCCTATTGTTGGAGATGAGTTGGTATTATTGTGTGGGAGATTATATTGGTTATTGATATAGTGACTTGATTTGATTATTTCGTTATTGTTTTGCTGAATTTGGAACAGGTACAAATTTTGGATAGGCTTAAAAATAGTGAAACTCTACCCGATTTTCTGCAGAATTCTAGAAGGCTTGCTTTGGGATTCTTCTCCTTAGCGCCGGTCATGATCCTAAATTGGGTCGTGACAAACTTGGTATAAGAGCCTATTTTATTCCTATGACTATGGAGCACATGTTAGTAGTAGAATCTCAATTATGGTTATGTAGCCGGCTATTTCTATAATCGTGATACTGCGAGGACATGATAGGATGTTTCTTGTCCTTATTTCTTATTCCTACTTATATGTATAACGTTTAGGGTAATTAGAATCTAATAGTATTTTTTTGTATATCAGATGGATTGCACTTGATTGCCTAACGATAGGGCTATGACAGGTGTTCCTCAAACACCTAATGATATCTCTTCCAGGCTTCCTACTTCTTCAACTAGGGGAAAGGGTAGAGCTCATAGAGCTGCTCGATGTAGGGATCGTAGTGCCACCACAAGAAACAATAACACCACTTTAAGAATTACAAGAGAGGCAACTTATGAAATGAGTGCACCTCCACCTCCTCCATCACAAGATGATGCTACTACGACAGCATTGACCTCCATGCATAGAGCTACGGAGGGGTTGGTTGACTGAATGGACAAACGAGAGAGGATAGTCAACAAACTATTTTATCTGCTCAAACAGAGGCACCACCTCAGATGCCCTTACAAACCTATGCATTTGGGAATAAGGAGGTATCATTGCAGGAATTCTTGAAGCTAAAATCACCAAAGTTCACAAGTTCTGACAGTTTGATTAATCCGCAAAGTTTTGTAAATGGGACTTTCAAGGAATTACGGGCGCTAGGATTCTCTATTGAGAGGGTTGTGGAGCTTGTAACATACAAACTAGAAGATATGGCATACACATGGTATGAAATCTTATTGCTAGGTCGGCCTGCTGGAGCCGCACCAATGAAATGGGATGAGTTCACTAAATTATTCATGGATTACTTCCTTCTTGAAAGTCAGGGGCAGAAATATACAAGTCAGTTTGAGAGATTAATACAGACTCCGGATATGGATGTGACAACCTATAACACCAAATTTTGTAAATTGGCCAAATATTCTCCTTGCTTAGTGCCAACTGAAGAAGCTAGAGTTCAAAGATTTATTAATGGATTGGATGGTTGTCTATACACTGCAGTAGCTCCAAATATGAAGATGGTGAAATATTCAGAGACAATTGATTTAACAAGAATGATTGAAGATAAAGGTCGTGAGGAAGGTGCAGCCTTTAATGCCCAAAAGAAGGCCAAGACCGGGGGGTCTCTTGGCGGTGACTATGGTGCAAATCGCAAATTAGGAAGTCAAGGAAGGCAACATCAGGGATCTCAGGCAGGGATGGACATAGTTTCACAATCCACGTAAAGAGCACATCAGGGACAGGGTCTTCAATGATAGTCATTATCAATAGGGACATTGATATTCTGGTCAAATGTATGCCACTACTCCATCCTATCATACTTGTGGCAGATCACATGCAGGCTAGTGTCGTGTATTAATTGGAGGGTGCTTTCGATGTGGTCAGTTAGGGCATCGCCTTAGAGATTGTCCTCTACCTCCAAAAAACTCAAACTAGAACTCTACTTAGATGACTGCACTACTCAGACTACTCATACTGCTTCAGGTACTACTAGCACAGGATAAAGACAACGAGGTGTCGGAGATTGTGTTGCTGGAAATCAAGGACAGTGAAATTTGGGTAGAGGCCAGTCAAGAGTTTTTGCACTTACTAGATAGGATGTTTAGGGCTCCAATGCAGTGGTTACAGCTATTATTTCAGTTTGCTCATTTGATACACATGCTTTGATTGATCCAGGATCTATCTATACCTATGTATCCTCGTACTTTGCTTTGAGGTTTGCTCGATAGCCAAAGATGCTGAATCATCCTTTCCTTATTGCTACTCTTGTGGGAGATTCTCTGTTACTTGAATATGTGTACCGTGATTATTAGATTAGAGTTGAGGGTAGAGACACTTTAGCTAACTTAATTGTACTTGGCAGATTGACTTTGATGTGTTGATGGGTATGGATTGGTTATCTCCTTGCTATGATATAGTAGATTGTTATGTACAAATCGTCAGATTTGAGATGCCAAATGAGTGTATCTTTATACTAAAAGGAGGTTAAGTCCAAGAGGTTGGTAAGATTATATCTCTTATTAAGGCTCAAAAATTACTCAGTAAATGCTGCATAGGTCTCTTAACTATGGTAAAGGACATAAAAGAAGAAATTCTTAGCTTGGAAAAGATACCAGTGGTGAATGAATTTCCTGATGTATTCCCTATCGATTTGCCAGGATTACCTACTTTACTAGAAATAGAATTTGGTATTGATTTGGCTCCTGAGACATTGCCAATATCTATACCTCCATATTGCATGGCACCAGCAGAGTTGAAGGAGCTAAAGCAGCAATTGGAGGATTCGCTCGATAAGAGCTTTAACCGACCAAGTATATCCTTATGGGGTGCACCAGTATTGTTCATAAAGCAGAAAGATGGATCTTTGAGAATGTTATCGGCTAAAGACAATTGAATAAGGTAACAGTACGTAATAATATCTTTTACCTCATATAGAGGATCATTTTGATCAATTGTTGAGAGCTGCCCACTTTTCAAAGATAGATCTTCGATATGGTTATTATCAACTTTAGATCAGGGAGGAAGATATTTCTAAGACAACATTCAGAACTCGATATGGACACTATGTTTCTTGTGATGCCTTTCGGACTGACCAATGCTCTAGCTGCATTCATGGACTTAATGAATAGGGTGTTCAATCCCCTTTTGGACAAGTTCGGGATAGTGTTTATTTATGATATTCTAATATATTTTTGTAGACAAGAAGAACACAAGAATCATCTGACAAATGTGTTACAAAGAATGCGAGAACACAAGCTATATACCTAGTTCACAAAGTGTAAATTTTTGCTAGACTCACTAGCATTTCTAGGGCACGTTGTATCCAAAGATGGAATTACAGTGGATTCTAGAAAAGTAGAAGTCTTGGGAAAATTGCCTAGACCTACCTCACCTACAGAGATTCACAGCTTTTTTTGGTTTGGCATGTTATTATAGGCATTTTATACAAGATTTTTCACAAATAGCAGCTCCTTTGACCAACTAAACATAGAAAAAGGTGAAGTTTTAGTGGACAGAAGAATGTAGGTAAAACTTTCAAAACTCAAAACATGTTTGACAACAACACCAATATTAGCCTTACCATAAATTTCTAGAGGATTCATAGTGTTTTATGATGCTTCTAGGGTGGGCTTAGGATGTGTTCATATACAACATGGTCGTGTTATCGCCTATACTTCGAGACAGTTGGAGAAGCATGAGAAGAACTACCCTACACATGATTTGGAGATGGCCGATGTGATATTTGCTCTTAAAATTTGGAGGAATTATCTATATGGCGAAACTTGAGATATATACTAACCATAAGAGCTTAAATTATATTTTTCAGCAAAGAGTTCTCAACCTTCGACAATAATGATGGATGGAGTTACTGAAGGATTATGATTGTATTATTCTATGTCATCCGGAAAAGCCAATGTTGTGGCCGATGCACTGAGCAGAAAATCTATAGGCAGTTTAGTGCATATAACTCCTGAAAATAGGCAATTAGCGAAAGATATGCAAAAACTTGAGTTTGTAGGTGTTAAGACTAGTGTGGGAAATTCAAAAACATTACTAGCTTATGTGAAAGCCAGATCTTCATAAGTGAAGTGTAAAGAAGCTACTCAATATAAGGACGAGCAGCACTGTAAATATCGAGATTAAGTTATAGCTAGTAAAAGTAAGAAAACAATTATGATGGTATGCTTCGATGGGGTGATCAATTATGTACCAGTCATAGATGGGCTAAGACGAGTCATTCTCGAGGAAGCTCATAACTCTAGATATACTATACAGCCTAGTTCCACAAAAGTGTACCATGATCTGAAGTAGTTGTATTAGTGGGAAGGTATGAAGAAAGATGTTGCTAACTTTGTTTCTAGTTGTTTGATAGGTCAATAGGTTAAAGCTGAGCATCAATGACTTGTAGGATCACTACAAGAGATGCAGATTCATGAGTGGAAATGGGAAAGATTTACTATGGATTTTGTGGTTAGTCTACCACAAACCTGAGAGGTTATTACTCTATATAGGTGATTGTAGATGGATTAACAAAATCAGCACACTTCTTACCAGTAAAGACTACTTTTAGTGGAGTGAGATATGCTGAGATATTTATGAATGAAATTATTCGACTTCATGGAGTCCTAATATCCATCATCTCCTACAGAGGGTCAGAATTTACGTCACACTTTTGGATATCTTCTTAAGAAGCACTGGATACATAAGTAGACCTCAGTACTACATTTCACCCATAGACGGATGGACAGTCAGAGCGTCCTATACAAATCCTAAAGGATATGTTAAGGGCTTGCATTTTTTATTTTAGAGGTACTTGGGATACCTACTTGTCATTAATTGAATTCGCTTACAACAATAACTTCCAGTCTAGCATTTAGATGGCTCCATATGAAACCTTGTATGGTAGGCGATGTTGTTCTCCTATAGGGTGGGTTAAGATTAGAGAGGCTAAGGTGTTAAGACTAAAATTGGTTCAAGAAACCATGGACAAGGTCCAGTTAATCAGACGGAGGTTGATCACCGCTCAAAGCAGACAAAAGTCATATACAAATAAGAGGAGAAAAGATTTAGTGTTCGCAGTTTAGGATAAATTTTTCCTACGAGTCTCTCCTATGAAAAGGGTAATATGGTTTGGGAAAAGAGGTAAGTTGAGCTTGAGGCATATAGGACCATATGAGATACTTAATTGAATAGGAGGAGTGGCATATCATTTGGCACTCCCTGATGAGTTGTCTTTTATCCACCTAGTGTTTCATGTCTCTATGCTAAGGAAGTATGTACCAGACTCCTCTCACGTACTTGAAACACCACTATACAGATTGATGAGAATCTAACATATGAAG
The DNA here is from genome assembly GCA_025642045.1 of Solanum sejunctum. Taxonomy (NCBI): domain Eukaryota; kingdom Viridiplantae; phylum Streptophyta; class Magnoliopsida; order Solanales; family Solanaceae; genus Solanum; species Solanum sejunctum. Next base: position 13,791,483 of record JAOTQJ010000001.1, on the reverse strand, counting down.
AGGAAACACTAGCTATTATTGATAGACATGTAAAAAGGCTACAATCAAAAGAAATTGTATCCGTAAAGTTTTTATAGAGAAATCATACCATTGAAGAAGCTACTTGGGAGTCAAAAAATGATATGTGACTCAAATATCCCTATTTGTTTTAGACTGAAGGTATGTACTTATTTAAATTTGGGGATCAAATTTCTTAAAAGGTGGGGAGAATGTAATAACCTTGCCTTTGAAGGGCATATTTGTCTTTTTTCTTAGAAAAAAGGGGACTAGATTTTTAAAAATAAATTAAAAGGAGAAAGGGGCGGGATTAGCAGCAAAGGTGCATCCCATAAGAAACCCACAAACCAAAAAATATATATATAAAGAGGAAGTTTCAAACTGCTCGCTGCAACAGTATATGAAGAAGAAGTAGAAGAAAAATTTAAGATCTTTGATTTGAGACTAAGAAGAGAAACATAAACGAAGGTAAGTTTCTAAAGTTTATGATAGAGTTAATGTGTATTAATGGATATAAATTGGGGGCTTAGTATTTAAGAAAAATGATGAGTTAAAGAGATAAGAGATTGTGAAATTCTCATAATGAGAAGTAAATCCTTTTTTTAAGATTCTACTATAGCCTTACTAAAGTTATTAGGCTAGGTAATTTACTTTGTGTGTTGAAATTTAGTGACAAAGGATGGATAATTCCAAAACAAGAATAGTTTAGATTACCGAATCTTGGATGAACAAGATGGTTAAGATAGCAAAAAAAATCATTAGATTATTGCACCAATTGGATTACTCACGGTTTGGGTATTACATTGTATATCATCAAATGGATAGAAAATAAAAAAATCCTAAAAGAGATTGGAAATTTCTAAAGTTAGTATGAACTTAGCTTGAACAAATAAAGTAACATGAGATTTTATGATATGAATATAGATTGACTGAAGGAAGTCTTATTGATTACTTGAGGTAACAAGTTTAGTATTTCGACACAAGTACTGTGAGAAGTAATCTGAACCTCAATTTGTGTTTTATAAGTTTTCATGATTTTTACATGATTTATAAAGTAAATTGCTATTGATGATTTGAATTTTCACATGGGACAAGTCGTTTTACTTGATATGATACCGATATAGTTATTTGTATTTTATAAGACAAGTACATTGAAATTGAGATGATTACTGTTATTTCAAGGATTTGACATTTACTTGAGTATAAGTACTTTTACATGTGTTTTTCATTAAATTTTGACGTGATATCATTACAAGATTTACATGTCTTGTACTTTTTTGGAAAAGCTTATATGGTTTATAAAGAAAAATTTTAATGGGAGTAGACCTTGATGAATCCCGTAGTTAATGGTGAGTTTGTTAGACCTGGTACACCTTGTATTACCAATTACAGATAGAGCTCTTGCTAGTGAGAAGGTAGAACTAGCATACCGTTACTGATAACCCTCGAGTAGGGATTTACCAATATGAAAGTTACAGTTATCATCTATTATTTTATAAAGATAGACGTATTGATTACCGATTCTATGATTCATTCTTGTAAACCTCTCGAATATATGTGTATGATTTGATATAAAAGTGTTTTACCGAGTTTATTTCTAAATAGCTAAGTTGAATTGCGTATATGAGATTTCAAGATGGATTTTGACTATTGATTCTTGAAAGAGCATTTATTACATGATTTTGATGATTATGCTAGCATATTTTTGACTTTTTCCTTATTAAAATGGTTGTAGTTATTATTGTTACTCACTAAGCTAGCGTCTCAATCCCTGCTAATTTTTTCAGAGAATACAGGTGATTTTGGTGAGGATTTAGTTAGCTAAAGGTAGCAAGTTCATTTCGTTGTAAGCCTTGCTCTTGTTCATGTGGGAACCAAGCTTATTTTGTTACGGACCCTTATTGAAATTCTTAGAGAGTTTCTCCATAATCATTCCTTCATTTAGAGTCATGGATATTCATTCATTTATTCTAGATATGTGACTGAGTTTAAGTTTATTCCTATTGTTAGAGACAAGTTAGTATTATTGCGTGGAGATTAGATTAGTTATTGCTAAGGTGACTTGATTTGGTTATTTAGTTGTTGTATACTGAATTGTGGGACAAGTACAAATTTTGGATAGGCTTAAAAACAGAGGAAACTCTACCCAATTTTCTGCAGAATTCTAGGAGGCTCACTTTGGAATTCTTGCTCTTAGCACTGGTCATGATCCTAAATTGGGTCGTGACAGTACTTTAGATTCTCATCAATCTGTATAGTCAGTGTTCTAGTATATAAGAGGTGTCATTCCTCCTATTCGGTCATATACCTCATACTGTCCTATATACCTCGGGCTCAACTTACTTATTTTACCAAATCATACTACCCCTTTCATAAGAGAGACTCATAGAAAAACTTTAACCGTAACTGTAAAAACTAAATCTCTTCTCCTCTAATTTGCATGTGACTTTTGTTTGCTTTGAGCAGTGAGCAACCTCCTTCTGATTAACTGAACCTTGTCTATGGCTTCATGAACCAAGTTTGGTCCTAACACCTTAGCCTCTCCAACCTCAAACCACCCTATAGGATAATGACATCGCGTACCATACAAGGCTTCATATTGATCCATCTGAATGCTAGACTAAAAGTTATCTTTGTAAGCGAATTCATCTAACGACAAGCAGGTATCCTAAGTACCTCCAAAAAAATGCAAGCTCTTAAAATATCCTCTAGGATTTGTATAGTATGCTCCGACTACCCATCCATCTGTGGTTGAAATACAGTACTGAGATTTACTCGTGTACCAAGTGCTTCTTGAAAAGATCTCCAAAAGCATGAAGTGAATTGTGACCCTCTATCAGAGATGATTGATATTTGGACTCTATGAAGTCGAACAATTTCATTCATAAATATCTAGGCATATCTCACTCCACTAAAAGTAGTCTTTATTGGTAAGAAGTGTATTAATTTTGTTAATCAATCTACAATCACCCATATGGCGTCATAACCTATCAGGGTTCATGGTAGAGCAACCACAAATCCATAGTTACTCTTTCCCATTTCCACTTAGGAATCTGCATCTCTTGTAATGATCTTGCAAGTCGTTGATGCTCAGCTTTAACCTGTTGACATGTCAAACGACTAGAAACAAAGTTAGCAACATCTTTCTTCATACCTTCCCACCAATACAACTGCTTCAGATCATGGTACACTTTTGTGGAACTAGGGTGTATATATCCTCGAGATTGACTCATCTTAGCCCACCTATGTCTGGTACACATAATCAATCACCCAATCAAAGTATACTATCACCATCAATAATCATTTTCTTACTATTACCCACTATAGCTTTATCTCGATATTTCTAAAGCTACTCATTATCATATTGAGTAGATTTTATGTGCTCTACTAATGAACATCTAACTTGCACATAAGCTAGCAATGTCTCTGAATTTCCCACACTAATCTTGACACTAGCACCCTCATGTTTATGTATATCTTTCACTAATTGCCTCTTTTCAGGAGCTATATGCGCTAAACTGCCCATAGATTTTCTGCTCAGTGCATCGACCACAATATTGGATTTTTTTAGGATGAAATATAATAATACAATCATAATCCTTCAGTAACTCCAACCATCATCATTGTCGAAGGTTGACATCTCTTTGCTAAAAAATATACTTTAAGCTCTTATGGTCAATATACATCTCACAAGTTTCACCATATAGATGTTGCCTCCAAATTTTAAGAGCAAATATCATAGCGGCCATCTCCAAATAATGTGTAGGATAGTTCTACTCATGCTTCTTCAACTATCTTGAAGCATACGCTATAACGCGACCATTTTGCATAAGACCTAAGCCCATCCTAGAAGCATCATATAACACCGTGAATCCTCCGAAGCCTAATGATAAGGCTAGTATAGTGTTGTTGTCAAACATGTTTTGAGTTTTTCAAAGCTCTGCTCATATTCTTCTATCCACTAAAACTTTACCTTTTCAGTGTTAGCTTGGTCAAAAGGGTTTCTACCTTGGAAAAATTCTGCACAAAACACCTATAATAACTTGCCAAACCTAAAATGCTCTGAATCTCTATAGGTGAGCTTGGTATAGTCTATTTTTGCATAGCTTTTATCTTTTTGGAATCCACCGCAATTGCCTCTTTGGATACAACATGCCCCAGAAATGCTACCAAGTCTAGCCAAATTTCACACTTTGAGAAGTTAGCATATAGCTTATGCTCTCGCAATGTTTGTATCACAGCCTTCAAATGATTCTTGTGTTCTTCTTGTCTAGGAAAATATATCAAAATATTAACAATAAATACTATCACAAACTTGTCTAAGAAATCCCAAAATACCCTATTCATTAAGTCCATGAATGCAGCTGGAGCATTGGTTAGTCTGAAAGGCATCACAAGAAACTCATAGTGCCCATATCAAGTTCTAAATGTTGTCTTATAAATATCTTCCTCCCTGATCCAAAGTTGATTATAACCGAACCAAAGATCTAGCTTTGAGAAGTGGGCAGCCCCCTGCAACTGATAAAAAAGATCCTCAATACGAGTCAAAGGATACTTATTATGTATTGTTACCTTATTCAACTGCCTGTAGGCAATGAACATTCTCAGTGACCCATCTTTCTTCTTTACGAACAATACTAGTGTGCTCCATAGGGATATACTAGGTCGAATGAAGCTTTTATCGAGCAAATCCTGCAATTGTTGCTTTAGCTCCTTCAACTCTACTGGTACCATATGATGTGTAGGTATAGATATTGGCAATGTGTCAAGATCCAAATCAGTACCAAAGTCTATTTCTCATACAGGAGGTAATCCAGGCAAATCCTCAGGGAATACATCAGGAAATTCATTCACCACTGGTATCTTTTCCAAGCTAAAAGTTTCTCCTTTAATGTTCATTACCATAGATAAGAGACCCATGCAGTCCTTTCTGAGAAATTTTTGAGCCTTAATAAGAGATATAATCTTACCAACCTCTGGGACTTGACCTCCTTTTAGTATAAAGATAGACTCATTTGGCATCTCAAACCTGACGATTTTTGCATGACAATCTACTATAGCATAGCAAGGAGATAACCAATCCATACCTATTAACACATTAAAGTCAATCATGTCAAGCACAATTAAGTTAGCTAAAGTGTCTCTACCCTCAACTTTAATCTGACAATCACGGTATACATATTCAACTAACAGAGAATCTACCACAAGAGTAGCAACAAAGAAAGGATGATTCAGCATCTCTAGTTGTTGAGAAAACCTCATAGCAAAGTATGAGGACATATAGGAGTGGGTAGATCCTAGATCAATCATAGCATGTGCATGAAATGACAAAACTGAAATAATACCTATAACTACTGCATTGGAGCCCTGAACATCTTGTCTAGTAAGTGCAAAAACTCTTGACTGGCCTCTACCCATATTTCCCTATCCTTGGTTTTCAGCAAAACGATCTCTGATATCTTGACCTCTATTTCATGTGCTAGTAGACTTGAAGTATTACGAGTAGTCTGCATAGGTGCATTCATCTGAGTGGAGTTCTAGTTTGAGTTTTTCTGAGGTAAAGGACAATATATGAGGCGATGCCCTAACTGACGATAGCAAAAGCACCTTTCAGTTACAACATGACACTGACCTATGTGTGAACTACCACAAGTCTGATAAGATGGAGTAGTCGCATACATTTGATAAGTATATCGATGTCCTTATGATGATGTCTCTCCCTAAACACCCTGACCCTGATATGGTCTGTATGTGGATTGTGAAACTGTACCCATCCATTCCTGAGATCCCTGATGTTGTCTTCCCTAACTTCGTACTTTGCGATTTGCACTATAGTCACCTCCAAAAAATCTCCTTGTCTTAGCCTTTTTCAGGCATCAAAGGATGCACGTTCCTCACGACCCTTGTCTGCAATCTTTCTTGCTAAATTAACTACCTTTGAATGTGCCACCTTCTTCATATTTAGAGCTACCGCAGTGTATAGATGAGCAACCAGTCCATTGATAAATCTTTGAACTCTAGCTTCTTCAGTTGGCACTACGCAAGGAGCATATCTGGCCAATTTACAGAATTTGGTATTATAGGTTGACACATCCATGTCCAGAGTCTGTACTAATCTCTCAAACTGACTTGCATATTTTTGCCTCTGATTTTCAGGAAGGAAGTGATCCATGAATAATTTTGTGAACTCGTCCCATTTTAGTGGTGCTGCTCCCACAGACCGACCTAGCAATAAGATTTCATACCATGTGTTCGCCATATCTTCTAGTTTGTACACTACAAGCTCCACAGCCCTCTCACTAGAACATCCTAACACTCGTAATTCCTTGAAAGTATCATCTAAGAAAGTCCCAAACCATGAGTAATCCAATTGGTGCAATAAACTAATAATTTTATTTTTTGGCTATCTTAATCATCTTGTTCATTCAAAATTTGATAATCTAAAACTACTCTTGTTGCGTAATTTTCCATTCCTTGTCACTAAATTTCAACACTCAAATTAAATTACCTAGCCTAAGAATTTTCATAATGCTCTAGCAGAAGATAAAACAAGGATTTACGTCTAGTTATGAGAATTTTACAACCTCTTATATCTTTAACTCTTAATTTTCTTAAACCCTTAAACCCCCAATTTTATAGCTTTAAAAATACAAATTTAACTCTAACACTAAGTTTAGAACTTACCTTCTCTTATACTTCTCTCCTTATTCTCAACTTATAGTAGTTGTAATTTTTCTTTCCTCTTTTTTGTTGTCAATCTTTCCCTTGTCCGCTGATCTTTCTTCTTCTCTTTTCTTTTTTTCGATTCTATGGGGTTTCTATGGGAGGCAACTTTGTTGCTAATCCCACCCCTTTCTCTCTTGTTATTCCTTTTCCTCTATTTTTTTATTTTTATTTATTTTCTATTTCTTTTTTTTTTCTTTTTACAAATTCCTTTTAATATGGAAATAACAATCTAACTTTCTTAAAAGAAATTTAAAAGGATATATTTGCCCTTGCTTTATATAGGTTATTACATGAATGAATTTGAATGTTAGAAGAAGAGTATAGGTCATTTGAATATCTTAGGATAGTATATAAAGTCACAAAAGACCCTTAGGAGTAGCCAAACTTACAAGAACGCCATTAATGAAACGGAAGTCAAAATGTTGCCAGAGGTCCCGTAGGGTGGTCTCACGGACCGTACCAGGTCATACAGACCGTGTGCCCTTCCATGGTGCAACACTTACAAAAATTCCCAATGAAGAAGTTCTAAGACGGTGATTCCATACTTGAATATTTTCACACCAACTTCTATACGGAGGGCCATGTGTACCATGAAGAGTTATACAAACCATATGAGGTTCATGCGTGAAGTGCTTTGGCCAAAATATAATTTTCAAGGTCAAGGCTGCATCACACAAGCCACCACAAGGCCTATAAAGTGCCACATGGATTGTGTTAGGTCTATGTAGTGCAAGCCTTAGTCTTGAACTCCAGAGTTAAGGCCAACAAACTCTACACACAAGGCCAAGGGCCACCTCAAGGCTCCTCCACACAGCCCGTAGAGGTGTCCATAAGGTGTTACCTTGGTAAAAAACTTTCCCCAATCAAAGTCTACACCATTAAGATCATACAAAGTTCAGATTCTTATACTGCAACTTCCTATAGTTTAGTTTAGACATTCCAGAGCTAATGGAATCGATGGATCCCCAATCCGACGTCCGAAACTCAGAATGACACAACATCTCACTTTTTCAACAACTTAAGCTTTCAAAATGACCAAAAATCCTGTTTTCAACTTTTAAAACTTAGAATTTCAGTTCTAACCATTCAAATAGTTCAAAGTAGGCCCAAAGCAACTTACCAAAGGGTAAAATAGTAATTTTCATAGATAAAGCCAAAAATGACCAACCAACCATATATCTTATTTGATTGAAATGATCATTGAACACATCTACATTATATGCTTTTACTTCCTTATAAAAGTGGTGAACAATACTTGCACTATGAAAATTATTTTGAATATTTTCTCCAAGGTACCTCATGCAACAACTATAATGAGCCGAAGGAAATACAGTTGAGAACATTTTTCAATATTTGGATGTCTATCAGATATTATTCACAATTCAGGAGTATCAAGTACAAAACTACTTAATTGCTCGAAAAAATATTTGTAAAAAGCATCACATTCAGAGTCTATTACGCAAAATGCCACTGAAAAAATATGATTCTCCTCATCCTGTGCAATAGCAGACAATATACTACACCATATCTACTCTTCAAAAATTTCCTATCAACAGTTATGACTTTTCTCATATGTGTAAAACTAAGAATCCAAGATGTATATGCCGTAAAAAAGTATTTAAACCTAGCATTTTCATCAAACTTCACTATTGTCTTCTCGAATTTGATATCCTAAGCATATGAATATACGCATCAAGCACTCCATATTCATGTTCATGTGTCCCTCTTATCAAAGACTTTGCAATTTCACTACCCTTCCAAATTTTTCAATAACTAACCTTGCATCCCAATCTTTTATAGATGGACATTTACCCTTAGGATATTTATCTTTAAAGTATACTCCAATGAATTTTGTTGTGGCATGTAGAATATGACTCGTAAGATGTTCTGTGCCACATGTGTGCATCTTTTCATACTTTCTAATGTTAGGACCCGCAACGTAATTTAAACCCCAAGCGTCCTTAATTGGCTCGATTTAATAAAGTTTGGGACCGAATGTAACATTTTACCTAAGTTAGGTCCTTAAGAATAAAAAGGGATGTGGGGTCAAGGTGTGTGTTAATTTCTTATTGGCACAAGTGTTATATGTGATCCTATTTATATGTGTATATCTTGTACAAGATATACAACCATACTAAGCCAAAAAAAATTGGAAAAAACTTTGTTGCACAAGAAGCAACTCTCGGGTTGCTACAGTGGAAGAATTAATAATTTGATTTTTTCATGTTTTCGATTATTTGATGCTTCAACCTCGGTATATTAAAGTCCCTAAGTAGCGTGGTGGCTTTGGTTCATCGAGAAAACCCCTAGTTTGCGAGCTACGAAAGTTTTGGTTGTAGGGAAGGTTTGTAAGGTATGTTAAGTTTTATTATTTTTTATGTTAATTAATGGTTATGAAGGTGTTAGACATGTGTTAAGATTATGATAAAATGCAAAAATAGGATTGGTTGTTAACGGAAGTATGAATTCCGAGTTATGGTTGAATTGGGAATGGA
>JAOTQJ010000001.1:13742870-13778137 GCA_025642045.1 Solanum sejunctum | reverse complement strand
AAATTCAGCTGTAATTGATAATATAAATTTTTGGAGTATATGGCTAACATTAGTTGTATTTTGTCCATTAGGATCTGCTGAATTATGTAATGCTCTTTTCATGTCATCATTTAAGTTTTCATATCAATCTTTTACATTTTCTACCAGTGTAGTTATAATATATGGTGCTACTTTATCTATTGGTACCTTAGTTTCTAAAATTATTTTTTCTATTTTTGTGGTCCATTTCTGTATTTCTTTAGTTACGTCTTCTGGACAATCTAAGTCTAAGTAAGGATTGTTATCTCCTATAGATGTTTTTGTAATTTTTATCATATTTTCTAATAGTCTTGCTCCCCATAATTTATCATTCATATGTTGGCTCGAATAATCTGATTTTTCATAATAGTTTCCTTTTTTATAACCTTTTATCTCTTCCTGTTAATATATTTGTATAAAATTCTTGTCTATTGTCTAGACTATTTGATTTAGTCATATTTACTTGGTCAGACAAGTAAATCACAATGGAAGAAATATTTACTCTTTTTTTTAAGCATAAATATATTTATTCACCATGACACTAATTCAATATTAATAAATTTGAGAATATAATTATAAAACCATTCTTTCTTTGATTTGTGAAATAAAACTAAATAAATATTGAGGAAGTAAAATAAAGGGAAGAAGAAAATGAAATGATCCGTGAACCAACTACCTGTCTTTCTTGGTTAGCTACTATTGATGTCTGTGTTGCAGCCCCCCATTCGAATTCCATAAATACTCTTTGTGTCTTGTATATATATATATACACACAGAGAGAGGGAGATACTCATCTAACTCTCCCCCAACTACATTCTCCAACAGCTCAGGGACGGAACCATTTATTCACCTAGAGGTACAGTTTGATTCTATCTTTTTATTTCATTCAATTTATGTCCGGATCTGGGGTGATCCCTCTTGAATTTCTTGATTCGGGCTTGTGTCTTTTACTGTAAAAACGCCCTCCAATTGTCGAATCTCGCTCTTATTGAATTGTTTCGATGTTTCCGAGGTTTTATCTATATATGCTTTATTTTGTTCTTTAGTGATTCTTTATGCCGCTTTTAAATATTGGATCTGCATTAAACTTGTTACAAGTATTTTATCTTTTGATTTGGTTTTACGTATTAACGATAAGGTTTATTTGGATCCTAATTTGAGAGGTGCACTTGATTTTATATTGCAGTTTGGAGTTCTTTTATTTCATTGAGTTCAGGCTTCATTTGTGTTTGTTCTCTTTGGGAAGGAAAGACTTACACAAACTTGTTTAGACTAAAGAATCACCTTTTGTTATTCGTTTTCTTTTGTTTTGGAATCTTGCTGCTTCAATAATATACTTCATTTTAACCATTTTGTTTTTGCTAACTGATTTCTATACCATTTCACATGGAAAATTATGTGTTCATGGATGATACTAAGGTTGTAATTTTGCAGAGATCTCAAGTGACTTGGCAAAATGGCTACTGGACAACTTTTCTCCAAGACTACACAAGCTTTGTTCTACAACTACAAGCAGCTTCCTATTCAGCGCATGCTTGATTTTGATTTCCTTTGTGGTTCGTACTATGCTTCTGCTTCTCAATTGATTTACCGGCAAATAGGCACACAACAATCTTGTAATTTTCAACAGGTTGGTTAATGTTGATATTGTACTTTTTCAAATTTCAGGGAGGGAAACACCATCTGTTGCTGGAATTATTAATCCTGGTTCTGAGGGGTTCCAGAAACTTTTCTTTGGTCAGGAGGAAATTGCAATCCCAGTACACTCAACGTGCGTCCCTTATTTTTGTTTTTTAGACCATTGTTATAATCCAACTTTATTTGGATCTCTAAAGGGTGTCCGTTGGTAGTCTTTCTTGGTGTGGTCTTCCTTTTTTTGGTGCCTTCAAGTACGCAGTTCTGCTTTGGAGGGGCTTAAATATATTTAGCTCACTGCTGCCAATTTTAGCAATTGAGTTTCCTGATTATGTGATTATATCTTGTGCTAACTGTTTAACTTATTACTTCGTAATTGAGTTTCTTAGAAACAAATGTGCTGTTAAATTTTCTCAGTTTGAATTACTTCAGTTAGTAAAAGATACAGAAAAATGTGTTTTTGCATTTCTCAGATTGAATTACTTGAGTTAGTAAAAATGCCTTGGTTCTGAAACTTCCTACAACCACTAGATATATCATAATTTTGGCAGATATATTTGGACTATGTTATCTTCACATACCTTCGTACTACTGGTTTTTATTTGGTGAACATGGTGTCTTATCACGTTCGCTGATTATATTCTACATTTTACTCATTCAGCGTAGAAGCTGCCTGTGCTGCACATCCCACGGCTGATGTTTTCATAAACTTTGCATCTTTCAGAAGGTTGGTACCAGCTACTGTTCTTGTTGTGCTTTCTGTCTTGAATTGTGTTTTTTCTCGAGGTGAAAACCTGAAGATGCAAAAGATTTGCTCTTGAGTCTCTTCTTTACTGTCTTATTCTTTTGCAGTGCCGCTGCTTCCTCCATGTTGGCTCTTAAACAGCCAACCATCAAAGTTGCGGCTATTATAGCTGAAGGTGTCCCTGAGTCAGACGCTAAACAGCTGATTGCTTATGCAAAGGCAAACAATAAGGTAACATTATGTCATATCAATCAGGTTTCTGCCTTTGCATTCATTATCATTTTATTGGGTGGGGATTAGATTTTTAATGATAATGTATAATTAAATAATAAACTGAAAAATTTATCATTTACTTGTCTCACATTTCATGGTTGGCTCCCCTTCCCCTGTCCGCAGATTTTATCTTTCTTGATATAATAAAGAAATGGTAGAATGAGCTCTTAACAGATCAACAAGTGGAGCATTTAGGGGCTCCATAACTACCTCACTCATGTTTTGTGACTTTATTAATTTCCAAAATTTATGGTGTGTAATATTTTGATCTTCCTCAGGTGGTTATTGGTCCAGCTACTGTTGGAGGTATTCAAGCTGGTGCTTTTAAGATTGGTGATACTGCTGGAACAATTGATAACATTATTCAGTGCAAACTTTACCGACCTGGGTCTGTGGGCTTTGTCTCAAAATCTGTGAGTGATTTTTAGACCCTGTTTCATGTTGTTATTTTAATAAATATTAGAGAAATAATCTCTAATCAATTACTCGGGCATCATTTTGTCACTGCCTACTTTCTGTTTATCCTAGAATACAATTAAGTTAAGAAAATACTTGTGCTATGTTTCAATCTTTTCTAAAAATACTTTCAGAAACATATCTTTACCTTAGCTTTAATCTATGCAACCATTCAAACATCCCTTTTACCAAGCATTAATGCATGAAACCATGACCTCACTCTAACAAATGAGGCTTAGTAGTTTGGAAATAACATTTTCAGGTTTCAATAATAATAACTTTTCCCTTGATGTACAGGGTGGTATGTCTAATGAATTATACAACACAATTGCTCGTGTCACTGATGGAATTTATGAAGGTTGGGCATTCAGAATTCCGAATCCATCTTATTGGAGTATGTTTATGTTGTTTTTTCTATGGAGAAGTAGAAGATAATTGAATTTTGGTTTATTCAGGAATTGCAATTGGTGGAGATGTTTTCCCAGGCTCTACCCTTTCTGATCACGTTTTGCGCTTCAACAATATCCCACAGGTAATTCATTTGTATAGGCTACATTCTCCTTGTAATATCACCAAGTTATCCTCAGGCCCTTGTTCTTGTTGCATTAAGATACCCTGGGTTTTATTCATCTAAATTCAAATCCCCTGTTTTACATGCCTAGAAAGAAGCCACCTTTTAGATTCATGATCATAAAGCTAACATTCCAACCAAGTGGCAAAAGTTCATCCCTTTCCACCCACATGCACGCACACACTATGACTTTGTTGCCTTTCTTCCTAATGTTCACCATTAGTATTTATGATTTGAGATGATGTAATTCCACCGTATTGATATAACTAGAAACTCAATGGTGCATAAACAACTGATGTTTTGATATCTTGATATATTTCCTGCTTACATCTCTACCTTTTCAAGTACTAGTTCTTCACCTTATTCTAGTCATGTTTCTGGTATACTTAGATTAAAATGGTGGTTGTTCTTGGGGAACTTGGTGGACGAGATGAATATTCCTTGGTTGAAGCCTTGAAGCAAGGAAAAATCAACAAGCCTGTTGTTGCATGGGTTAGTGGAACTTGCGCTACACTCTTCAAGTCAGAAGTACAATTTGGTCATGCGGTGAGCTCTATTTCCTTGATTTCTGCATCTCCTAGAAACATGTTGCAAGTGGTCTCTTGCGAAAATCGAGAGATGTTTTGGTGGAACTGCTTTTTGTCACTCTTTTTTTGTTCTTCTTTTTAGAATAGCCTGGACAGTATAGTCTTTGCACATGAAGTCTAACTTTGCATGGTTCTTTGTTAAATAGGGGGCAAAGAGTGGTGGTGAAATGGAGTCTGCACAAGCAAAGAATCAAGCACTCAGAGACGCTGGAGCTATAGTTCCAACCTCGTATGAAGCTTTTGAAGGAGCAATCAAAGATGCATTTGAAAAGCTAGTGAGTCTCTTGATATTCAGAAGAGATTGCTTGTTTATGCCTTTAACACTGCTTTTAGTTCTAACGTCACTGCATATTTGTTTTGCTAGGTTGAAGCGGGAAAGACTACTCCTGTAAAGGAAATTACACCTCCTCAAATACCTGAGGATCTTAACATGGCAATAAAGAGTGGGAAAGTTCGGGCCCCAACTCATATCATTTCCACAATATCTGATGATAGAGGTATAGTTGGATTTGCTTATTTCTTATCAAATGGTTTTTTCCCCACCCTACCTCTAGGAGGATCAATAGTGCTTCCACTTAACCTCCCCCGTGACTCGAACAACCCGCCGGTCAATGGTGAAAATGCTCAACCAAATAAGAAAGCCTCACTTGTCTACGATCGATGATTAATTTGTTTTTCTGGTGGCTATGTAATAATGAGAAATGATGCTGATTGTGCCTACAATTTCAATATCTGTTCACAGGTGAAGAGCCTTGCTATGCTGGTGTACCCATGTCATCCATTGTGGAGCAGGGACTTGGTGTTGGTGATGTAATATCCCTCTTGTGGTTCAAACGTAGCCTACCACGTTATTGCACACGTTTTATTGAGGTAATGTTCTTAAGGTTACAGCTCCATCACTCTTTCCATAAGTTATAATCTCTTATTTTTAACCATCAGTCTCCCGCCAACAACAATTATTCTGTTTATAAGCCTAATATTCATTGTCATGGTTGATTTCATGGCAGATTTGTGTCATGTTGTGTGCTGATCATGGTCCTTGTGTCTCTGGTGCACACAATTCTATTGTAACTGCCAGAGCTGGAAAAGATTTGGTTTCCTGCCTTGTTTCTGGTATGTTACAGTCTGTGGATTTCTAGATATGCATTTACATTTCAATCGGAAGTGGAATAATGTGGCTCTTTATAGGATTGCTGACTATTGGTCCGCGTTTTGGTGGTGCTATTGATGATGCTGCCCGGTACTTTAAGGATGCATATGACAAGGTGAGGCTTATGATTTATGAGCATTCCCTAAGCCACTCATCAGGCTAGAAGCAGTTCCTTCTGGTCCCTTTTGAGTCCAAATGGATATTTTTAAACACTTGGCATTTGCAGGGTCTTACTCCATATGAGTTTGTGGAAAGTATGAAGAAGAAGGGCATTCGAGTGCCAGGAATTGGCCACAGGTAGCATATATTGTTGCTTCTTGGACTCTTGGTTATATTCTAGAACCGTTCCTTGAGTTGTAGAAGGAAAAGGTGTACTTGGAAATCTTTTGAGTTTGTAGGGTTAGCATGTTTCTACACTCTATTTGACGTTCCACATCTCTTTCTTGTGTAACAGGATTAAGAGAGGTGACAACAGAGATAAGAGAGTGGAACTACTGCAGCGTTATGCTAGGGAAAATTTCCCTTCTGTTAAGTACATGGAATATGCTGTTCAGGTTGAAACTTACACGCTTTCGAAGGCAAACAACCTAGTCCTCAACGTTGATGGTGCCATTGGATCCCTCTTCTTGGATCTCCTTGCAGGCAGTGGAATGTTCACCAAGCCAGAAATTGATGAAATAGTGGAGATTGGTTACCTCAATGGACTTTTTGTGCTGGCGCGTTCAATTGGGCTTATAGGGTGAGTTGCATGATAATGCTTAAACACCACACTTTTGGTGATATTTCTTGTTTATGGTAGCTCAATTCTAATTCCGTTATGATTGACCTGTACCTTTTGAAATGTCAGGCACACATTTGACCAGAAGAGATTGAAGCAGCCATTGTACCGTCACCCATGGGAAGATGTCCTCTACACAAAGTGAAGAGTCTCCCGTAACAACAGACAGAAAGTTGGCTGCTCCCATTCCATAGTTTTCATTCAAACTATTTGTTAGCCATTTGTTATGTGTGAGTGATTTGTTCATGTCTTAGACTAGTGTTTCAACTACTCCCAAGAGCTCCTATGATGATTTTGTAAGTTGTTAGGGAGATTCCTACGAGACAACTCTCAGTTATCATTTATGATCAATTCTTAATTCCACGAGCAAGCGTTTGTTTTTCCCTCTTTTCATGCCATACAGAAATAACACATTCCATTGTTGTACCTGATTTCAAGTTTACAAGGAGATTCTTCATTTAGTGGCTATGCAGTATGCACAGTTTGTACTTGCATTAAAGAACATTTAGTATTTATATGTATTAGAAATGGATCTCGGCCTTAACTCTAATGTCAGCAAATCTCTGTGGTGGAAAAAAGTCAACAATGCCAGCGTTGCTTTCGTGGGATCAACTGCTCGTTTTCGATATAGAACTGGATAATCAAAAACTGCATCTCTTTCTTTTTTTTTTCTTTTTTTGTTCTAAGCAATGATTCTTTGGTTTAATTCAACCCCAAAACTTAGCTAGCTCGTGAGTGGAAGATTACTAAAGTCCATATAAGGAGACCATTCTAAAGATTCAGGATTGATTGAGTTATATCTTACAATGTACTGAAGGCACCTTCAATACAATTCAAAACCAACAATAACTCCTATATTATAGGAGGATCATTCTTAAAAATGAGTAGTAGATAATTACCTAACAATATAGAATCTGCACAATTAAAATTACAGGAAGTTAAGTGTGTCTGCAAGCTGATCCGCAGCATGTAGATGCTATACACACACCTGATTCCTCTGCACTTGATCTCTGACAAAGTGAAAATCAACTTCGATGTGCTTCATCCTGCTATGCAAGATTGAAATTTGACAGATGTAAGGGGCATCAACATTATCACAGTAGATTATTGGTGGTTCAGATAGTTAGAGATGTAGTTCAATAAGAAGTTTTTGAACCCAATCGACTTCAGCAAGAGCAGAAGCTACAACACGATACTCTGCTGCTGTAGAAGAACAAGCTACAGTACGTTGCTTCTTGGATGAACAACTAATAGGATTTTGACCAAAGTCAAGAATATATCCAGAAGTGGAAGTCCTATCATTGATGTCACATGCCCAATCCGCATTAAAATACATAAACAACCTAGGAGATGTCTTGCTCGTTATTTGTAACCCATGATTTCTGATATGTTGGACGTATCATAGAAGTCGTTTAACAAAAGACCAATGCATTTGTGTTGGAGCATGCATAAATTGTGACAACTTGTTGATGGCAAAGCTTATATCTGGTTTGGTACAGGATAAATACTAAAGCTTACTAACGACTTGACGATACAAGGTGGCAGCCACGGAAGGTGTACCATCGTTAAGAGACAACAAAGCAGAGGAACTCATGGGTGTGTGAACAGGTTTACATTCAGACATATTAAGGTCAGCTAGAAGATCAGAAACATACTTGACTTGAGAAAGAATGATTCCGGCTGATGTTCGAAGGACCTGGACACCTAAGAAGTAGTGCAATTGTCTCAAATCTTTGAAGAGAATAGAGTTGAAAGAACTTGAATAGTTTGTTGGATAACATCAGAATTAGAACCAGTGATAATAATTTCATCAACGTAAACAAGAATGTAAACCAACGTGCTACTGTGATGTCGAATAAAGAGGAAGGAATTTGAGTTGGACTTTTGAAATCCCATCTGAATGAGGAGCGGTTTTAACTCAGAATACCAAGCATGAGGAGTCTGCTTCACGCCGTAAATTGCTTTCTTCAATTTCACGTATAATGAGGAACATCAAGATGAGCATACCCAGGAGGTTGGCGCATATAGACATCTTCATTAAAGTGACCTGGAAGAAAGGCATTTTTTGCGTCTAGCTGGTGTAAGGGCTAATTGTACTGAACTACAAGTGACAAAACAAGTCGTACAATAACAGATTTGACCACTGGGCTAAAGGTAGAGTGATAATCTACACCCGGACGTTGAGTAAAGCCTTTCGCAACCAACCGAGCTTTATACCAATACACTTCCATCTGGTTTGATTTTAATATGATAAAGCCATTCTCAATCAACCACATGCTGTGAAGGGGACAATGTTACCAGCTCCCAGGTTAAATTGTTCAACCACATTCTGTGAAGGGGACAGTGGTACGAGCTCCCAGGTTAAATTAGTCATTAAGGCATCAAACTCAAGCTGCATGGCTTCTCTCCGGTAGCCACTCGTTTGGGCTTGGTTATAAGTGCTGAGAAGTGATTCAGTATTAGTAACGACAAGATAATCAAAGACTTTCTTGGGTGTAGTGATGTTCTTTTGGGAACGAGTAATATGGCCGTGGATAGATGGTGGTTGGGTATATGTTATGGTGTTGGGAGACAAGGGATCCATACTGGAAGATGGATTAAGATATGGGGATTCTACCTGGGTTGATATTGAATCTACCGCAGGAAAAGAAGGTGTTGCTTGGGGAATTTGTGCTTGTCGGTTTCTGCGTTTATGTTGTATTAGAGGTGGTGATGTATGTGGATTAGGAGTAGAACAAACTGGAGCAGCAAGTTGCTGCATGGAGGTGTCTGGGACATTGGTTGAAGGTGGCACAACCTCAAGCGACGGATTTGAAGATGGATCCTTTAAAGAAGCCTCTGACAATCGATAAGCAACCTTGATTGGCGGCGGAGTCTTGTGGTTCCTTGTGCAAAATATCCCAATATAGATTTGAAACTTTTTTTCCCTTAAAAGAGGAAAACTTAGTCGAAAAAGGAAATTTGTTTTCATAAAAGACAACATCTTGAGAAATATATATTTTCGAGAAATAGGATCATAATAGTGATGATTGTGATGAACATTAGAATAGTCTAGATAAACACAAGGAGTAGATGGATGGTCTAATTTGTGTTTCAGATAAAATTTGAGCCATGGGTAACAAAGAAAGCCAAAGGTCCAAATAAGTTTGTAATTTAAAATTTCACCAAATGACCTTTGGTATGGAAAGTCATTAGCAAGGGTTGGGGGTAGGCAATCTATTAATCAGGAACGTGACTTGTTGATAAGCAAACGACCAAAATATTAGAGACATGAGGCTTAATGCAAAATGTTTTTCGCTGTTTTAATAATATGACTATGTCGACATTCAACCATGGCTACTCATTGTGATGTATACTGGAGTGATACAAGGTGCACAATGTTGTTGGCATGAAAGAATGACTTAAGACCTTCAAACAGGCCATTACCATCAGTGTATATTGAGAGTATTTTAGTATGAGAATAGTTTTTAAGAAGGGGTTTAAATTTAGAAAAAAAAGTATTTGAACCTCACTTTTATTTTTAATTGTATAAAGCCAAATATATTTAGTAAATTAATCAACAAAAATTACATAATATAATTTTTTGTCAATCGACAAAATAGGTGAGGGCCCCTAGAGGTCATTGGAAATAATGTGCAAAGGCCTTGTGCTTTGTAAAGTATTCTGAGAAAAAGGTAGACGATGACTTTTATTAGATGAACATGAATTGCAATACTTAAACTTTTCGAAATTGGAAACAAGAATTGAAAACTTGTGCAAGAGTGTTTTAAGCACTCTTTTATTGGATGTCCTAGTTTTCTATGCTAAGATTGCTGAGATTCCGCCTTATTTGTTTGATAGCTCAGATTGCATTGACCTTTTCCAAAGGGCTATTTATAAAGTCCATCTCTAATCTGGCCACATGCCAACATCGCTCCCGTGCTCAAATCCTTCACAACAAAAGAATAAGAAACAAATTCATGGATCTCAGATTATCTGATAAAATTTAGACACAGATATAAGGTTACATTTAATAGCGGAGGCACATAGAGTATTGGAAAGGTAAATTTTTTTGTGAAAGTATTTAACTGAACATTACCAGTGTGAGTTACAGGGATTTTATTACCGCTACCTATGGTGATTTGCTCAACCCCGGTATAGTCATATGAACGTTAAAGATTTTGAGAGTTCGTAGTCACATGATGGGATGCTCCTGAATCAACAATCCAAGGCATTGAAGCATAATGCGTCTTGCTTCCAAGTGATTGTGAGAATTGGAACGACATACATTGGCAGTATGCCCAACCCTACCACATAGCTAGCAAATTGGATGATTTTTTTTGAAGAGAAGCAGTTGTACACCAATTTGATATGGTGGCCAAGGTGATGCATTAGGTTGGTTGGAATTTTGTGGACGCAAAGCTTGTCTGCGCCTATTGGTTCAAGGCGCAGAATTGGATGGGGAGGAGGACTTGCGCCATTGCAGCAATAATGGAGAGTGCTGATTGGTCAGGCTCCTTATGCTGAAGAAGAAGCTCTTTGTTGAGAAGCTTGTTATACAAGTCTTCATACGAGATAGGTGTATCTCACACTTGAATAGCAGCAGATATGGAATCATACTCAGGTTCCAAGCCATTGGATATTTTGATAACAAGTTCATCGTCTGAAATGGGAGTGCCTGCAGTTGCAAATTCATCTGCAATAGTTCTGATCTTTTGGAGATATTCAGTCATACTGCGAGAATTTTTGGTAGTTGTGGCTAGGGAGTTTCGAAGACTGAAAACTCGGGCGTATGATTTGTTGACATACAAGTGATGCAGTGCATCCCAGGCATGCTTGGAGGTGGAGGTTTTTGTGATTGCAGACATGATTGTTTGGTCAATCGATGCCATCAAGACATTGTGATAACTGGTCCTGTCAAAATCATATTTTATTTTCGAGATTGGATAGCTCTGAATTATTCTCAAGGACAGTCTTTGATGGCACTGTCATGGTCACATCTAGATAATTGTAAAGGGCATGGCCTAATATGAGACTCAACTTAAGCCTTCCAAATAACGAAATTGCTTGGATCAGTAAGTTTGATGGGTAGTGGGGAACCTAAATTAAATTGAACAAGGTGATTGGTGTTATCAATAGCAATAATGGAGTCGCTTGGATTCACCATGATAGAGGAATAAAAAAGAGAAAAAAAAATAATGAACGAGATGAATTGACTATTGATACTCGTTGGAGCTTAAAACAACTTTGCTACTATAAAGATTCAAAATCGTCTGAGTTATATTTCACAATGTACTGAAAGCACCTTCAATACAAATTAATATCATTCCTAGTGAACTCTTAATAATAAACTGCAATGCTAATTCTATAAGTACTAGATAACTACCTAATAATATAGAATTTGGACAATTAAAGAAAGTACAGTAATACTATAACTGACTATGCATAATTACAGGAAGTTATGCGCCATTGTGTTCATCCTTTTTCATCTGATGTGAGACTCCTCAACCATAATAAAGTTTCTTCCGCCAATATTATTATTTTTGTATTAGTTTCCAAATGCATGGATTTAATTGGTTAAGCAGCCATTAGTAAGGTGTATGTTGTTTTAATGAAGGTTGATGGGTAGACACAGCCATGTCGAGTGCTGTTTCATTTGGAGAATTGGACAAAGGTGGAATTGGTTGTGTGTCAATAATAGTACGAGCCTTCACGTGGGAGGGGCAATGTGATATGAAAGGGAATACTCATCACTTTGCCCCCACCAATTCCTTTATACTAATCTTTTCATCTTTTTATCTTCTTTCTTTTTTCTGTTTCCCTTCCTTTCTAAATAGATTGATGCAGCAAACATCGAACAAATTACTACTCCCGTTTATTACTAGTTAAAAAACTAGCACTAGTGCTATTACTAGTGTATACTGTGAGGGGTTTTCCTGTTCTTGGAAATGGCCCAAACATAAGACTACGGCAGCTTCTTAATTAATTTATTAAAATAGTTAAGTTTAATCTTATATTTCCACGTGGCCAAGTCCAAAACATGAATTCTCAGCCACAGAAAACATCCTGCTTTTATTGACTACAGACTTCCATTTCATCATATCCACATATGTTTTCACCTCTGAATATTAATCATCATTAATTATTTATAGTTCTCCCTGCATTTCATTTTATATGATTGGTATGATGTGTAAAATTTTTTTTTTTAAAATTTATAATTTAAAATTATTTTTAAATATTTATATGATTGAGAGTTATTTTAATAAAATAAAAAATAATTTTAAAATTAAATTACTTTTTAATTAAAATAAATTAATATTCTTTTTAAAATATAAAAAAAAAATTAACCTGCCCCGTAAAATGAGGAAGAGGGAGTAATATAGTGCAGAAGAACAAGTTCTATTTTTACAAAAGAAAAGTTAAGGTTCACGCACAAATGAAAGCATTGGGTCAAACAAAAATAACCCATTTCTCTTCTTCTTTTTCCCCTTCATTTCAGATCAAACAAACATTCTTTTTTGCTTCTGTAGCATATTCCCTTGAAATTCTTGGAAATCTTTCAACAAACTTTAGTAGGCCTTTGGCCATATATTCGAAATATATTTGTTTTATTTGTATTTTATAAAGTTGGAGTTATGCTTTTTGCCAAGAAGTTAAAATCAATGAACATTATTTCAAAGAAAAGTAAATAGTATAGTACTAATATTCATGGGCAAGGGTCCCCAGTATTATTTTTTTCTTTTTAATCACTACTACTATAAAGTTAGTCACATTCCCATTTCTAAATTCAACTAAAAACTCAAAACTTTATTCAGCTTACACATCTGTTAGGACTTCCCAGGAGTCTTTTTTTTTTCTTTCTCTATTCAAATCTCTTTTAGGCTTTTAAAATTGACTAGTTTTTCCATTTAAGAGCAAGAAAATTTGTGGGGAGGAGAGAAAAATGGCTTCTGGAAGTAGAACAAAGCATTCCCATCATAATTCATCTCAAGCTCAAGCTCAATCTTCAGGTACAAGTAATGTGAATTACAAAGATTCAATAAGCAAAGCCATAGCACAGTACACAGCTGATGCTAGGCTTCATGCTGCGTTTGAACAATCTGGTGAGTCTGGCAAGTCTTTTGATTATTCAGAGTCTGTTAAAACTACTACACAATCTGTACCTGAACAGCAAATTACTGCTTATTTGACTAAAATCCAAAGAGGGGGTCATATTCAGCCTTTTGGTTGTATGATTGCTGTAGATGAGGCTAGTTTTCGTGTTATAGCTTATAGTGAAAATGCCTGTGAAATGCTTAGTCTAACTCCACATTCAGTTCCAAGCCTTGACAAGTCTGAGATCCTTACTATTGGAACTGATGTTAGGACCCTTTTCACCCCTTCTAGCTCTGTTTTGCTAGAAAGAGCATTTGGGGCACGTGAGATCACTTTACTCAACCCAATTTGGATTCACTCCAAGATTTCGGGAAAGCCCTTTTATGCAATTTTGCACAGGGTGGATGTCGGTATTGTCATTGATTTGGAGCCTGCTAGAACAGAGGACCCTGCTTTATCTATTGCTGGAGCAGTGCAGTCACAAAAACTTGCAGTGAGGGCTATTTCTCATTTGCAATCACTTCCTGGTGGGGATATTAAGCTTTTGTGTGATACTGTGGTTGAGAGTGTTAGGGAGTTAACCGGGTATGACCGGGTTATGGTATATAAATTTCATGACGATGAGCATGGAGAGGTAGTGGCTGAGAGCAAAAGACCAGATTTAGAGCCCTATATCGGCTTGCATTATCCTGCTACTGACATTCCTCAAGCTTCACGGTTTTTGTTTAAGCAGAACAGGGTAAGAATGATTGTGGACTGCCATGCTACCCCTGTGCGAGTTACTCAGGATGAATCACTGATGCAACCTTTATGTCTAGTTGGTTCCACACTTAGAGCCCCTCATGGTTGCCATGCACAGTACATGGCAAATATGGGGTCTATTGCCTCATTAACATTGGCAGTTATTATCAATGGAAATGATGAGGAAGCTGTAGGCGGTAGCCGAAATTCAATGAGGCTCTGGGGCTTGGTTGTTGGACACCACACTTCTGTTCGGTGCATTCCTTTCCCTCTTAGGTATGCATGTGAATTCCTTATG
This sequence comes from Solanum sejunctum, assembly GCA_025642045.1. Taxonomy (NCBI): domain Eukaryota; kingdom Viridiplantae; phylum Streptophyta; class Magnoliopsida; order Solanales; family Solanaceae; genus Solanum; species Solanum sejunctum. The sequence goes on along the minus strand of JAOTQJ010000001.1, from coordinate 13,763,811 downwards.
CAGGCCTTTGGACTCCAATTGAACATGGAGTTGCAACTGGCGTCCCAGTTGTCTGAGAAACATGTTTTAAGGACGCAAACACTGTTATGTGACATGCTCCTTCGAGACTCACCTCCAGGGATTGTTACCCAAAGCCCCAGTATTATGGACCTTGTGAAGTGTGATGGTGCTGCTTTATACTACCAGGGGAAGTACTATCCATTAGGCGTCACGCCAACTGAAGCTCAGATAAAGGACATTGTGGAGTGGTTGTTGACTTACCATGGGGACTCAACAGGTTTAAGTACTGACAGTTTGGCTGATGCTGGGTATCCTGGGGCAGCTTTACTTGGTGATGCAGTTTGTGGTATGGCTGTTGCTTATATAACTTCTAAAGATTTCTTGTTTTGGTTTCGCTCCCACACAGCGAAAGAGATAAAGTGGGGTGGTGCAAAGCATCATCCTGAAGACAAGGATGATGGGCAGAGAATGCATCCACGTTCTTCCTTCAAGGCATTTCTGGAAGTTGTTAAAAGTCGAAGCTCACCATGGGAAAATGCAGAAATGGATGCAATTCATTCTTTGCAACTAATTCTACGAGATTCATTTAAGGATGCTGAGGCAAGTAATTCTAAGGCTGTTGTGCATTCTCAGCTTGGGAAAATGGAGTTGCAAGGAATAGATGAACTGAGTTCTGTTGCCAGAGAAATGGTTAGATTGATAGAGACTGCAACAGCTCCCATATTTGCTGTTGATGTCGAAGGTCGCATAAATGGGTGGAATGCAAAGATCGCTGAATTGACAAGTTTATCAGTTGAAGAAGTAATGGGGAAGTCCTTGGTTCATGATCTTGTGTACAAAGAATCACAGGAGACTACTGAGAAGCTTCTGCTCAATGCTCTAAAAGGTTATACCTGTCTATTTATTTTTCCAAATGATACCAAAGTTGTTATAGATTTTCTTTGCTCTGCATGAGTGGTGTGATCTTACCTTTTCCCTTCTTTGTGTTTGAAAATTGAATGAGAAGAAATCATAGGATTTTAGTGATTTTCTTTACTCTGAATCAGCCGTTTCTACAAGGCCCTAGAAGCTTCCACCGCTCTCTAGTCTTCTCTTCAATATCCTGCACAATTCTAGAGAGTTCCTGAGACATCCAGAGCGCGCTGGACACGTTCTTGCGCAGTTTTGGAGCAGCCTTGTACATAAAATATCTTAGATATTTTGTAAGAAGACTCTAGAGAGTCAATACTAGCCGTAGGATCAAATTAATCTTAGCCGTCCATTAAGGAGGTGGAGTAGTATAAATACCCCTCCTTGGCATTCAGTTTAGTCATCCAGAAATCAAGCAAAGTTGTAAGATCTCTCTTAGCAATCAAAGCTTTCTTTCTTCAAAGCTCTCTTGTCTTTCAAGTTCTAGCATTCCCATAGCGATCATAGGCAATAGGCTTACTAGTGTTTGCAAGATCGTGCAAGATTCATGAGCAAACTGACTAGTGCCGTACGGAAGTCTTAGCGTGAGTTCTAAGTCCGTAACAAAGTGGTATCCTGTAAACTTGAAAATAACTGTTGGTTGTTGGTTCACACATCTTCACTTCATCTTGTTGAATTTGTCAAGTGAAGCATGCAATGTTATTTTGTGTATGTTGGGGGTGGAGGGACAGGGCATGATGTGTGGATTATGAAGAGGTATTATGCACAAAACCAAGTCAATCAATCAACTACACCTCAATCCCAAACCAGTTGGGTCGTCTATGTGAATCCTTCATATCCCTTTTGTGCCATTTGATAGGCATTTATTCTGATCCTTACTTTTCTTTGGTAGAAGTTGTGTGGGACAAGTTTTTACTTGAAAAGAAGGAGCCCTTAGGTATAATCCCGCATTTGGATGCATTCAAATTGCAAACTTTTACTGCAAAACAATTAGTACATAGTTGTGGTTATGAGGATTGACTTGGTGATAGCATTCAGTCACCTTTGGCAATCTGACGAGAGTTTTAGTTTATCACCAAGCTGTTAGTTTCTTTTCTTGCCTAACCAAAACTTCTCTTGTACTGTACAGATTTAGGTTAACCAAAACTATCTATTGTACAGTGCAGATTTAGGTTACTTCCTGGTTGTAGGGTACCTTCTCTATGTATTACGTGTGTAGGTTGACTCTTGCATAGTTTGTAACTGAAATAATTGGTATCAACTCCTCTCCTTTTCTACTCAATTCCTGCAACCAACAACCAAAGACAAAAGTAAACTAATATTGTAGCCTTACTACTGCAGGCAAGGAAGATAAAAATGTAGAAATAAAGTTAAGGACATTTGGAGCTGAGCAACTGAAGAAAGCTGTTTTTGTGGTGGTTAATGCTTGCTCTAGCAAAGATTACACAAACAATATTGTTGGTGTTTGCTTTGTTGGGCAGGATGTTACTGGGCAAAAAGTCGTTATGGACAAGTTTATTCACATCCAAGGTGATTACAAGGCCATTGTGCATAGCCCCAATCCTCTGATCCCTCCCATATTTGCATCAGATGAGAACACTTGTTGCTCCGAGTGGAACACTGCCATGGAAAAGCTCACTGGTTGGTCTAGAGGGGAGATTGTTGGAAAAATGTTAGTTGGTGAGATTTTTGGAAGTTGTTGTCGGCTCAAGGGTCCAGATGCCATGACAAAGTTCATGATCGTGTTGCATAATGCAATTGGAGGCCAGGATACAGATAAGTTTCCATTTTCCTTTTTTGACCGAGATGGGAAATATGTGCAAGCTCTTTTGACGGCAAACAAGAGAGTCAATATGGAGGGCCATACTATTGGGGCTTTCTGTTTCATACAGAAAGCCAGTTCCGAATTGCAGCAAGCTCTAAGAGTTCAAAGGCAACAGGAAAAGAAGTGTTATTCTCAGATGAAAGAGTTGGCATACATTTGTCAGGAAATAAAAAGTCCTCTTAATGGTATACGCTTTACAAATTCATTGTTGGAGGCCACAAATTTGACCTTAAATCAGAAGCAGTATCTAGAGACAAGTGCTGCTTGTGAAAGGCAGATGTCTAAGATCATAAGGGATGTTGATCTGGAAAACATTGAGGACGTGTAAGTCTTTTATAAAATTTTGCTTGCTATTATCTCTTTCTAAACCAATGTTGTTTGTCAAAAAATTTCGCTTGGGTGCATGTCAGATCCTCCAAAATTATGCATTTTCGGAGGAACTGAAACGGTGCAACAACATTTTTGGAAGTCCACCAACATCGTTTAAACTAATACTTTCTCCATTTCATATTCAAGGAGTTTACGAAAGATAGGTTTTTTGGAAACTTGTGGACATGTGACCTTAGAAATAACATACCATTTCTGTGGCTTTAAGAGCATGTAATTAAGGATAGAGTGTCACATGAAATGGAATAAAGGAAGTAGCTATTTGTCCATGATATAATATCTTCTAGTGTAACTCTGGAGTCAACAACTTACACAATATTATTCCACTTGTGTGGTATGGGGAGGGTAGTGTGAGACTGTTTTTGATAGACTCTCGGCTCAAAACAGGTAAGTATAACTCTAGAGCCAAAAATAATAAACACAGTAGTTTCCTTTAAATGAACAACAGGCTGCAATTGACATTACAGCAGTGTTGTCAAAGGCGCGTTTACGCCCTGAAGCAAGGCTCAAGTGTGTGCTTCAGTATCGTCATCGAGGTTCTAAGGCATACTTTTCCTTGCCAATGAGCCTCTTGACACTAAACAATTGGTATTTCACTTATTGTAAAAAAATTTCAATTTCTTTGTTTATATATTTGCCATTATGGTTATAATTATTCGTGTTGGACTATATATGTACATGTGTGTGTGTGTGTATGTGTGTGTTTTCTATTTTTTTTTCTCTTTGTACCTTTTTCCACTGAAGCTCATGCATTTGCGCTTTTTGCTTATAACCCCATGGACCTTAGAGTTGTTTTGTGCTTTTTGCCTTTGATAACACTGCATTATAGTATGAACTACTAATGATGGAAGTATAGAAAGCTACTCTCCGATGATCCCTTTCTCATCTCTGGTGTTACATCATATTTTGATGTCTAGATGGTTACTATTTCAGCACAAAAACTAGCTTGGCAACAATGTTGACAGAATTTAACCTGAACTAACTGGAGTGAAGTTATCTAGACTAACTGAATGAGATAGTGTTTTCTGTATAAAATATCTAGGGTGGATACATTAGTAAATACTTTTAACTCCCATGCTAGTTTCTTGGAGACACAAGCAGGTTTGTTATTTAGAGTCATTTCCTGCATATTGTCTATACCATGTGAAATTTAACTATTTTGGATTCTATTCTTCTTTTTTATTGTGTTTTTCTGTAGGTTGTGGGAGGGGATTATGGGTGCGTATTTCAATTCTAGGTAGAATTATCAACCTTTTTCCTTGCTGAATTTGGCTGACATTTGATCTTCTAACAGTTCACTGACCCTTGAGAAAGAAGATTTTTTTCTTGGGAGTGTAATAGATGCTGTTGTTAGCCAAGTGATGTTATTGCTGAGGGAAAAAAGCGTGCAATTAATCCGTGATATACCAGAGGAAATTAAGACATTAACAGTACATGGTGATCAAGTGAGAATTCAACAGGTCTTGGCAGATTTCTTGCTGAACATGGTACGGTATGCACCATCACCTGACGGGTGGGTAGAGATCCAACTTCGACCAAGTATGATGCCAATATCTGATGGAGTAACTATTGTGCATATTGAACTCAGGTGCATTCTTTGATCTTCGCTACTTGTGACTACAGACAGATGCACTATATTAATTTATGTCTCACTTCTATCATGCAACCTTGATGTTCTATATGGTTCTTGAAGAAGTCTTGGTCTTCATTTGAATGCCATCTGCTGCTTACTTGAGTCATTTATCTCAGGGTTGTTATCTTAGTGGATAATATTTCTGATTGCTCCAACAGGCATGTCGAATATGAGATTCATGATGCAATGAATATTATGTAACATTAAGAAGAGTATAAAAATTTCATTTATGTTTAGACCTCATGGGAATTTACAGTAGGGGCTGTAAGCCTATAACATACGAATGCACTTAAGTGAAGGGTGCATTAGATTCCTATTACTAACTAAACAAGTGTTATCAGAGATTGTACCACTTTTCTTTGGCATAGCTTTACACTGCCTTTTCTTTTCGTACCTCATCTTCTGTCCCTATGTGTCATTTTTTCCTCCTTCTACTGCCGTCCATTGACTCATCAGTGGCAGCTTGAACCCATAAAGTGAAAGTTTATACAGTTTTCTGCCAAGTCTTTTTCCTTTCTTTTCTGAATTTGCACCTGGTAGCTTGCGTTTTAGTCTAGTTCTGTCCATACATATATAACCTATCTATCTGCACAGTCTTAAAATCATTCTGTTTTATCAATGCTCTTCACCTTTTCTTTCTCAAGCTCACTCTGTTTTAGCTGTAAAAGAGGTTACCTCATGCTTCCGTTCAAAGTTCTATAAGCTGACTTAGCTCAAGCAAGAACTAATACTGCAATTAGTTGGAAACTGGATAAGATAAAGATCTCGAGATGTGAATTTTGACTTTGGTAAAATGATCAAGGCATCATTGTTTGTTGAGCTCTTTTAACTCGACTCTACAATTGCTCATCTTTTGTCTTTCCACTTCAATTTTCCTGTCTTAGGAGTAGGAAAAAGTATCTTCTCCACCTCAAACTCACATTTCATCTATTAGGTATCTCTTCCAATTTTGAACTGAAACGGCAGAAGTATAAGCTTCTGATGAAATGCGTGAATACAACTGCTTATCCGTAGGAACATTGTTGGACTTCATAACTAAGATACTATAATCTCAAGCCAGCGATAGGAATTATTAGAAGCATACACTTAATGTTGTAATTTTGAAATTTAAACTTGTACATCTTATCATGGTGTTTGACTGTGGTACTTAATAACTGGCAAGCATTTCTCATTGGAGATATAAATGTATCCCCAAAATAATACTTCTGCAGGTTTTGGTGTTTACTAGCATCCTAGGTCTCACTTTATTAGCTTTCTTGGAGGATGAGTTGGGCCAAAATGTATTTAAAAATATTCATGCTGCCAGTATTTTACTAGCATCCTCAATTGCACTTAGTTTTTCTAGTTAGTTCTTGCCTTGTATTCAAAAATTGTGTTCCGGGGGATTTGGTGTCAGCAGTTCCACACTTTTTGGTGTGTTATGCTACCTTAAAAATTACATATTTCCATTTTCTTTTGGAATAGGATTATATGCCCTGGCGAAGGGCTTCCTCCTGAATTGGTTCAAGACATGTTCCACAGCAGTCGGTGGGTAACTCAGGAAGGCCTAGGGCTGAGCATGTGCAGAAAAATGTTAAAGCTTATGAATGGAGAAATCCAGTATATCAGAGAAGCAGAAAGATGCTATTTCCTGATAATCCTTGACCTGCCAATGGGCTGCAGAGGTTCAAAGAGTGTTGGCTAGGAGCTTACAGCACACAGTAAGAGAAGTTGTAATATCTCTTAAAATTGCATGCTGGTGAAATTCTGGTAATGCCTCTGACCCTTTAATGGAACTTACACAGGAGATAGCAAGTATGGGGGATTAATCGGCATCATTCTAATAGTATTGAATGAGCTGTTTCCTACATTTTGTGACTTGTATCTGCTGGCATTTTTACAATCCCGACCTATTATTCTCAAGTTGAGAAAGCTGTTGCTCCTTGGTGCATGTTTTTTTTACCAATGATTAGTTTTTGACATGGTAAGTGGCTAATGACCAAATAATTGGAAGATGGTTAGAATCATCCAAAATTTATTGATCCCAGAACTGTTGTGGCTAGCATAACTAGTATCATTGTATAATACTAGTATGTTGTAAAAGGCGGTAAAACTGTCATCCTTCCCAATGGTCTGGCGGAGTTGGTGTCTCCCACTCATTGTAACATTAGGATTTAGTAACATGGAAAATGCTGAGAGTATATTATGACTCAGTACCTCCTCATGTCTCCCATTCTTGGTGCACACATTCTACTTTCACTTTCTTATGTACGTCTTCCTTTTTCAGGAAATAATTTATGGAATTTGGACCTTTTTGCTTATGCATTCTTCATATGAACATTATTGTGTGTATACATGGAACTACCTTTAAATTCTTATGTACGTCTTCCTTTTTCTGGAAATAATTTATGGAATTTGGACCTTTTTGCTTATGCATTCTTCATATGAACATTATTGTATGTATACATGGAACTACCTTTAAATTTTGAATTTGTTTCAGCCTACATATAATATATACTTCAGGAGTCCTTTAATATTTGTTAGTAGAAACATAAAAGGGAAGACCACAATATTTAACCTGGTTTGATTCTACGTTCATTAAAGAACAACTGCATTTGTATTATTAACTAAGAAAGGGAAAATATCAAGAGTATTTCTCTTTAATCTTACAAGGATTTGTGATTTTTGGGATGGTTAAACAATGAAGAATGATCATCCTTTTATAGATGGCCATGCTTGGGATCTAAGCTTTGTAAAAGAAGATCAATAAATCAAAATTTGTCCTCCACTAAGTTTTGCTTCCTCCGCATTTCATTTTTTAGCTAGATAATTTGGCACATACTACCAAGTGAGGTTAGATGTTCCATCGGATTTTAATCAAAGACATACACACAAGTTTATAGGGGTTGCAAGCAATCTTAATCGGGTTTATCGATCCGTTAAGAGACTTTACAAGATATCAATTTTTTGTCATGTTTACTAGAACTGGCATTGTCTGTTTTTAGAGGAGTTGTTTTGTTATTAATTTTACTAACTATTACTATCATTGAATTTGACAAGAACACTTTTATTGAAGCAAAGATTTATTGTAGGAGTTGGTCACAAAGATTAAGGAGCTAGGGCTATAGCATTTGCATATTTTCATCTTCTCCGATTATAGTTGTTAGATATGGATTAAGATATCTATCAAATTATTGAATCACAAGGTACATAATATGATCATGGTCTTTTGAATCATATCGTCACTTATCTAGATTGGCCCCACACCTACATCGCTAAGCGAAAATGTCGTAAGCTGCTTCGAATGCATGTATCTTCATCTATTTGACCTACGCAATGCAAACTAGGTATGTTTTCATCCTAAGCACTAATCCATTTGTAGATGAACCCTACTTCCCAAAGCCCATGCTTTTGTTACAGCCCAAGCCTAGGGCCTTGATGTAACAAGAAGGTTGAGGAACTCGAGGGTATCTCACCTAAGCCTCTTAGCATTCAACAAGCATGTAAGGACCCGTAAGTTAGGAGTTGGAAAGTGCAGAAGAAGTGGAACTAAAAATGTAAAGGTCAAAAGTATGAGCCTCATTTATGGCTTGTGGTTCAAACAATAGGCCATAAACAGGGCTCATGAGTGTAAGGGCAATGTATAAGAGATGTTTACGGTCCGTAAATAGAACTATATACCATGGAAAGGGTTCGTGTTTGAGGCCTTGGGTTGATGAAAGAAGTTGAACTGCGAACAAACAAGACGAGCCATAGTTTGTTTTACGATTCGTAGTTTAATCTCGTGGATGGGTTCCTAATGATTGGAAAATTTCTCTGTGTGGAGGAAACTACAAAGGGGGTTCTACGGCCATAGTTCATTCTATATGTCATAGAATTGAGTTGTAGACTAGGGTTCAAAGACAGTTTCTGAGGATCAAATTTCAATAGGACGAAAACTCCCTAAGTACGACTGATAAATCAGTTTACGACCCGTAAATGGGGTCATGGTTAGTGGTCTAGCAGTTTTAACGAAAAACATTTTTGCCCTTTCTCTGTACCTTAAGCCTAAAGCTATACATCATTTTTGGACCTAAAGCTACCCATTATCAACCCAAACCTTCCGGTTCACTCTCATTCTCACAATTCCAAATTTTCTCAAAATTTTCTAGGGCAAGAACTCTCCCAAGGCAAGGCAAGGACTAGAGTTCCAAGGTCTTTCTTCTCCAAAATCTTTAAGCCTTTCCTTATGGTCTTTAATCAGGTATGTGAGTTCATTTGTGGGTACCTTTCACCCATAAAGTCTAACAACTTTCCTTCCTTTTAATTTACCTTTTCTTTAAGTTCTTGAAAATTATGAGCCATATAAGCATAATTTGAATGATATTTAAATGATATATTTTTAGTTATTTTAACTTTAATGATGCAATATAATGATGTACTATGAGTTTCTACGGTTACCAAGTTGAATGTTATAATTTTGTTATCTAGGATTTTTTCAATGATGATGTGGGTTATTTAAGCATGATTTTAAAGATTGATGAATTTTATCATGACCTTGTGTTTTATTCTTAAATCATGTGGTTTAAAGTCAATGCATAATCCCACTAAATTTAAGATGATTATCATTGTCACGACCCAAGCCTAGAGCCTAGAGATGACACAGTGAATGGAGAACCCGAAGGATCCCCAAACAAGCCTTTTAACATATCATTACACATTCTTGGTCGCGAAAGCAATTAAACACAATAAGAGAATATATGTAAGGGCAAAGGGACTAAGGGAGTCTTTTATAGCTCAAAACATACAAGAGGCAAGAGAGTCAAAGCTCATAGCATCATGACATAACTTGTCTAACAACACCTCTAAACTTAGATTTGAGCGGGGGCCAAAATAACTTTTCGGGCTCACCCTTATAGTCAAAACATACAATAAGATAAGGAGAGTCTTTTCATAACATAAGATCAAAGACATTGTCCCTAGAATTGAGGACTCATCCAAGCTTGCTTAAAGATAGTACTAGCCATGTGGAGGAGGAACATGGTCAAGTGGAGCTCCGATTCGTACACGGTAACATCATGTAGGCATAGAGTATGCGCTAATAAGTTTGAATGTACTAAGTATGTAGGATCCAATGCCACAAGAGATAGTCAATATAATCGAAATGCATAATTAGGCAATAAATGAGCATATAGTAATATGACATGCATGAATGATGCTCTAAGTAAAGCATGCTTATATAGAACATATTACATGTGTGGTAAGAGACCATCTTTATAAAATCCAAGGCCTACCACCCCCTTGGAAAGGTGATTGAGGTATCAACCCCTTAATTGGTTGATGGTTGTCACACCCTACCATCCATGGTGATGAGGTATCAACCCTTCAATTGGTTGATGGTTGTCATACCCTACCATCCATGGTGATGAGGTATCAACCCTTCAATTAGTTGATGGTTGTCATACCCTACCATCTATGGTGATTGAGGTATAACACCCCCTCTCAACAAGGTGTGGTCAACTTGCAACACTTTAGATACCGTTCAAGCAAACAACTCAAATACACTTTCCTTTCATCATCATAAAGTCACTTAACTCATAAGCCATGCATTAGATCTTCAATAACTTAAGAATCCATAACCAAACATTTTTCAAACACTTGGCGGGTGTAAAATGCTAGTATAAATCCATGCAATTCAAGAGTGAAATCATGCAAGAAAACTTGAAGTAAATAAAGCCACCAATACTTGATAATACCCTCATGCAATATACATTGAAACCCTTAATCAAATCTCAAAATAGATCATAGATTCATAGCTCAAAACATGCTTAAACAGTCATACTTTTATGAAACCCCAACATAGTTCATAGTCAAATTCATAATAAGTAAGACCCATAAGTAAATCAACTTAGAAATATACAATTTATGTAAAAAGGAAGGTTGGGAACCATAGGTGAAAGGACTTAATGGTTAAACCCCACATATCTCAACTTTGGAGAATTTCTTGATGAAGATTTGATTGGAAACTTGAAGCTTGAGTGAATTCCTTAAGATTCAGAATGAGTTTGGGACCCTTGATTTTTTAGTGAAATATTTGTCTAAGTGTTAGAGAAGATTTTAGGGGAATGTCTTGTATGATATGATGTTGAAATATGACTAAGTATAGGTGTTTTACGTATAGGAAGGCTTAGGACCAAGACCCAATGGACTTAGACCGAACAGCCAAAACTGAAGCAAAAATAACACTGATCTGCTCCCTGGCCGCATCGCGCTAGGGAGCGGATCAATTCTGGAAATTTATTTTTTTGGAATTTCAAATTTTGATACGGTTGCTCTAAAATCGGGGTTAGATCCCTTTTCCACTCAATTTTGCCCCTGATTACGAATATGAAGTCAGATTTTTGATATCACGTATGAATTTTTAGATATATGAAAATTACAATTATAGGCACTTCCTAGGCACATTTTTGGGGTCGTTTCACACATGATATTGATGATAAGGTCCAAAAGATATGTTATGAAAATTATGAATGTTATAATAGATGTAAGCATGTTATGAAAACCTTAATAATGTCTAAGATGGACCCTCAATCTGAAAGGCCTATTCTCACTTGAGTGGTTTCCAAGTTAATAAGCTACTCCTATAAAATGATACTTACAATTGTATTTTATGATTGCATGACTATGCTAATGTTTTTAACCTATTTCATGGGATTGACTTAGCACCGAATGAGTCATTGAGGTGGGGCTCAGTAAGGGTAACTTAGAAGTAACCTCTTGTCCATTAACTATGAGCCACCATAGGAGCCCTTGTAGGATAAGGGTAGTGGATCCAACATAGTAATGTTAAACTAAGATATGTATGCATAAGTTGAAGAAGTTACACATGAAAACTGAATTCCTCGTGCCAACGTAGGGGGTTATGTTGGATTCCATATAGTAGCTCATGTGGTCTTATATGTCAGTTATGGTCTCTTTGCACAATGTCATGTATTTGATATCTATGTTCTTTTATGTTTCTATATGATGTGTTGAACTTTACTTTATCTCGAGCTTTATTCCTTGGATATGATTATGCATGTTTTGAATGATGGCATTACAATTTCATGCATGATGGCATTACAATTTCATGTTTACATTGCATCTCACATACTTAGTACATTCCAACGTGCTAATGCATATTTTGCCTACATGATGTCATCATGTAGGGATCCTTCCACCTCCTCCACTGGCTTATAGCAAGCTTTTGATGATCAAGACTAGTAGTATTGGTGAGCCCTTAGTTTGGGGACTTCACCCGTGTGTTTAGACTTGTTAATTGAAGAATTTTACTTTCTATCTTATTTTCATGTCTTTTGTATTTGAGGGGAACCATGACCACTTGGTCCCCGCTAAGTCTTATGTAGTTTAGTATGTTTGGACAATGAAGCGTTGAGATGTCACTTTGATTACTAACTTAAATGATTCTCTTAGTCCCATTTTTAAATTCCACACTATGTTTTAAAATTAACTATGAATGCTTGGTGTATCCTAAGATGGCTTAGGTGAGGTATCTCCGGGTTCTTCATTCGCATTGTTACAACTAGGACCTAGACTTGGGTCGTGATAGGTCCAAACCATCATTGGTAGTGAATCTTAAGGCAAAGCAAGACTTAGATCCAACATTGGTTGAGTTGAAGAGTTTGGTTATCAAAACTAAGGTAGAGGTTTTCTCCCCAGGCGATGATGGTGTGCTTCACTATCAAGGTTGATTGTGTTTTTTGAATGTTATTGGCCTACGAAACTTGATGTTGAGTGAAGCTCATAATTTCAATATTCTATCCATCTGGTATCCATAAAATATATAGAGACTTGAGAAAGGGGTAACAATGGAATGGCATAAAGAAGGTCATAGCTTACATTTATGGAGAAGTATCTAGATTGCCAACAAGTGAAGATTGATCATCAAAGGTCAGATGGCCTAGCCCAAGACAGTGAAATTCCTACTTGAAAGTAGGAGGACATGAATGTGGACTTTGTGATAGGTTTGCCTCATACCCGGAATCAACATAACTCCATTTAGGTGATTGTGGTTAGAATGACAAAGTTTGCTCAATTTCTATTGGCCAAAACTTCATACAGGTCGAGTATGCCAAGTTATATGTTTGGGGGTTGTTAAGATTACATGGTTTGCCATTTTCTATCATATTGGATCATAGTAACCAATTTACTTCTCATTTTTGGGAATTTTAAAAGGGTCTTGGTACCATGGTGAATCTAAGTATGTTTTCCATCCTCAAATGGATGCGCAACACGAAAGAATAATTCAAACTCTAGAGGACATGTAGAGGGCTTGTCTCATGACCCAAGCTTATGACCTAGTCGTAACACGACGAATAAGGGACCCGAAGGCACCTTATCCAAGCCTCTTAGCATTCATATGTATTAAAATAAGTGGAGCAGAATTTAAAAGTAGGGAATGGGACTAAGGAAAACATTCAATCATTTGAAACATTGAAAGAAATCTGGGAAACATTCAACCATTTGAAACATGGAAAGAAGTCAACTCAAAACATATTGTCCAAATATACCATTCAACATAAAGACTGTCATGACCCAAGTCTAGGGCCTAGCCGTGACACGACAAATGGGAACCCGAAGGGACCCCAAACAAGACTCTGAGCATATCATTTACACATCCTTGGTCGCGAAAGTAATTAAACAACAACAAGAGAGAATAAATAGGGATAAAGGGACTAAGGGGAGTCTTTTATAACATAAATCATAAAGAGTCAAATCTCAAAGCATAATTACATCACTTGTCCAATAACACTTCTAAATATAGACTTAAGCCGTGACCAAGACACTTTTTGGCCTCACCCTTTTAGTGTAAAGAGTTCAACATTAAGAAATGACAAAGGCAACAGTAGCATAGCTAATGTCCCTGAACTTTGAGGACTCACTAATAACTTATCTTCAAAGATGTCACAACTAGCCACGGGGAGGATGATCGTGAGGAGCTCCTGTTCCGACATGGCAACATCATGTAGGCATAGAGCATGCGTTAGTACATTTGAACACACTAAGTATGTAGGATGCAATGCAATAAGAGACAGGCAACATAATTAAAATGTATAGACATAGGCAATGGATAGTATATACTAATATGACATGCATAATCAATGTTTAAAGTAAAACATGCTTGTATCGAACATATAACATGTGTAGGAAGAGAACATCATCATAGACCAAGCAAACTAGTAGTTAGAATCTAAGGCATATCACCCCTTTGGGAAGTGATTAAGGAATCTACCCCTCAATTAGTAGATAGGCATACCACCCCCCAATCAAAGTGATTGAGGAATCTACCCCGAAATTGGTATATGAGCATACCAACCCCCATCAAAGTGGTCAAAGTATATATCCCTCAACATGGTATACGTAGATGGACAAGCCACCCCCCATCAAAGTGGTCAAGGTATATATCCTTCTACATGGTAGATGGGATAGCAACCCCCATCAAAGTGGTTGAGGCATATCACCCCCTCAACTAGGTGTGGTCAACTTGCAACACTATAGATACTTTTCATGAAATCAATACATACATACATTCCTTTCATCATCATAAAGTCACTTGACTCAAAGGCTATGCATTAGATTATCAATACTCAAGAACCCTTGACTGAACATTTTATCAAATACTTGGTGGGTGTGTAATGCTAGTTCAAAATTATGCAATTTATGAGTGAAATCATGTAAGAAAACTTAATGTAAGTCAACCCACCAATACTTGGTAATACCCTCATGCAAGATACATTGAAACCCCTCATCAAATCCCATCATAGAACATAGGTTCATAGCTCAAAACATACTTAAACAGTCTACATTTCATGAAACCCCCAACATAGTTTATAATCAATTCATAGTAAGAAGTACCTATAGATCAATCAACTTGAAAACATGCAATTTACATAAAAAAGAAGGTTAGGCACCACAGGTGAAAGGACCCAATGATTGAAACCCACATACCTCAACTTTTAGAGATTTCCTTGATGAAGAATTGAATGAGAACTTGAAGCTTGAATGAATTTCTTAATCCGAAAATAACATTGAAACACTTGAATTTGAGTGAAATATTTGGCTAATTGTTAGAGAGGGTTTTGAGGAAAATCTTGACTGATATAAGGTTGAAAAATGACTAAGTATAAGTGTTTTTACGCATACGAAGGCTTAGGCCCAAAACCCCAAGGCCTTGGACCAAACTAGAAAAACTGGCAACAAAATGTACAGGTCCACGCCCCTGGCCGAATTGCTCCAGGGGCGCGGATCGATTCTATTTTTCGTCATTTGGAAAATCATATTTTGATATGGTTGCTCTAAAATTGGGGTTATACCCATTTTTCACTAAATTTTCCCCCTAATCACGACTATAAAGTTGGATTTTTAATATCACGCATGAATTTTGAGATATATGAAAATTACAAATTTGGGCATTTTTGAGGCACATTTTTGGATACTTTTTGGAGCGTTTCAATATCTCCCCCTTGGGAACATTCATCCCCAAATGTTAATGAAACATACATGAGAGAAGTAATCAAGATAATTTTAGCCCAACACATGAACACAACAAATGAAATAAAACACAATTTCAAAAATCTCAAGTGTCAAAATCACCATGAACTTATCATCATAAACATGAATGCACGCAAATAAAATAAGATCTGAAACATAAGACTTGAAATCATATAGAGGACTTAAATTAGTACCTTAGGCTTGAGTAGAGCTTTTGTATGTCAGCCTCGGCTTCCCATGTAACACTCTCAACTTGATGGTTTCTCCAAAGGACCTTGATGGAAGCAATATCCTTGTTCCTCAACCTCTTCACTTGTCTATCCAAAATTTCTACCGAAACATCTTCATAAGTCAAATTGTCTTCAACAACACCCATAACATCAAGAGGCGTAATAGCACTTGGGTCACCCATACACTTCCTCAACATAGACATATGGAAGACCGTATGAACCATAATCCATTCCACTAGGCAATTTCAACTCATAAGCCATCTTACAAATCCTCCTCAACACCCTATAAGGACCCACAAATCTTGGACTCAATTTATCCTTCTTACCAAAATGAACCACACCCTTTATGGGTGAGACCTTCAAGTAGATTCAATCACCAATATTAAACTCAAGATCCTTTCTCATCACACCGGCATAGGACTTTTGTCGACTTTGGGCTGTTTTTAACCTTTCCCTTATCATCCTCACATTCTCCAGGTCCTCTATAACTAGATCCAGACCTAACAAAGCCATTGCCCCACCTCGAACCATCCAACTGAGGATCTACAACATCTACAATAGAGAGCCTCAAAAGGAGCCATACTAATGCTTGAATGATAACTATTATTGTAAGCAAACTAAATTAGTGGATGATAATTATCCCAACTATCCTTAAAATCCAAAACACAAGCTCTAAGAATATTCTCAAAGAGTTCGAATAGTTCTTTCAGCTTGGCCATCCATTTGAGGGTGAAAGGCTGTACTAAGCTTTACCTTGGTACCAAGACCTCTTTGGAAGGACCTCTAAAAGTGAGAAGTGAATTGAGCATCACGATCTAATATGTGTTGTTCCCTAGCACATGCAAGTGTATGTGGTCTCACAGGTAATATAGTGGCCTTAATTAAAGAGCCGGGTTGTCAAACCCAAAGGATTTGAATAAAACCAACAGTCAATTTCAATAATCGCACTTATGGTGCTTTTGGTAAAAATTTGTGTAATTAAGTAAAATAAATGTAAAGGACCAATTTCTACTAACTAATCTGAAGTTTACTGACAAGATATCAATTAACGACCAATTCTAGGGTAGTGGCTTTTACGACTCCATTTAGTCTTTACAATGTCTATCTATGTCTATGTTCCTGATTATTGATTCATGGGGTTTAAATTACCTGAATAGGGTTGCACACCTCTGCTGGCCTACTGTTATTGACTGCCTAACTACATCATTGAGCGGGGATAGACAAACCAATAAAAATGTATAAAGTTATCTTCCCATATTATGAATCGAGAAGGATAGTTGTCACATGTCTCCCTCATGCGAATCAACCTAGTTTCCTAGTCGTAAAAGTTCCCTATACTACTGCATTTTGTCCACTCCAACATCTCTTGAATCTAGAGTGAACAACTAATGTACTCCCTAATTGGCCAGACTCAGAAGTATAGATAAAAATAGCATAGGAATAATCAAAAGAACCCATTCTTAGATATTTAAAGTTAAGAACTACATATTGTCTGTGGCTACAACCCCCTAAATATGGAGACTTAGCCACTCATGATCATGAAATACACCATGATTGATATAGAAAGCATAAAATCCCAAAGAATCAATATTAAACTAACCAAAATATTCTGAGAAAAGGGTTCTCCATCGTCTCTCTGAGTTTCTTGCGTAAAAAACAGAATGTAAACCTAGAGTCTGTAATAGAATAATAATAAAAAATCCTACAACTCGACTTTCTTGCATCGTGTCCTCAGGTCCGCGATGTGGACCCCTTGTATTTACTGGGTTTCCGCTTAACTTGCTGATGGGGCAATTTTACACATCTTTTGCGCAGGTCCACGACGTGGACCTTGCACATTTTTCAGCTTCACGGCTTTTCTGCATTTTTCAACTTCCATAACTTTATTCTAAGTCTGCCATGTGGATTTTAGTCTTTTGGCTGCTTCTACTGACTTTTATCTTTCAAATTCTAGGCTGTATTCTTCCGTCAAATTCGGGTTTAACTCTGGACTTTTCCTATTTAAAGTGAAATCCTGCAAAAACACAACCAACCAGCGAACTCAGCCTTGCGTTAGCAAAATAAGAGAAAAATACACTAAAACACCTACACTCCATGACTTTACACTCTAACTTGTCTCTATTTATGGGCATTATTTGCTAATTAGGCGTATAAATATGTCTAAGATCACCACCCCACACTTAGAGCTTTTCCTGTCCTTGGGCAAATTAACACACATGCATGAGACTCCTTACGGTACTATGTACATCAAACATCCTGCGACCATACTCTTTGAACCATGATGAACAACTTTTAGTGTCCTTGGCAGAGACTACTCGCTCCTAGCACTCATGTATGCATGCAAACTCATGTAGAATGTTTAATAGTTCATCTAGTTGCTGACCTGCGATGATTATATGCCCTTACTAAGAAAGAATTAGCCATACAAACCACAAAGAACCTAGACAAAAGATTAAAAATGGGTACACAAACAACTCTCGCTCTCCGACAAGATATCTCATGTTGCTCTTAGATTCCATAGGCTTGCCCTTAATGTAACACTCAGACCTAGCTGGAATTTTCCTTAGAAGATCATGTAGGTCTTTGTTTGGTTGTAATGTAGGCTGCGAGCAGGTAAGATACATTTATGGATATGGCTGACACGACTCAATTCCCAAGCGCTTACAGCACATACTTCACTTTCTCTTCTTTCTCACTTTCATTCCTCTTTACTCAACACCCCTTGATACCACTTCCCTACACAAGTGTTCCAATTCATTTATATATAATCAACTGACAATACTGAACTATAATACGAAAATACCCTATATATATAAAAATAAAATTTATTTATTTAGGGTTAGAACAGTATGTATTTGCGATGGATCCGTGACGCAGAGGCATCGCGGATCAACACTGTTAGGTTGAACTGGAGACTGGCCAAAACAATGTGCATCCACGTTTGCTACGAAATACAGAGGCAACACAGACCAACACTGTTTAGTCAACTCCTTTATTATTTTTTTCTTTTTATACTTCACTATTGCTCAGCCCTCGAGTGTCTATTCAAGTTCTCTCTCCTCTGATTCATCATGCTTAAATGCTTAGGAATTAGGATCAAACACAGATAGTTTACCAAAGAAAAGAGATTGGCTTGAATTTCGGTTAATCAAAGAATAGGCTAAGGGTCAAAAAGGCTAAATAAGGGTATTTCAATTCAGAGGATATAACAGTGTTACACTATTTGCTACCAAAGAATTGCCTCGATCCTCCTCCTCTAATTCCAACTCCTACCAAGTCCAATCTACATCACGGGCAAGTTCTAGAACTCATCACAATAGAGACTTACAATTTTCCTCACTCGCTCTTTGCACACTTTCATCACAAGATTAGCACTAGAGTTCGTATTATTGTATTCACATGAATTCAATCAATTAAGCATATATACACTTGTGATATACACGCATCAAGCATCTACTTTTAAACTAGGTTCAAATGTTTATGCTCGATGCTTGTTTATACATTACCATACTCTACATGAACTCGATTCGACAAATGCCCTCAGGACAGTCATCATCCATCCATCATAGGGACCCCATCACTCAACTATGACTAAATACAAGCAACTACCATCAAATCAGCGCATCCATATCATAATACCAATCAAGCATTCATGCACAACATCATTAATAGTCACTAATTACAGACCCTAATTAAAAGAAAAGATGTCCAACATAAACAATAAACTTGATACTAGGAAATAGAAAGGGTCTTAATACATGCCAATAGAAATAGAAGCATTATCAATAAATGAATCCCCACCCCATACTTAAACATAACACTATCCCCAATGCTAACCATACGAAACCTGTGAAGTGGTGATCCTGGTGCTCACTTATCATTGGGCCCTGGTAGAATGGGCTCACCCCCCAAGTAGACGGTGGCTCATCAGTTACCTCCTCATCCTCGGAGTCTTTCTCATTATGTACATCCCTCGGGTTCATGGGTACATCATCCTCCACTGGTTTGATGAAGCTTGGTCCACTGCCCAAGATTGCTTTGGCATGGGCATTGAGAGGGTATCGAACCTTAACATCCTGAAAATCTTGACGTGTAGAGGGGCGACCACAGTCTGGTACCTCAGCATCTTGAGCCCGTACATGCGGTCACTAATCAACTCATCCCGGTAGGCTCTCTCGGTAGTGGTGAGCACCGAGCCCAAAGATACATCAAGCCCCTTGATGTGGGTGGCAACATAAGGTGGGGCCTGGATAATAGGCTAATAATCAGCTTCCTCCTCCGGGACACCTGCCATATGACATAATTGAGCTATAAGGCCCCCGAATGCATACCTGTAACCTTTGTGGGTTTTTCGCCTTCCTCATAGCTAGCCTAAAAATGGTGCCATAGTTCAATGCCATCCCTTTCATGAGTGTATAGGTGAGGCACACTCGATCCCTCATCACGTTTGTGAAATGCTGTCTTGGGAAAAATGAATGTCTCAGCAACTTGACCCAAACTCGAGCCTCCTTTAACATGTGAGCAAATGGGAATGACAGGTGATAGCCCCTCTCTGCATGTCAGACCCATTTAGATGTGGAGGTTAGTCCTGCAAGAGTATGTCTGATTTCCCATTATGGTGGGCAAAGGCATAGCTCATTGAATACACCTGCGGAGACCTCTTCAGGGGTGCCAAGGACCTTGTTGATAGCAAGAGGTTAAAAGTTTACCTCCATTCGTCGAACAACGACAGATTAGGACCTCAAATCCTTGCTTATGTTAGTCATACGGGCTACAACTCAACAATCCAACATGACTCTCTATTAACAAAGCATGCCAATCCACCCTAACACCACTAACCATTAGTTTCATCAAGCACATGATCACATCATACACACTTACACCAACAAATATTGATAAGTATTAGTTCAACCCCTGAGCACAGTACTCTGTCGCACTTACTCTTTGGCACAATATATCCCACACTTAAATTGTGGCACCATGTAGCATCCCCACACCAGTGCATTTAATGCCCCACTCACGAATTTAGTCCCATCACAACTGACAATAGCCCAGCAAATACAAGACAACACTCTAGGCACACACATCACCAAGATTAGTTGATTTCCCCCTTTTTCCCCAATTTCTATCCCAAAATCGGGGTAGGGTTTGCAACCCAAACAAAGAAGCACATCAATCACTCCTATTAACAAAATAATCTAAGATAAGACATGTCCAAAAAGTATTAATCCACAAATAATCCATAAACAAAGCAACCCACTTCGATTTAACCCTACAAACATGAATAATTGCATACCTTGAAGCATTGAAAGCAAGCAAATTAGAGTGGAGGAAACGTACCTTGGGAAAAGAATAGACTTGCACAGAAAAGAAGTTGACAAACTTGTGTGACACAGATTAGTTTGAATTTAAGGTGAAAGAGGGAAGAAGAATAAGAAAAGTGGTGAA
>JAOTQJ010000001.1:13715339-13730418 GCA_025642045.1 Solanum sejunctum | reverse complement strand
ACAAGATGCTCCATCTCATTCATATGGATAGCTGGTGATCTTGCTTGAAGATTAATGATGAGTCCTCATGCTTTTAGAGCGAGCCTAAACTATCTTACTTCTTTTACTTTAATGTGTGTTGCAAACTTGAGACTATTTCATTTTCAATTTGTTAAGGGTGAGCTAACAACATGTCCATAGACTTAGTCTGTAGTACTTCACTTAGATGCATGATGGATATTGTATGCATTCTGAGTCAACTTACTTCATTATATTATGCTATGTTCCTTGGATTTCTTATAAGTTTCTGTTTAGGTTCGGTTTATTGTTTTACCTTATGTATGCTTGATATGCTAAGAGGCTTGGTTGGGGTTCTATGGGGATCCTAATCGTCATGTCGCACTTAGGGTCTAGCTTGGATCGTGATAGTAATTCTCCATAATTGATTGAATCTATATATGCCTTACGATGTAGTTAGATTTCCAATTGTCGTAGATGGTTAGAGGTCGAGAGATCCCGACCATATTATTATCCTCGTAAATCAACAACTAGATAACCAAATAAGTTAATAAAATTAATGGTAAACATGATAATTAGTTTGACCATAACCCTAGATCAATTCATTCATAAATTGTGTGAGAATTATCTCTCTTGATTAATTGTTCATCAGTTATTAATTTTATTTTTATTTTTAGCCTAGCTAATTTAAATTTATCTTTAAAAATTATTTGTTTAAATAAATAAATAGGATTAGTATAATTTAGTAAATGATCGACATCCAACTCCTAAAAAGAGTCACTTTATTACTTATACAAGCACATATACTTGTTTGTGTGAATATATTTTGCATATGTTTATCTTTCATATCTTTACTTATTTTATGTATCCAATGAATGCTAAAATGCTTGCTTGGGATTCTTCGTGATCCTAATTTGTCATGTCACGTCCAAGGGCTAACTTGAGTTGTGACAGTACCAAACAAGCCCTTATAGTTTTAAGTGCTTATAGGCATTAGTCATATTTCGTAAATGTATTTTAAAGGTTTAGGATCTAATTGGACATGACAATTTATCATTATTATTTTCTTAAAATCACTTTATTAAAAAAATGTTTGATCATGAAAATTTCAAATATAAATTTAAGTTATATTTATAATTTGAAAAGCATTTAAAATCCTATTTTCACCATCACTTTTTTTACTTGTACTAAATTAGTCATTTTCAAATTTTTACCCTTAAGTTTTTTATTTTTATAAAATAACTCTATTAAAACTACATATGTTTTATGTTTTTTAGGATAAGTATACTCAAATATTTGACTATCTATTTGAGATATCATTCTCGTAAAATGTCTTTGCTTGTATCTAAAAAACGTAAATATAAATTTTGAATTTTTTTACAAGAAGTATGAGTGTATGACCAAATACAATTTCATCTCCAAGATTATCAAATAATTTATTATTATTATTATCAACCACTCTTCATTACAAAAATAATGATCAAATATAATATCAATAATATTTTTTAATTATTATTTTCATGATCAAACACCCAATTTACTCGAACACATTTAAAATTCAACAAAAATAGAAAAGGAATGAACCAAAATGCCTCCCCATTTATGGAAATGTTCAACAAACATCAATTTAGCAAAAGACAAGACTTTTTCCTCTTTTTATTGATTAGACACCTCCTCCTTTAATTTGCTCGACTTCACTTCCAATTGCTTCACTGGTTTTTTTCTTTTTAGAAAAGGAATGTCAACTTTATTGTCCTATCATTCTAAGTTCAATCCTTCTTTTATACACACAAATTTACCTATTAGGTATAGTCTATATCAAATTTGATGAGGTATATGAATACAACAAGCTTATTCCATGTTAAACTAAACTTCTTATAGATTAGGAAATACAATCAAAACGTCTCGATAACATTCAATATTTGCTTTAAATTATATTACAATTATCTCTAAAAATAATATTTTAAGATTTAAAAAATAAAATTGGATAGTAAATTTTCATAGAAATGACAAATATTTAGTAATAAAACACTGGCCTAAAGTTATAAAAAGAGAAAAAAGGATAGGATTAGAAGATTATGGAAGGACTATTTTTTATCAGACCATCCTCTAAACAATCAAACGTTGATTAATAGCGAATATGAAAATGAGTTATATATGTATTAAATTCTATATAAATAATATTATATTTAATAATTGATTTAAAGCTAAATTATTCATTTATGTGATAATTTATAATTTAGAAACTTAGATAACTAATACTATTCACAATTTTATGCAAGAGAGATAAAATAAGCAGTAGTACACAAATGAAATGCTATTTAACTAATATCTGCATTAAATAAATATACAAATTTGCTCACCACTATTTCATATCATAGTTATATAATTTTAACCCGCTGGCAAAGGATCCTCCAAATTATAAAAAAAAATATAGTAGTAATTGGTTACCTGGTGGCGTTATTGGGACGCTCTTTGTTGTGAGAATAGAAAAATGATTTTGGCAGTCCTAACAAAGAATAAAGAATTGGTCAGAACGAAGGCACTGTAATCTTCACAAAAAAGTAACCATTTTCTAAAAAGGCTTCCTTACTCAGGGTATATCCCCTTGCCATTTTCTTACACTACTTTTTTTTTCTCCTGCTAGGAAGTCAGCTGCAAACATTGTCTTGTGTATCAGACTTTGTTTTTTCTTGTCAAATTTAGCATTAGATCGACAGTCCTAGATGTTATCTTGAGGGTTTGACCCAAATTCATTTTTTTGTTTGTGCTAAATCTGAAGCTGGGCATCGAGTTTTGTTCAAAAATTGAATGGTAGAATGGAAGAAACAAGTGTTTCAGCTAAAGTTGCAACACCCCCAACTGAGGAGTTGCTAAAGAAGATCCAAGAATTGGAGGCAGGGCATGCGCAGTTAAAACAAGAGATATCTAAGCTTATGGTTTCAAATGATGGCACCTCACTGAGGCAAAGGTCTCATTCTATTTCCCCACAACGCCCACCTCGTCTTAAGGGTTCTAATGAACCATTAGGGAAAAAGGGTTCCACTTCCTTCCGCCATTCATCACCCTTGCAAAGAGAGGGCAGTAGTAAAACTGAGCTTTCAGCTGCCGTGAAGTTTACTGATAAACAGTATTTGAGCATATTGCAATCAATGGGGCAAGCAGTGCATATATTTGATCTCAATTATCGATTAATTTACTGGTAACTACTTCTACTGGACTTGCTATTTCTGGAAAAATGTCTGCTCATTTCTCCTCTGTTCCGTCTTTTTAGTGTTATAAACGATAACTTTTTCCTATATATATGTAGTATCTTGTTGCTTGCCTTTCCTTTTTATTGGTAGGGACTTGGGAGAGAAAAGAAGGAAAGACCTTAATAGGCATTAGTTTTGTCTTGGATAGGGTTCACAACCATGAGGTCTCTAGTTCAAATTTCCTGGGAGGCAAAATCACTAGGCGAGTCTTTCCAATTTGTCCAAGCTTTGGTGGATAGAATTACCTGGTACCTGTGCTGGTTGGAGGTAGCAGGTATCCATGGAATTAGTCATTGAATCTTTATATTGTATCCACTACATATTTAGGATTGACACTTAGTTGTATTCATATGCTTACATTAGGCCCGTGTTTGCTAGGATTTTTTTAGTTTTTTTAAGGATTTGTATGTTAAAAGAAAATGTAGTGAACCTCTAGTAGTAGAGAGCCTTGATTAGTCTTTTAAAAAACAATGCACAATATCTTGGCCTTCCTCAGAACATGACACTTTTTATTCAGTGTACTACCTGAACACCCTCTATACTTTGGCTATTTGGTAGCTTTCACCCCCTGGACATTGACATTGCTAAGAGAGTGGATACACTTTCCCTAGGGCTGCTTGATGAAAAATCAGCAAACAGTTCCCAAGTGGAGTTTTTTTGAACCATTAATTTCCACAGTCACATACAGTGGTTTATTTGTTTCAACTGTGTATTACTTCTTAATGTACTATATATATTTTACCTCAACTTTTATTTTCCTTATTTATCTTTAGATGTAACAACTATTTATTCCATTTGTATTCTTTTTTCTGGCGAATTCTCCCAAAATCAGGTATAGGTGGTAATATAGTTTAGGTGTACATTGAATAAAAGGTGTCAGCTATGGGCGTTCCCTAAGTATTTTACCTAAAAATAGAACTATGTATAAAGGAATGAAACCAGTCCTAATGGAGCATAGTGGAAATTGAGGATTCATATGTATGATTTCAACTACTTGATGCATGGTTGTTATTATTGTTGAATCTTTAATAATGTAGGACTAAATCATAAATTTACTTCCTTTGCGAAATTGGCTTGCAATGGTGTGCAGGAATCGAAGTGCTGAGCAACTATATGGTTATTCAGCTGCCGAAGCTATTGGGCAGGATCTTCTTGAGCTGATAACAGACGCTAAGGATCATGCTGTGGCTAAAATCATTATACACAGAGTGAAAATGGGTGAGAATTGGACTGGACAATTCCCTGTGAAGAATAAGCAAGGGGACAGATTTTTAGTTGTAGCAACAGATACTCCACTTTATGATGATGATGGTACATTTGTTGGAATAATTTGTGTATCAAGTGATGTGATGCCTTTTCATGAATCATCTGCTGAGGTGAAGCATATAAAAGCTGATAAAAGTTCTCGTAGGCCAAGAAGCATTGCTAATGCAACACTTGGACTTGATCCACAACAACCTCTGCAAGTTGCCATTGCCTCCAAAATATCAAATTTGGTTAGTGGATTTGTTTGACATGCTTTCTTTTTCTCGCTTTTCACTTTATTTTTGCTTGTTTGTATGAGATGGCTATGTGCTGATGTGATGAAAACCTCAAATAGGCTTCAAAGATGAGCAATAAGGTTAAGTCAAAAATGAAAACTGGAGAGGGCAGCATCCTTCGGGAAGGTGGAAGTGGAGATAGTCACCATTCTGATCATGTTTTTTCTGACACTGCTCTATTGGATCAAAGGGAAGATGCAAATTCAAGTGGAGCAAGTACACCCAGGGGAGATGTTCACTTTTCTCCATTTGGTGTATTTGGAAATGTTGCAAAAGAGGAGCACTCTCCAGAAAAATCCTCGAGAGATTCTGGAGATGAGAACGAGGGAAAACCTGGGATTTCTAAGATTATAACCTCAAAGGCAGAGGCATGGATGGTTAAGAAGAACTTGTCATGGCCATGGAAAGGCAATGAGCGAGAAGTATCAGAGGCAAAGGCTACACGATTTGTTTGGCCCTGGCTAAACAATGACCAAGATAATGAGTGGAATCATTTCAAGAGTTCTAATGCAGCATCAACACCAGATGATCAGATTATTGAAAGTAACCGTACAGCTACCAATGAGGCTTGGGGATCCTGGTCATCATCATTTAATGTTAATAGCACAAGCAGCGCTAGTAGTACTGATAGCACCACTAGTACTGCTGTTAATAAAGTGGATGCAGATACCGACTGCTTGGATTATGAAATCTTGTGGGAGGATATGACAATCGGAGAACAAATTGGCCAAGGTGTGTCAAATTTTTGTTTACTGGTAAAAATTCTCAAAGATAAGTCTTATCAGGTTACTGGACCCTTTTCTTTTTCTGAGGAATTAGCAAGCATGATGATGCTGTCACTTTCTTTTTTACAGCATTTATAGATGTTTAGTACAATGATCAGAAGTTCAGACAAAACTTAGCAACACTTCTATGCTTATTTTTGAAGCTTATAAACCATTTGCCTATGAAGATCACATTCTTGCATTACAGCTGTCAGATTTATGTCTTCTATTGTTTTACTAGTGTTTCTCATTTCTGTTCTGGCATGCTCAGTTTTCCTTTGTTTGTGTTCAATAGGTTGTTGTGGAACTGTTTATCATGGGATGTGGTTTGGATCAGTATGTTCTCTGCTCTCTTATGACATTTCTTTCATAGAGAATATCCTAAGAAGCTCTGTTTAAGTGTTTTCAAACATATTCTGCAACATGTTGAAATGTCTTGTTATCAGATATCACTTGTATAAGTTATCAAGTTGATTGGAGTTTACACTTGCTTAAAGAAGGCCAGAATGTTGCTTTTTCTCATTACATGCTCCTTTTCAACATTTTATAGTTTAAACTTTGAAAGTTCTTTAAGTCAGTATTTGGATAGTGTTTGACATGCCATTTCTCACATTCTATGAATGTCATTTGAATTCTGTATTATTGGTTACTTTTAAGGAGTAGAACAACCGCTGGTTTACTTTTGTAAAGTGATGTCTTTTTTTTCTTTTTTTTTTGGTAGGATGTTGCGGTTAAAGTATTTTCCAAGCAAGAATATTCTGATGATGTCATATATTCCTTCAGACAGGAGGTCAGTGTGTTCCTCACGAATAAATTTTGAAAAGCTTCTACTTGTGTCCCCTATCAGAAATTCTTTCTCCGAAGCAGTTAAACTATATCAGAGTTATTATTGAGTTTTTTCCTAGTTCTGGGATCATGATAGCCAGGAAGTCTGTAGCTGTAATGAGGTCTAGGATGTGGCAGATCATGGTCCTTTTTTGTGGTAAATGTCAATAAAAAGAATAAACCAGCAAAATATTGTTTACAGAATTGTAGGCTTTCAACAGGTGAGGGAATAATGAAAAAAAAAATTCACAGCCCTGATAGAGTTTTCCTCTGTCCTCTTCATTGATGTGTTGGAAATTGCATTTTGCGGTATGCTAGACCTACACTAGGACTCTAGGTAATCTTTGATAAATTCAGTAAGGTACTAGTTGAATTTTAATTACTCCCTCCGTTTCAATTTGTTGTTTAACTTCTCTTTTAACCTGTTTCAAAAAGCATGCCACTTTCTATATTTAGTAACTGTTTACGCCGAATATCCTACCCGACATTTTTAGACCACAAGATTTTAAGGGCATTTTGGTACATTACACTCATGTTTAGTATATGGCCATAAGGTTCAAAGGTCTTCTTTATTTTCTCGAACATCGTGCTGTGTCAAACTAGAACAAATTGAAATGGAGGGAGTACCTTGTGTCTTTATATTAGAATTAGATAAAGTTGTAGAATTCTAAGTGAACAATTTGGAAGAGAGAGAAATGAATTGTGAAATGAAAAAGTTATTCACATTTTGTGTTAATTACATGTGGACCCTCCCTTATATACAAACACAATACATCACATGCTTTGTAACTAATTATGATTAGTAGTGTAACTAACTTTAACTACCATCATTAACTAACTTTAAAACCTCTAACTAACTACTTGCTGACTCATCACCCTCAATACTCCCCCTCAAACTAGGTGTACTGAAGATATTCATAACACCTAGCTTGGCTAGCAAAAAATCATGTTGAGACCTTCCCAAGGCCTTGGTCAGCAAATCAGCTTGTTGATTTCTTGTATTTATGTAATCTATCCTTATAAGCCCTTGTTGTAGTCTTTCTCGAATGAAATGACAGTCTATTTCAATGTGCTTAGTGTGTTCATGGAAGACAGGATTTGCTGCAATCTGAATTGCTGCTTTACTATCACAATGAATGCCAACTGTGGCTTCTAATTCCAAATGCAGCTCCTTGAACAGATTTGTTACCCATACCACTTCAGCAGTCAAAGTAGCAAGGCTCATGTATTCTGCTTCAGCAGAACTTCTTGAAACAGTACCTTGCTTCTTAGATTTCCATGCTATTAATGACTTCCCATACTTCAATCTGTAACCAGTAACTGACCTCCTTGTATTTGGACATGCAGCCCAATCAGCATCACAATACTCTGTGAGATGTGTGTGTTTTTCAGAACTCATGAGCAATTTCAGACCTGGTGCTGACTTAATATATCTGACTACCCTCAATGCTGCATTCCAATGAGAAACCTTTGGCCTTTGCATAAATTGACTCAAACACTGGACAGAGAAGGCTATATTTGGTCTAGTGTTTGTGAGGTACAAAAGCTTCCCAATCATTCTTACATCAGGGAACAACTCATCATTAGCATCAGTAGGGGAATCTGCACTTGTGAGCTTCATATTACACTCCAAAGGTGTTGTTGCTGGTTTGACTCATGCTAGTCCAGCCTCAGACACTAGCACAAGAGCATATTTTCTTTGGCTCATGACAGTACCTTGTGCTGATCTACTGAATTCAATCCCAAGGAAATATTTCAATTCCCCTAAATCCTTGATATTGAAGTAGAGATGTAACACCCCTTTTGTTTCTTGTATCAGCTTGTAATCATTTCCAGTAATCAGTAAATCATCCACATAGACCAATACTATCACCAGAGATGATCCTTTTCTCTTAGTAAACAAAGGAGTAGTCTAGATG
Source organism: Solanum sejunctum (assembly GCA_025642045.1). NCBI lineage: Eukaryota > Viridiplantae > Streptophyta > Magnoliopsida > Solanales > Solanaceae > Solanum > Solanum sejunctum. Next base: position 13,722,118 of record JAOTQJ010000001.1, on the reverse strand, counting down.
ACTCTGAATGTATCCTGATTGTGACAATGCAGCAGTCAATTTGGCATTCCATTGTCTGGATGCTTGTTTGAGTCCATAAAGAGACTTAACAAGCTTACACACCTGATACTCCCTCTTGTTGGCAAACCCCTCAGGCAATTCCATATAGACTTCATCAAATAAATCTCCCTGTAGGAATGCATTGAAAACATCCATTTGATAGATCATCCAATTCTCAGCAGTTGCTATTGCAATAATAGATCTGACATTGACCATTTTCACCACAGGTGAAAAGGTTTCTTGATAATAAATGCCCTCTGTTTGACTATATAACTTAGCTACCAACCTTGCCTTGAATCTGTCAACCTCTCCATTTGCTTTATACTTTATTTTGAAGATCCATCTGCAGCCTATAGCCTTTTTACCTGGTGAAAGCTGTACAATCTTCCATGTACCGTTGGCTTCAAATGCATCAATCTCTTGCTTCATGGCTTCTATCCACCTTGAATCTTTGATGGTTTCCTCATAGTTTCTTGGTTCTGTATCTGATGACATGTTGCTCAATTAAGCTTGAGAAGAAGTGGAAACCGATCATAGGAAACATAGCTGGCCAAATAGTATGGATGAGCAGGTTTAGACACAGTTGTCACATAATCCGTCATCCAGATGGGTGGTCTGGATATTCTGGTGGAGGTTCTTTGAGCTATAATGCCTGTGGTACTGGAATTCCCTGCTGAATTACTCACTCTTGTCATCTCATTCCCACTGGCATCTTCAAGAGCATGAATTGAGGTCCCCTCTAAGTCTAAGCCAGTCTGCAAAAAGGAGTCATCTGCAGTACCATTATTCTCAGGAACAATATCTGCAGCACCATGATCTTCATTAATAGTAGGTGTAGTTGTCAGCAAATCGTCATAATCAGTGAGTGGTGGATCCAAAAAGAGAGGCACATGCTTGGACTTCATCATACTGAAAGGGAACACATTCTCCTTGAAAACAACGTCTCTGCTCACTATGAACCTTTTGTGACTTATATTGTATAAAAGATAGCCTTCCTGAGTAGCTGGATATCCCATCATGACATAGGCATCTGCTCTTGATGAAAACTTATCATTCTTGACCAAATTGGTTGCATAACACAAGCATCCAATTGTTCTCAGATGGTCCAATTGTGGTTTAACCTTGTGGAATACTTCATATCGTGACTGTTTGTGTAACACTTCAGTAGGCATTCTGTTGATTAAGTACACAGCTCCTAAGACACATTCTCCCCAAAATCTGATTGGGATTGAACCTTGAAATCTGATAGCTCTTGCAACTTCCAGAATATGCCTATGTTTCCTTTCCACCACTCCATTTTGCTGTGGAGTGTGTGGAGAACTGCTTTCATGAATGATCCCAAGAGATGTAAACAATGCACTACATTCCTTGTTAAAGAACTCAGAACCATTGTCTGACCTTATCTTCTTTATTTGCCTATTAAACTGATTTTTAACTAAGACAATAAAAGATTTTAAGGTAACCAATACATCACTCTTGAACTTCAACAAAAACAACCATGTCATTCCTGAATTATCATCTGCAACGGTTAGAAAGTACCTAAAATCACTGTGTGTAAAAACCTTGTAAGGCCCCAGACATCAAAGTGAATTAGATCAAAGACTGCACTACTCTTATTCATACTAGTAGGAAATGAAAGTCTAGTTTGTTTGGCCATAGGGCATACTGGACAAGCATCACATGTTGCTCCACTTGTTTCTCTATTCACCAGAGATAAAAGCTTCAACACCTTGATAGATGGATGACCCATCCTACTATGTCATAGCATACATTTTGCATCATCAGTAGTTGCCACCAAGGCTGTATTATTATCAGCAACATCTCTTGTAGAAGGAAAACTGTTTGGGAAGTAGTACAAACCATCTATCCCCTTACCAATCCCCTTCACCTTTCCACTGAAGAGGTCCTGCAAAACACAAAATTCAGGAAAGAAACAAACAGAACACTACAATTGTCTGGTTAGTTGTGACACTGAGAGTAGATCATGCTTGAAATAAGGTACCACCAAAACATTTTCCCGTGTACCACAAGTTGGAATCATAACTCCCTGAATGTGTTACTAGAGTAGTCTGTCCAGTGGGCAAAAGTACTTTCCTCCCTGAATTCCTGTTAGTAACACTATCCAGCATGCTAATTTTAGATGTCATGTGTGAGGTTGCCCCAGAATCAACAATCTAGCTATCTATCTTATCAGTCATATAATCCTGATCACTAGCACTCATCACATTATAAGAATCAGCATTCTTTGTAGCAGAAACAACAATGTCAGTGTTTGTGACATTACCTGCCATATTTGCCATGTCTTCAACCCTTTCTTCTTCATTCAGAATCTTCAAAATCCTCTGATTTTGGCTTGGAGTATAAGTTTTTTGCATAGCCAATGTCTTCAAGCCTGTGCGTACAGAGTTAACATCATGTGAAATAGGTGCACATTTCTGTTCTTCAGCAACATATCCAAAAGCATCCTCATTCTTCAAGTCCTTGTCTTCCTTTTCCAATTGCACATTGTTTGCCACTCCTTTCTCTTTGTTTGAACTAAATCCTTTGTTTGAACTTGTGAACCCTTGATCTGATTTCTTCTTAAACTTCCAATCATCAGGATACCCAATAAGCTTGTGACATATGTTCCTAGTATGTCCATGTAACTTGCAATGATCACAAAATAGATTCCAGTTAACCTTCTTCCTTCCATTAGCATTGTAGTTACCTTTCTCATAGTTAGTACGACCATCAGTATACGTACCTCCACTTCCCACATTTCCTCTTCCTGCATACAAAGTTGTTGCCTCAACTACATCTCCATTTGTACTCGTACTTGAAGTGATTCTCTGACTCTCATCTGCCACAACCATCGCATATGCTTTGCTAACACTTGGCAGGGGGTTCATCATCAAAATTTGGCTATGCGCATGGCTAGATACCTCACTCAATCCCATTAGAAAAGCAAACAATCGCAAATATTGTAGATGATCTATATAGGCTCTGGATCTATCACAATTGCATGATGGAGGTGGTACAAGAGCATCGAAGTCATCCCTCATCAATCTCAATTTAGTAAAGTAAGCTGAGATGGACAAATTACCTTGATGAATTGTACAGATTTCTCTGTGTAGCTGGTAACTTCTAGATCCATTAACCTTATCAAATTGTTCCTTCAGATCTTCCCAAACCATTGCAGCATCTGAGGCATACACAATTCCACTGAGTAGTTCCTTCGAAACAATGTTCATGATCCGCGCAAGGACAAATGCATTGCACTTCTCCCATTGCTCATCTAATTCCGGCGCATAATTAGCTTTCCAGCGTGCCCCTAACACAAATCCAAGCTTGCTTTAGCTCTGAGATTGATCATCATCGACCTGCTCCATAGTGAGTAGTTCGATCCAGTGAGTTGTACCGTGGTTAATACACACCCAGTTGTATCAAATGGGTAGAGATAAAGAGGATGATTCCTCTTTGATTCAATTACTTCTAGTGTCTCTGCAACTGTAGCAGTTGGTGTTGGAGCTGGTGTACTACTTGAATCCGCCATTGATGTCTCTCTTTGATTAGCTTGCAACTTGAATCAAACAATTATTGATTCCGAAAGCTCTGATACCATGAACAATTTGGAAGGGAGAGAGAAATGAACTGTGAAATGAAAAAGTTATTCACATTCTGTGTTAATTACATGTGGACCCTTCTTTATATACAAACACAATACATCACATGCTTTGCAACTAATTATGATTAGTAGTGTAACTAACTTTAGCTACCATCATTAACTAACTTTAATACCTCTAACTAACTACTTGCTGACTCATCACCCTCAATAAAAAGCTGCTTAATCAAACTCACATATCTACTGCTAATAGTGATGCAATAGTCTTAAGCTCTCGATTCTTACACTTCATATCAGCGGTAAAGTTCAATGTGTTAACCAGTCAGTCACCCATTGGTATTGCCACATAGAGTAAAGGGTGGTCAATTGAACACCCTTCATCGGAAAATTGTGGCGAGTATATTGAGAATTATACTGTGTTATGTAAGTCAGATGATGAACTTCCTGGTTGTCACACTCACCTTGAAAAGTATCAAAAGATCTCTGCTTAGAAGTACTTCCCTTGCTCATGTCTGTGTTTCTGTGACCTCAAATAAAAATTCTATGGTTCTATAGTTCTCATTTTTGTTTTGATTAATTTTATTCTAGTTTCCTTCTGTCACTTTCTACTTTGGTACTGACTAATATTGTACTAGAGGATTCCTGTTAATAAAAATGTTGTTATAATAAAGCACTGTATTAAGCATCATTTCATGTGATATTTGCATGGAATCATCTGAAGGACTAACATGTCTTTCTAGAAGAGTTTTATACCAGATATAACATATCCTTTTCAGTTTTTAACTCATGCAGGACCATTGGTTTTCTTTTCTAAGAGAGATTTCACTTGCTTTTCTGCAGGTGTCACTGATGAAACGTCTCCGACATCCAAATATTCTTCTTTTCATGGGTGCGGTAACTTCACCTCAACGCCTTTGTATTGTGACAGAGTTCTTGCCACGGTGAATTCTTAATTCTTTTAACCATTTTTTTGAGCTCATATTTTATGTGATAATGTGTGTATATTACGATGATATCATGTAATTTACAAACTATTTCCGTTTTTAATTGGTGCAGAGGAAGTTTGTTTAGGTTACTACAAAGGAATGCATCCAAACTAGAATGGAGACGACGTATTCACATGGCTCTAGATATAGTGAGTTCCTATAAAATCTGCAATACGTAAAACATCTCATATTATGCATAATATCTTGGGTCCCTTTGAATTTGTCACTTTTCATTTAGTGCACGTCTGAATTATTTGTCCTAATTACCCACCTGTACTTAACTATTTGGTACTCTTGTCCCCTGACCAATCTCACCTGATGGAGGTGAGAGTCGTGTGGCACACAACATTTTTGTAAAATAACATACATCTTGTTACCTTTTTATATCCTTTATTTTTTGAAACATCTTTTTATAGTCAAATTTGTTAAAAAAAAAAATGGGTGGAACTTCATTATTGAGACGACGACAACAACATATCCAGTAAGAACGCACAAGTGAGGTTTGAGGAGGATAAAGTGAGGTTTGAGGAGGATAGAATGTATCCAGAACTTACCTCATAGAGGTAGAGAGGCTGTTCTTGAGAGACCCTCAGCTCAAGTTCAGGTATTCCAGATATAAAGAAGAAAATATAGCATCACAACAAAACAGTGTACAATCTACCATAAGTGATCCAGAGGCAAAATATGCATTGTATAATAAGAAGCAAAAAGTTCATAATTAGAACAAATAAATATAGTATTTGACTGCCAATTAGCGGTTGGAAAATACCCCCACTTGGAAGCTAATTTTTTATTTTCTTCACTCCATGGGCCTACAAGAGTGTTTACCACATCCTTTGCCATGTTAAGCTTCCAGGGGTGATAGCTGTCAAGCCCAAGGTAGTTCAGGTATGCACCGAATAAACGGTGCCAAGTTCAGGGGGCTTCCGCAGAATTATTTCTTTCATATCATCATGAATAGTATCCACTATTTCTACTGGAAAAACATTATTTCTACTTTTCCTTTTCAGGATCTTTGGATATGTTTTCAGATTATGCTTTCTTTTCAATAATATAGTATTTGTCTGGGATTTTGCATTACCAAGGTAAATTATGTTATTTGATTGTAATGTATTTATATATGCTGCTTCTTCAGGCTCGTGGCATGAACTATCTTCATCATTTCAACCCACCTATAGTTCATCGGGATCTGAAGTCTTCAAATCTTCTTGTGGACAAGAACTGGACCGTTAAGGTTAGACTATCATTTTTTTTCCAGCTGAATATCCTTGACAAACCCCTAAACCTGTTCACTTGGAGGTTCTAGATGTATTTGATATTCTTACTATACAAATATATGTCTATAGGTTGGGGACTTTGGTCTCTCGCGTCTTAAGCATGAAACATATCTAACAACAAAGAATGGGAAAGGAACGGTATTCAACTTTGACTGAGGACCTCCTTTTGTTATCATATCAATTTGAGCTTCTTTAGTTGACCTGTATATTCAAACTTAAAGTGCCTGGCTGACTTTGTGTCAAACTTCATTTCTGTTGCAGCCACAATGGATGGCTCCAGAAGTTCTTCGCAATGAACCTTCAGATGAGAAGTATGCCCACAATAAGAGTTTAAATCTTTTTGGTGGATTTCATGCAGATTTCCTAATAATTAATGATGTTTCTTCTTAAATGGATAATTATATTCAGGGCTGATATATACAGTTTTGGTGTTATACTATGGGAACTTGCCACGGAACAGATTCCTTGGGATAACCTCAACTCAATGCAGGTATTTTCGTCTTCACGAAAATTAACTTGGATTACATACCGATGATGAAACATCAAAAGGAAATGCATTCATAAAATCGAGCATCTGAAAACAGTTATTGGATTTACTTCAGGTGATTGGAGCTGTAGGATTCATGAATCAGCGGCTAGATATCCCCAAGGATGTTGACCCACAGTGGGTTTCCATTATTGAGAGCTGTTGGCATAGGTTTGTATTTTATTCTATTTGCCGTCATGATTTGTTTAAATAAATCAAAGTCTTTATTGAGAATGTAATTATTGCCCTATTTGTACTGGTGCTTGTGTCCTTGACAAGCTGTACTGGCACTACATGTAAACATATAGGATATTTCCTGATGGTTAGAGAAAAAGAAAATGGCCTCCAAA
>JAOTQJ010000001.1:13671205-13707762 GCA_025642045.1 Solanum sejunctum | reverse complement strand
AAATTTTTGTAAAATTCCTTAGCTGTCATAAGTAAAGATTCAGTATAAGTGGTTGTCGCGGTGTCCTATCGGCACCATTCACGACCCCTGGGTTGGGTCGTGACAGTACGTATGCTAAGGAATTAATTCAAAAGTTCGGAATGGAAAATGCCAAGTCTATCATTACTCCTATGAGCCCTTCCTGCAACTTAGACTTGGATAAAAATGGTTAGAGTGTTGATGAGTCCATGTATAGAGGCATGATGGATCTCTTCTTTATCTTACAGCTAGCAGACCTAATATTATATTTAGTGTCTATAAATGTGCCATTTTAATCTACTCTTGGTGAAATTAAATCTCTAGTTCGTAGAAAGAGAATTTTTTGGAACCTGAAATCTTTGATGAAATTTTTGAAATCCACTGCTTTGGGGTCTCTTCCCCTGTTAAAACTTCTTGGCCCTCTAACTTCGACATCTCTTTTGAAGATGCTAAGAAACCTCTTATGTCTTCCCCCTGTAGTCCCTGTCCCTCAAATATTGGACCTAAAGATGTTTCTTTTGAAGTCAGAGTGCTCGTTCATATCGTGGAAACCACCTTTATTCCCCGTCATGGTCTCTTTCTACCCTTTCTGTTCGTTAGACATTTTTCACTTACAATCTTCTGTCTAAGATAAGGTTTAAATTATCCTTCTACATCCTTGTGCATATGGTTGACTTCACTCAGGACTCTAAGAGTTTACCTTATAGGATGCACATTTCTAAGATTCTCGAGGCAAACAATGTTTGCCCCTCCGACATCCCTCCTCTCTGTGTTAAACAATTTTATAACTCTAGAGCCTTCAGCAGTATGGGCTACTCTTTTATCAATGATGCTTGATCTCTCAAAACTGAACCTTTACCCTATCCTGCCAATAACCCTGCTGGTAACTCTTCTCTTCCTGAGCCTGCCATAGCTGATCCTAAATCTATTGAAGACCTGAACATCAAGATCACTGGCATGGATGCTAAGTTTGAGAACCTGCAAGACCATATCATATCATGTCACTTCAAACTTGAGGGCATCACAAAGACCTTGAACAAGGTCAAGGACATTACCAAGGAGACTGGAACTGATGTGGGAAAAATTCGTCATCATCTAGTTCAAGTCATTAAGGAAACCATCAGAGTCGCTCTAAAAATTCAGAACAACATTGATGTTATGGCTACAACTCTGACTAATCAGTTTGACAACCTGAAGACCACTCTTGTCAATACTATTTCTTACTTTCTGTGCCCTCAGGGCTAATGTTGTTGGATGATGTTTTTTTTGTGTGTGTGTTTTGTTATGTAGACTGCTTATGCCAATTGCAGCTATTTTAAGTACTATGCTCCTATTTTGTTAAACTACTTGTTATCTGCTATTATGTATTCCCTACTATTTTTATTGTTTTATTATTCCTTCCTTTTTGCTGACGTCAAAGGGGGAGAATACCTACCCACTATTCAGGGGGAGTAAAACTATCATAGAAGAATTCATTTAGGGAAAGCAGTTAGTCGACATACACAACAAGGAAGTCAACTTACTACTACTTATATTGCCATCATCAAAAAGAGGGAGAGTTGGTGCTAATGTTATTGCTTTGATGATGAATACACAGGATTGATAATAGGACTAAATGCGAAACAGATAACATCTACACTTATGCTAAAAAGAAAAAAGGAAAGGAATCAAACGGATAGAAGAATCGGAAAATCATTTCAGATCAGCAGTAAATCAACCTACACAAATCAAGGAAAGAAGATCAAGAAAACAAGGCAAAAAATCCAATCTAGAAATCTAGATTCAATCAGCAACAATAATCATAGGAAATCAAGAACCAATCAGTAACAATGATCAAGGAAAGAAGATCGAGCAAAGATCAACAGCATAGATGAACAAGGGAAGAAGATCAAGCAAAGACTCAATCACAAAGCAATTAAGTCTCAATCTGAGGAAGCAATCATAGCCAAAAAATCTCCCTTGAAGAAGCCTTCAAGCTTATTCTTAGAAAGAGGACTCATCACTGCCTCGATCCAAGGATTAACACCCTTGGGATGCCATCTCTTCTACTATAAAAAGAAGGCATCCAGGAGATCTCAAGCATACAAGCCTATTGCCTTCAAGACCATCTTCAAAACTCTTTATCTTTGAGAAATTATTTGTAATCTTTAGTTTTACTTTGAAAAAGAAAAAAGAGAGAGAAAAGAAGAAAAAATTAAAAGCGAGGATTGTATCAAAAAGAAAAAGAAAGAAACTGAGTGTTGTAGTTTTTAAGTTTAAAATCCCTGTAACCCACCCTTGAAGGCTTGAAGAGATATCCCTTGCAACTCAAAGTGACTGGACCTAAGATTCATATTGAATTCGAACCAGTATAAAAATATTCGTTGTCAAATTTTCTTTTATGCTTTTTACTTTACTCTGCTCTATTATGAGTCTAACTCTAGTTGACTAATCTTTACATTACTTGACTCTATTGAAGTGTAGGATCAAACATGAAAGCAAAGAAGAAAATATAATTCACCCCCCTCCCTGCACTTTCACAATTTTTATAGACTCTACTAGCAACAATAGATGCACTAATGGGAGCAAACACCTCATACGACTCACACAACAACTTGGGTTCAACATGAAACTTTTTGGCAACAAAAGGGGTAACAATAGAAAGAGTGGCACCTGGGTCAATCAATGCATACACATCAAAATCAAAGACTTTTAATATACCAGTGACGACATCTGGAACTGCATCAGTCCCTTGTCTCCCATGAAGAGCATAGAATTGATTGTGCCTTGGGGCACCACCTTGTTGGCCTCCCCTCCCTAAAGGAACCGTATATATACCCCAGCCTTGTGGCCAAACATATTTACCCTTTTTTTGATTACGAGGATAATCAATCTTCTTATGCCCCACTTCACCACAACTGAAACAAACATTGGTGTCCCTCAAACATGGGTCTCTATGAGCCCTACCACATTTTAGACACATATCATTAGGGGTCATACCATAATTACCTTGGATCCTTGGGTTGTCATTGTCAAACCTTCTATTAGAAATATGAGTAGACCCTTGGCCTTGATAAAATCGATCACTTTTGAGACCTTGGAACTTACCATCAAAATGAGCCCTCTTGGCCACATTACCCCTTCACTTTCTCAACTTATCCCTCTCCAATTGCTCAGCATAAGTCATTAGGTAGGACAAATTCATGTCACTAATCAACATAGCAGCACGATACTCCTTATTCACCACATAGAAAACACCCATCATAAATTTATTCATCCTAGACATCAGGTCGGCAACTAAGTGTGGAGTATATTTAGAGAGTTGGTTGAACTTGAGGGCATACTCCCTCACACTCATTGACCCTTGCTTCAAATTCATAAACTCCATCATTTGGCCTCCCTAAGCTCAAGAAGTAAGAACTAGTTGAGAAATGTTGCCTTAAACTCCTCCCATAGAATCACATTGTTGTTCTCTTTCTCCGCTTTCCATTGAGTATACTATATTTAAGAAACTCCCTTGAGTTGGTGAGCCACTAACTCTGCCTTCTCTTCTGAACTAACACCCATGATATCCAACAACTTGTATAACTCATCAATGAATTATTGAGGGTCTTCATCCAATTTTGACCCATGGAACTCCGGTGGGTTCATCCTCATAAATCCTCTCATCATAGATCCCGAAGTAGGAGCATGAGGGGCTTGGGACCCTTAATTGACTTGATAAGCCATGTCTTGAGCTAGCAAGGTGAGAACATTCTGAAGCTCTCCATGAGTCGGTTGTTCTTTGGGACTGCGGGCTCTTCTTCCTCTTATGTTAGGCATGATCTAAAATAGCAAAGAACATTCATTAGAGGAAACTTCACCTAACTCATATAGCACAACATAGACCATGAAGAAAGGAAATATTTCCAAAAATGCCTTATAGCCTCTTACAAATAGTCATGGTGCACAACACAACCATGAATAAGACTCTAATCAATGCTTTATGTTGGATGCTGAGGACCATTAACAACCTAATATAAAGATAGCATAATTGTCATGATCAAATCTAGGGCCTAGACGTGACACGGTAAATGGGGAACCCTAGGGGACCCCAAACAAGCCTCTTAGCATATCATTGCACCTCCTTGGTTCATGGAAGCAATACAACATCATGAGATAGTAAAAAGAGAAAAACAGGGCTAAGGGACATAGTTGAGACCATAGAATCATAAAAAATCAAAGTATAGTATTGATACATCATAATGTTCCAACAACACCTCTAATATATAGATAGGAGTGGGGGCCAAGACAATCTCCAGGATCACCCTCATAGTCATAAGTTTCCAACATAATAAGAGTTAATACATAGCATAAATTCAAAGAAATATGTCCTTGGAGTTAAGAATTCACCAACTTGCTTTGAAAGATAGTACTAGCCATATAGAGGAGGAAGATGATCAATTGGATCTCCGATTCCTACATGGTAATATCATATAGGCATAGAGTATATGTTAGTATGTTTGAATGTACTAAATATGTAGGATGCAATGCAACAAGGAATAAGCAACGTAATTGAAATGCATAAATAGACATTGAATGAGCATAATAGCAATATGGCATGTATGAATGATGCTTGAAGTAAAATATGCTTATATATAACATATTACATATGTAGGAAGAGACCATCTTCATAGACCAAACAACTTAGTACTTGGAATCCAAGGTAAACCGCCCTTGGAGGTGTTTGAGGTATCAACCCCTAAACTTGGCTAATGGATTTACTACCTCCCATAAAGGTGTTTAAGACATCAACCTCTTAACTTGGTTAATGGGTTTACCACCTCCCATCAAGGTGTTTGAGGTATCAACCCCTTAACTTGGTTAATGGGTTTTCCACCTCCCATCAAGATGTTTGAGATATTAACCCCTAAACTTGGTTATGGTCAATTTACGACACTAAAGATACTTTTCATGAAATCAACACACATATAAACATTCCTTGTATCATCATAAAGTTACTTAGTTTGTAGTTCATGCAATAGATCATCCATAGTTCAGTAGTTCAAACCGGATATTTTATCAAATACTTGGTGGGTGTGTAATGCTAGTTTAAGATCATGCAATTCAAGAGTGAAATCATGTGAGAAAATCAATGTAAGACAACCTACCATCACTTGGTAATGCCCTCATGCAAGATATATCAAAACTCTCTATCAAATCTCAAAGTACATCATAGATTCATAACTCAAAACATACTTAGACAATCACACTTTTATGAAACCCCAACATTGTTCATAGTTTAAATTCATAATAAGTAAGACCCACAAGTAAATCAACTTAGAATCACAATTTATGTAAAAGGAAGATTAGGCACCATGAATGAAAGAACCCAATGATTGAAACTCACATACCTTAGACCTTGAATCTCTTGAAATTGAGTTGGGAAAAAACGAAAGCTTGGAATGGAGTCTTGAAATCCAAACTTGTTCTTGAGTTTCCTTGGATTTGTATTGGGGTCTTGGTAGAGGCTTTTGAGAGGATTTGAGAGTGTATTCAAGTTGAGAGTAATGAGTTTGATCCTTTTGAATAGGGTTTAAGTCTTTTGGAGAAGTTAAGATAACATTAGAAGTCTAAAAAGGTCATTAGAATAAATAAAATTTATGAAAACTCCATTAATGAATGGATGGAAAAATTGGCAAAGTGATGCCTCACTAAGGCTCACACGTAGTGCCCATGAGATAAGACTTGGTTAAGAATTTAAAAGTTGGAACACTTAGAGAAATTAACATCAAGGTCACTTTGACGGGAGCCCTCACGGACCATGTGGTGCTACACGTACCGTGTTATTGTCCGTTGAACTATACTTGGTGAGAAAAATATTGCTAGGCCACCCTATGCCCAGGTCCATGACTCATCAGACCTGCCACTACCGCTGAAGGTGGCCATGGCACAACATTTAGCCAAGAAAACTCCTCCCACGCCCACTCTTCCTCAATTGCACACACTTCATGACCAGCCACATGGTCAGTGGCAAGCCACGCGGCCCGTGCCACTGGCCATGCCCCATGCCTTAGACCAAAAATTGTCTTTTCCAGCTCAAGAAAGCCCAGATGGCCCGTCCAAGCCCCCACTTCTCGTCAAGTTGCTCGTGTGATTTCACTACATAGGAGGGTCTCACGAAAATAGTCATAACTCCATTCGAACTCGAAATGAGGTAAAACCAAGTACTTTGGAAAGCTAACTCAAAGGGCTTTCATTTGACATATCGTGAGTCCTCCAGTTCCAAGTGTACTAAAAATTATGCTCATTTAGAGTTGATCTTGGCACAAACCAACACCCAAAACTCAACTTATAAGAAAGTCTTGAACTCATCTAAGTACTAGAAGTCTCCCACTACCCTAGTACACTCTCAACCTAACCAAATGAGGGTTGAAACATGGATACGTAAGAGTATGAAGTTACTGGGTGTCACAATTTTTCTATTGTTTATCCCTGAGAACTTTCTCCAAATATGTCATTCATTAAGCCCCCGTACTTTTTATTCATGTTTGTGCCTGAATCTTGCCCTTGATATTCCTCCACTGCTTTTCCTTGGTTGTTTCCAATGTTGTGAGTCTGAATAGATTTATATTGATCAACTCCTAAGGCTGAGTTGTGGGCCTCATTGTCCTCCAACTCTTTTTCCTGATATATACTCTTCCCCTTGACAGTACTAGAATTTTCTTCCCTTTGTTGAGATTTCTCCCTATTTTGAGAAACAATGGTTTCTGTATATCTTTTACATTCTCTTGTCCTCTTTGTTCCCCTTCTTTGTTTTGCATGGCAGCCTGTAACACTCCAAAAGAATTTCTAGAACAGAGGCCAATGCGATTTCATGTTGTCTTTATCTGTAGCTTTCTCCTTCTTCCCCTATTCTTGTTTTTCTATTCCACGAATTTCTAATCACCTTTCTCTTACGGTGGCTCTTTCCCTTTGGTGGTGTTATTTTTTGCATCCTTGCTATTATCCTCATTTGACTTCTTATTTTTCTTGTCCGGAAATAGCTCTGGATGTGGTACATAACACTATTGTTCATCGAGCCCTTAAATCATGCACATTATACAATCATACTTGATAGTGATCCACCTCTTCAATATTTCACTGTTAGGCTTCCAACTATAATTTTGATTCTTTTTGGGAATTCACAGAGTAAATCAGCTTTCACTTTCACCCTGGCACAACTAAGCCTCGTTTGATTTTTTGTTGCCATATTTACCTGTGATGGCTTTCCCAAAGCCATAGCCAGGGAGAAAAGGGCCTCCTTCCCAAAAATATTTAGTGGCAATAAAGGAAAAGAGATCTAAGCTACTGTAGTTGTAGTTTCCTCTTCTGCCTTAAACATTGGATCTCACTTAAAGGTTCTCATGGGAAAAAACTTATTCTTACTGAAAATGTAAAATGCTGGCTTAAACAGAAGGTGAACATAAGCTTCCATTCACGAGGCCCTAATTAAAATATGTCTAAGCAAAGTAGGCCAATTTACATTCACCTTTCATTTCGCACTGTTTAGGAATCAATCTTCTCAATTCTTGTATATCAGCCATCCGTAAGAAAATTTTCCTATTACAACAAATTTCATATTCTCGTTGATGATCATGTGATCAACCTCCTCTTATTCCCAAATGACTTGAGGTTCTCCATGCAGGTACGATATGGGCTTGATTGGGACTTTCCTTGATGGCTCCTTTGGTTGTTTCAGTAGATCCGTATAGGTTACTTGTGGCCCCCCTTCACAAGAAGTTTGCCACTGGCTAGAGCGGCCATGAGCACGGAGTAGGCAAACTTAAGAAGCCGACGGCGTTAGGGTTAGGGTTTTCAAGTAGAGAGCGTTTTATGAAAAATCTTTCAATTTGACAAAGACATATGAAGTCCCTGCTTGCTTTTACCATATTGTTCTATTAATTATTTTTTTAGCTAAATTTATTGTGATTTTACTATATTATTCCTAACAAATTATTTTTCTAGCTACTTCAACTATATTTTTACTATATCACTTTAATTAATTATTTTAAGTGATGCAAATATTAGAATTAGGATACAACAAACACAAAATGATAAATTGAGTCTTTTTATATTGGACAAATAAATTAAATAACAATTTTAATAGCTTTTTAATTATTATATTTGTGTCAAAAATGAGGTACTTTAAAATAAAAATAATGTAGATAAACCAAAAGTTTATATATATTACTTGAAATGATGTAAAAAAAAAATTTACAAGTCACAATAATTACCAATTTAAAAATTTAAAAGTGATAAAATTTTCTCAATCTAAAAATAGGAGGAATAACATATATTATTTGAAAGTCGATTAAAAAAACCTATAAATCACAATAATTGAGAGCTTAAACTATTTTTTAAAACACATAATAAGAATTTAATCGACTTTCAAAATTTCAAATGTTCCACATAACTTGAGAGAGAGAGAGAGAGAGAGAGAGAGATTATTTAAAATTACTATAAATTGCAATAATTAACAAGTTAAAATATTTTTCAATAAAATAAAATATGATTGGCTTTCCTACTTTTATTTGTACTACATAAATCGAGACAAATGAAATAACTTATACGCAAGCACGGACTCGTGTATCTACTAAGATATAGGAAAAACTAAGTTCATGCCCCTTTGCAATAAACTATTTATATTCATAGATCCCCTTACATTTATGTCCTTTAATGAATTACAAATAATATTCCCCTAATTTATCTAATACTAAAATTCGCGCTCTGACATTTATGTCGATGTCAGTGTTCCCCCCTCCCCCCATATGATATTAATAAGATATCAATATTGCGATAAAGTATTAAAGAAGATTAACCTCAGTCCTAAATGATATCGATATACTGAGGAAGTATCACAAAGAATATATTTTATAATAATTTAGAGTTTAATAGATAAGATTGCGACTTTAATAATTATTTCTTAATTGTTTCTAATTTATTTCTTAAAAGAAGAGCCCAAAAGTATGTGATGTCGATAGAATATCAATATACGGAAAGAACATCAAATGGAATTAAGCTCAATCTTATATAATATCGATATGTTATTAATATACCAAATAATATATTTTCTACTAATTTAAAATTTAATAATTTTTTTTAATTATTTCTTATTTAATTCTTAAAAAACAGTTCAATCTTATATGATATCGATGGAGTATCAACATACTGGTGGAGTATCTCCGAGGAATAAGCTTAATCATGTATGATATCGATATGATATCAATATCGATGGAGCATCACAAAAAATATATAATTTTTTACTAATTTAGAATTTAATAATTTTCTTTTAGTTATTTCTTATTATTTCTTTAAAAAAGAATTCAAACTTATATGATATCGATATAATATAAATATCACAAATAATTAAGCTCATTTCAATGTGATTGATACCAGTATGATGATAATATATCAATTAAATATTACAGATAATTGCTGATGTTATGCTAATATCATGAACAAAATAATTTGTGCTTTGAATAGAAAAGTGAGATAATAAATGAAATAATTTGTGCTTTGAATTCATTATGATAAATAATTTGAATTTAGTCTAATTTAAATAAACAACTTATAATTCATAAGATATAAAAAAATAAAAAATAATAAAAAAATAGAAAGATCATATACATTTGGGGGCATCCGTATAATTTTTATTTTGCTGCATCAATGACAAAGTACGCGAGAGCCCAAACAAATTTTATATGCCACGTTACCTCTTTACGTCACACGTAATAATTTTTTGCTGGATAATGAATTTGGCACACAATCCAATGACTTTCTTTTTTTAAAGTACCAATTTCCACAGTAACCACTTGATTTGAGTAGAATCAAGAACATGGAGACATCATCAGCGGAAAAGCTTATACTGGTTGCTAAGGAACTCAACGGGGTTGCATGTATCACAATAAACCGACCCAAGTCCCTAAATTCTCTCACTAAGTCAATGATGATCGATCTTGCTCGAATTTTTAAGTCCCTGGACGCGGATGATTCGGTTCGGGTCATTATACTCACTGGATCGGGTCGATCATTCTGCTCCGGCGTTGACCTGACGGCGGCGGAGGAAGTGTTTAAGGGTGACGTGAAGGATGTGGAGACTGATCCGGTGGCCCAAATGGAGCAATGTAGGAAGCCAATTGTTGGGGCTATTGCTGGATTTGCTGTTACTGCTGGTTTTGAGATTTCTCTCGCTTGTGATTTGTTGGTTGCCTCCAAAGATGCTAAATTTTTGGACACTCATGCTAGGTTTGTGTTATTTCTTCCCAATTTATCTTTTGCTTTCGCTATATCTGCACTAATACCATCTATTTATTTGTGTGGTTTTGTTTATGCTTTCGCTATATCTGCACTAATATCGAATTTATCTTGGATATTGGTACTGTTGAAGCTGGTCGGTGTTGATTCTAAGGATTTGAGCTTTCTACTGATTTGTATGTTGTGGTGTTACTGTTGATGAAGAAACAATATAGCAATTCTTTTTAAGATATATTTGGATAATGGTACTGTTGAAGCTACGCGGTTTTAATTTCTCAGATTTAAGCTCTATTGCCTAGTCATACTATCTTGGAAAATTTGAGATTGATTTTGGCTTGATGCTTAGCTAGTAAATTTTTCAAGGTGAGTTGGCTCAATGAATTTCTCAAAAGTGAGTATCTCAATTCTCATGTTCAATTAAACTAGTCTTGCTCTCCTATCCAAAAAAAAATACAACAACATTTCGGTGTAATTTAATGAGTGGGGTTAGGGGTGGATAGAGCGTACGCGGACCTTACTCCTACATCGTAGAGATAGAGAACCTGTTTTCGATAGATCCTTAGTTTAGCATAAAGCATATCCAAACAGTTTGAAAAAGAGAATGCAAAGTTAAGAGTAGTAACAACAATGAAATAATGTGAAATGAAAAGAGGAACGAACAGTATGGCAAAAAAATAATATAATATTTGAAGCACGATAAACACATGTGATACCCGAGAACAGAAAAGTACAAGAATGGTGCTAATACTACTTGTAAGAAAGGAGGTCCAAGTATGACCACCAAGCCTATCCCATTGGAAGTTTGAGAGAATGCTCAACTATGAACTAACCGTCTCAAATGCATTCGTCATCTTGTTCACAGCAAAGGCAACTCATACCTTGTCCCAGAGCTTATTCCTGTTAAGCTAACTGATCCACGTCAATATCCTCATCTTGTAACTTTTATCTTCTGAACATGTGAACATAGTTTGAGATGGAGTTTCTGTGCTTTTCATTAAAGACTTTAATTGGTAATAGCACAGATTACAGCAGATAGGTGATGGTCTTCCTGCAAAATTTCACCTACCGTTGTATCTTAAGTAGTACTCTGTATTGATCATTAGCACCGTACCAGCTATTTAACCTTGCTGAAGTTGATTTTAAAGATACTGATTAGGTTTCTGCTTCAGAGTTGATTTTTAGTTTCCTCGTGGAATTGTATTAAATTTTAAGCTTATTGGTTGCAAGATCTAAAATAAATCTGTGGATTTGACCAATCATTAGTCATGCCATGGAAGCAGCTATAAAACTTAGAGAAAGTCCTTAGCTGTAGAACTACTGAGCTGAAAATTTTGTAGAGTCCAGAGAGTTTCCTCATCGACTAGTTAAAAGTCGACTCCTTAAAAGTCTGATTACCTGAATCCATCATGGTATTCCTGTCCTCCTTGCGTCCTAAGCTAATTCAATCAAACTAAAACTCACAAAACAGAAATACAAGTTCGTTGGTACTAATGTCAAACACCATGCATTTCCAGATAATTCTGATGAGAGTGTCTTTGCTTTTGGATTGCAGGTTTGGGATATTTCCTTCTTGGGGTCTGTCTCAGAAACTATCTCGTGTTATTGGACCCAACCGAGCTCGTGAAGTATCCTTAACTGCAATGCCTATCAATGCAGAACAAGCTGAAAGATGGGGTTTGGTAAATTATGTTGTTGACAGAAGTGAACTTTTGAACAAAGCTAGGCAAATTGCAGAAGCCATCATCAAGAACAACCACGACTTGGTCTTGAGGTACAAGGCAGTTATCAATGATGGGTTCAAATTAGACTTGACCCGAGCCCTTGCTCTTGAGAAGGTAATGGCATCTGATCTTGTTATTCTTTACCAGCTAATTGTGCATCTTGTTCAGTTTTTTGGCTTATGATCTATTTCTAGTATCTATAATCGAATGACTGTAACCCATGCATGCATTGCTTGTGTTTTAGATGCAAATAGCAATTAGAAAGTGTAATATTTTCTAATAGAACTCTTATTGCCCTCTTCTTAGTACCAACATCTCCAGTCAGCCTCCAATCCTCTCACCAAAAGGAAGATAATAGACCTTACAAAGACCAGTTAAGAACCCACAGAATCAAGATAGCAAAGATTGAGATGGGGGAAAACAATTCAAGTACTTGCACCTTTTAAAAGTTGATCCTGAATCATATGTGAGAAGAGATTGAGATGGGGAAAGGGAGAAATTTAGTCAGGTGCTTGCACCTTTCAAAATCTAATCCTAAATCATGCATTAAGAATCTGATCATAGTCTAACATCAAGATTGATAAGTAATACTACATCAGTTCCAGTTTATGTAACACTTCCTTTTTTTTTCTGCCTAAAATATTCTTATGTATTGGGAAAAGAATTAACTTTAAATTTCTCTCTGTCTCCTCGATGTCATGATTTATAGTCACATGGGATGTTTAAGATCCCAAGCTCCATAAGTCTTTTTTCTACAGCTCTGTGTGCAGTCTTTAACTCTTATGTCCCATAAAAACTAAACAAGAGAGTGCAAGTCTCTGGCATGGCCATTCCCAATGGTGCCCGTATTCTCAAATGAAGTAACTTGCCTAAAGTTGAATATCTGAGTTAGTCTCCAACTTAAGTGATCCACTTAAATCTTTTAATATTTCTTTTAGCACAAATCTTGCAGTCATCTTACGTGACATGCAATTTAAAGTTCTGGTTGTACATGGATTATTTGCAATGTATGTAGTCTATTTCACTCGTGTTGGTGTGTTATTGCCATTTCCAGGAGAGGGCGCACGAGTACTATGATGGAATGAGCAAGGATCACTTTCAGAAAATGCAAGAGTTCATTGCGAGACGGAATTCAAGCAAACCTTCATCAAAATTATAGATTATCTTGTAATTTTTTTCTGCTTTTAAGTAAAACTAGTGCCACACAGCTTTTATTTTAAAAAAAAAATCAAATATAAATAAGATGTTGCTCCGATAAGTCTCATTTTACACTGCAATGGTTTAATGGAACACAAAGTTTGAGATACTATGGTAACTTCAGTTGAGTGATGATGGTGTTAGCAAGTGGCAATCATAGTCAACCATGTTACATTCTTGTGGTCGTCTTTTACAAGACATTTGCAAGGTTTTGTATTGCATGCAATAATAACGTCGATGATTTACAAGTTCTGTAGTCAGCTTATGTGCAGAAGATGGCTAAAAACTTGTGTAATGTCAGTTGGATGTGATGAAAAATATATGAGCTGGCGATTTAGGGTCTAAGTCAAGTCCTAAGACCAAGCGGTTTAAAATGACATGATTGAGTACAGTTTCAAATAATCGACGTCAACGGAATTTGAGTGTGACGACTTAGCTGAAGTCATAATTTAAATTAGAGAAATAACAATTTCAATTAATTACGATAAGGCTAAATAAATTAAAAATTTAAAGTCACCTTAAAGATTTGGTGTCATGTGTATAAGCCACTAAAACTTATATAGAACTGAAAAAAATATATGTCTCAATTTCTTTGGTTCTCAGATGAACAAAAACAAATATAATAAAAAAGTCATGAGGACCCGCAAAGTGACTATTCGCTATCTCTTAGTTCAATCCTGGAAGCTCGAATCTAGTATGGAAGAAGAGTAATCAGATGGATCCAAGCTCACAACCTACACAGGTGTAGAAATAAGAAGTGATTAACTAACAATACGGTACTCAACAAATAAAGTACTAAACACGAAGTAGAGAATGAAACACACAAGCAACCGTTATTACACCTACCAAACCTCTACAAACTATCTACAACTTGCAAGTGAATCAGCCCAACCTAAACATCTTTATAATTCACATAGCAAATAATTCAGCAATAAACATGAATCAAGCATCCCATTAACATCAAATTCGCAAAACTAATAAGTCAATAAAAAGGAGTATTCACAATTCACAATTCACAACAATCAAATGATGTGCGAAGTGATGCAATGTGATGTCAAATAAAATGATGCATGTCTGTCCTATGATAATTTATGAGACATAGACTGAAACCCATGGGGGACACATCTGGTCCATGTATCTGTCAAAATTATTTTCCTTTGGCGTTCTTTGTAACTAGTCAAAACTATTTTCCCTAGAGATTTTTTGTAACTAGCCGGAATCATTTCCGTTTGACATCCTTTGTAACTTGGCAAAACTATTTTTCCTTGACATATTTGTGATAATGGATCTTATTTCAATATTTCATAACTTATTGAATTAAGCAGGTTCATATAAATCATGAGAGTATGGTAATATTCATAGCAATAAGCAACTAAAATCCAATAATCACTAGAAATCTTTAATCATCATCATGAACCAAGTCTTTCACATTAAGGGGGACATAGATGCATATCATTTAAATGCCTTTTTATTGCCTCTTTTTCATCTTGTTAGATCATTTGATCAAGTAGTTCATCCCATAATCAATTTTTTCGTACTCCCCAACACACATAGAAAGAAAAGACAAAGTTCTAAGTACTCAACCAAGGTTTAAAAATTCACCTGATTCAAATCAATCAAGCAATCACTTCGAAACTTGACCTATTCCTTTTCTTTGGACCTCCGATTCAACAAAATCTAATCAAATATGGAATTGCAATAAGAACACAAGAATGACACCAAATTTATAAATTTTGAAGATCAAATTCGAAACGAGTCAAAACTTCATTATTGAGAAGGTGGGAGTAATTTGAGAATTGATACATAATTTTGTTACCCAAAGCATTTGAAAATCACCGGTGAAAAATATTTCGATAACAGAGTTGAATTCTGCCCATAATCCTCAATTTATTGAAAATTCATGTTAGTAGGAAATTCAGAAAATTTAAAGTTTAAAATTGAAACATGAATATTGAATTCATGAAATAATTAATGTGTAAATACGACATTGTTGATACTTTAAACTTGAAATTTTGTGTGTTCTCTAGCAATATTTAGTAGATTTGATTTGTTTTTGTGTTATGTTTATAGGACCACATGATTTGGGAGCTTTTGTGTTGATTGCAGATTTTGCAGAGATTTGGCATTATACGAGTCTATCTACGAGCCGTGGTCTGATCCATAAGTCATAGATGGTGTTCATGGTTTACATGCAGAGAGTTGGAGAATTTCTGATGTTGAAAATATGATGAACAAGACGAGTTGTGATTCATTTCACGACCCATAGACTTGTTCGTGGAAAGAAGATGACAAAATCAGAAGTTCCAATGTACAATAAAGACCACGACTCATGGTCCAATCTATGAGCCCTGGATGGTTGTTTGTGAAAGGGCCTAGATTTATAGAGAATGTAGTCTATGACCCCGACCACTAGCTGTGAAATCATTCAGGGATCGTACTTTGGCTCGTGGTCAGTCCCGAATCCAGTTTTTCTTATCAGTTTAGGATTTGGTTTCATATTTCTATATATAAGATTTTTTAAGTTATTTTTGGACATGTAGAATAGTACAATACACATTTTAGTTAATGTTTTGAGTTTTGGGGATAGAAACATCTTTATTCATACTTTTGGATTTCTATGTTGCGAATTAAGTGAAGATTTTGGATTTTTGTTCTTCAATTCTTTGTTCCATGTTCTTAATTATACAAAATTCAATCATGATCACATCTAATACAACGAATACGAGTATCTAAATCCATAACTAGAGTTGTGGGAAACATGAAGAATTAACAAAGTAGTAATTAAATAATTTGTTATCCTTGGAAAGTGTGCATGCATGTATTATTTATCTCTTCTTTTTTATTGCTTTTTAACAACAACCAACATTAGAGTGCGCCTTATTCTTACTCGTTGGCTCAAGGTGGTAATGAATTTGAAAAGGAATAAATAACAGGATTTAATGTGATTACACTCATCTAATTGGCTTGAACGACCCAAGGGATAGCTAACTGGGACTAAGGTAAGGGTTAGTAATACATACATCCTTAGATGGTCTAAGTTGCGTGGTAAAATTAATCTATTTTTCAGCCCATCTTAGGTGAACATAACTTACCATTCTGCGTGTTACACACTAGAAAAAGTTACAATTATGAGGTTATACTATGTTAGGAATTCATGGGAATACAATACCCTAGTTATCTTCTCTCTCTAATTTCATAATACTTGCATCTAGTTTGACATTATATTAGGATTTATTCACTATTTTCTTTAAATCATAAACCCTCCTTTGAAAATAAGATGTTTAATTACTTGGTATTGCTTTGACTACTCCAAGTCTAGACCATATTCCTCTTGGGATCGCCCCTAACAATTGTTAGGTTCTATATTTGAATAACAACCACTTATGCTTCAATTGGGAGGTGTAACTTGGACGTGATCAAATTTTGGCGTTGTTGCCAGAGAATATGGCTTTTAGATTGATTTGGTTAGTTAATTTGAGAGATTATCCTTATTTTTGTATTTTACGCATTTTTGTTGTTTTTATTTCTTTTTTAGCATACAAGTTTAGTGTATGACTAACACGCGCAATCAAGGTAATCCCTTGACACCATAGATCTCAAGATACAATAAATGCTAAGAAGAATGGCCAAGACAACACAAATAATAATGCTGTGAATGATCCAATTAACTTACATGAGCAAGACCCACCACCTCCACAAGTAGTAAACCATCCACCACCGCAAAGATCGAGCGTCAATTGTTTGAATCAATATGGGCTTGATCCAACTGCAGTGGATGTTATAGGAGCCATCATGTTAGCTTCAGTACGGCCAACTACTAAGTTCGTCATATCAAGTGGGTTGTTGTAGATGCTACAGCATAGAGAGTTGTTTTCGGGCTTACTATCTGAGGATCCACATAACCATATTCACAATGTTGTGTTTATCTGTAAGAGTATGATGAGAAGTCAAAATTTGTCCATGGATATCGTTGGGCTCCATGTTTTCCCGTGATCTCTTATCAGCAAAGCAATAATATGATTATTAAAGCTTTTATACAGTTGTATATCTACATGGACAGATATACGAAAGGCCTTTTTGGAGAGATAGTTCCCCAAGTCAAAGAAGATAAAGCTCAAAGACCACATCAACAACTTCCAACAAGCACATCGGAGTCTATTAACACAATATGGGAGCGATTCGTCAAGTATTTGAGGAGTGATCTAGACCACAAGATAAAAGATGATTCCTTAGTGGAGATCTTTTATCGAGCACAAGATGATAACAACAGAGCAGTTGTTGATACCATAACTAGAGATTCATTCTTGGATTGCACTTTAGCTGAGGTAGCCCAGAGACTTGAGAGAGTGGCTATGATTAATCGTGCATGGGGAATGAAGACATAAAGACTACAAAGAGCTCTTTCTCAGTAAGTACAAATCCAAAGCAAGCAAATATCAATCACGAGGTACTAAAGGAGTTGACTCATATTAATACTCATGTTTGGGCTATTAATAAAGCAAAATCAAGAGTGAGTGAATGCAATAAGCCATCAACTAAAAGCGTCAATCTACAGTGACTTCTATTATGAGAAGTACACATGCATTGTGACTGATCAAATGTAGGGTTTCTGGCCCAACACCAAAAGATACAATTAGGATTATTGGTTCCAAGGTCAAGAAAATCAAGGTTGGAACTTTAATCGAGACAATGCCTACAGAGACAACAACAACGAGAAGGATACTATGACTAGTACAGTTTGTAGTTCAATTTTTGAACCATAGATCCCATTTGTAGAAACCTCCTATACATAAAAAAATTTTCATTCCTCATGGTCTAGTCTACGACACCTATATACAATCCGTGGAACTAACCACGAGCCGTAGATTGGCTAGTACATTTAGTCTAGTTTCAAACTTTTCTACAACATTCCCATATTCTAGACCTCTCAACATATGGGGTATTACAAAACCCACCAAGTTTTATGTTATGTCCAAATAAAGTATGTCATGGAACATAAAAGGCTTCAACTATAGGTTATGAAAATTCATGAAAGTTATGAAGTATTTATGAAAGCCTTTTTATGAATATATAAAGATGGTAAGGATATCTCTCACTTAAATGGATCATGAGGTTTTAATAAGTCGCACTTATTATGATAAAGTTATGATTCAAGTTTAATCATATTATATTGTAAGGTCCCGTACCCCAAAAGATGTAGCCGAAGCTTGAAAATAAATTTTCTAGAAAATTTGGCCTTGGGTGCACACCAAGATACCCTTCACGGATAGAAGGTGCAGACCACTCCTTATGGAGGGGGTCGTTGAATGCTTCCTTAGAAAATATTTTGATGCTACCAAAGAGGTATTCCACCACGAAACTCTCTATAGGCTGCCCACTTTTTGAACTCAAGGCACCCACCATGGACTCCACTATGGGTCGTGGTGCACACCATGATTCATCGTGGTGCATGTGAAAAATATGTCCTCTAATTTCAAAATGTGTTTTCATAAGGGTAATTATGTCCTTTCTATAGTTCCTAAACTTTTGTGGGAAATTTTTAGACTGAAATAGCCACCTAATGCTATCCTATCTAAAGTCTTCTGGTCACTCCTCAAACACTTTGACTTAAAATCTCTTCCAAATTACTCTCAAGACTACTCTCAAGCTCAAGTAGAGAATTTATTGAAGAATCCTAAAGTTTCAAGTCAAATTCACCCTTAGCTCTTCAATTCTCATTAAGGTATATGGGATTTACCCATGGTACCTTTCACCCATGGAACCTAACTTAATTTCTCACTAATTCATCTATTTTCAAGTATGATCAAATTAATGTTTTCATGACTTTGGTTTTAAATGCTACTACTATGATATAAATTATTTTCACATGATGAAATATGCATGAATCACTCTTAATTTACAAGAATTATTAGTTTCCATGGGATTAGTACATTCCACATACTAATACATACTTCTTTGCCTACATGATCTAACCATGTCATGATGAATGATAAGATGACTATTCCATTTCATGGCTAGATTCGGATTCCAAGCTTGAATACTTATTAGTGCTTTCCCATGATTCGTAATCAAGCCCATTTATGATGTTTCTATATGTTGATACATTATGATTTTATTAGATGTATATCTTGAGGTGAAGCTAGTATGTTATGTCCTGACCCTGCCAAGATATTATGAATTAGAGGCATATTTTGGACACTATGGATTGATGTATATTCCCCTAAGGGAAACTATGATATTCTTAGTTTTATACATTCCTCTTGCTTATTCTCTTATATATGCTTATCTTACCATATGAATGCTTATAATATGAACATGAGGCTTAGATGGGATACCTTGGGGTGTCGCATTCATCGTGTCCTTGCTAGGCCCTATGTATGGGTCATAACACTTCACATGTAGGACTAGGTTGCATGTTGATGCAGCATGGCAACGTCATTGCCTATGCTTCAAGGAAATTGAAGGTTCATAAAAGGAACTACCTGATTCATGATCTTGAGTGGTTGGCCATTATATTTGCATTGAAATATGATGTCACTATCTCTATAAGGTTCATGCGATATATTTACCATAAGATCTTGAAATATGTTTTTATCCAAAGAGATTGAAACTTAGGGATATGGTATAGTTAAAATTGCTTAAGGACTGCCCTACCCTAGCAAGAACCTACTCCTATCAATGATATAAGTGTTTTACATCATTTGGGTAATGTTGTGGCCAATGCTATTCATAGGGTATCCATGAAAAGTATGGCTTATGTTGAGAATGAAGAAAGGGTTTGGTAAAGTATATACAACGATTAGCTTGATTTGGAGTAAGATTGACTAATTCACATTGGGGTAGCATGCTTACGCATAATTGAGCAAATTCATCATTGATAGAGAAGGTTAAGACATCCAAAGATATGAATCTAACATTGGTTGAATTAAAGGTTAGTGTTTGATAAGAAGGTTGAGGTTTTCTTACAAGAGAGAGATGGGGTACTTCTTTACCAAGGCCAGTTATATATTCCAAATGTTTATGACCTAAGGGAAATGATTTTGAGTGAAGCCCATAACTCACAGTCTTTTATTCATCCCAGATCCACCAAAATATATAGCGATATAAAGGAAGTGTATTGGTGGAATGACATGAAGAAGAATATAGCAAAATTTGTTAAGTAATGCCCAAATTACCAATAAGCGTAGGTTAAACATCAAAGCTCGAGAGGCTTAACCAAGACATTGATATTCCTATGTGGAAATGGGAGGATATAAACATGGACTTCATTATGGGTTTGCCTAGGACTAGAAGGCAATTTGATTCAATATAGATGGTTATGGATAGGATGACAAAATCAGGCCATTTTCTTCCATTAAGACTTCTTATAGTGCGTAGGATTATGCCAAGATATATATTAAAGAATTGGTAAGGATTCATGATATGCCTTTTTCTATAATTTTGTGGTACTCAATTCATTTCACACTTTTGAAAGTCTTTTCAAAGAGGTCCTGGTACCAAGGTAAAGTTAAGCACTGCATTTCATCTTCAAATAGATGGGAAGATTGAGAGAACAATTCAAACATTAGAATATATGTTGAGGTCATGTGTACTTGACTTCAAGGGAAATTGATATGATCATCTACCTTTGATTGAATTTGCATATAACAATAGTTGTCATTCAAGCATTGAGATGACACCTTTTGAGGTTTTATATAGGTAGAGATGTACGTCTCTGGTAGGATGATTTAAAGTTATGAAGATGTCTTTGATTGGTCCCAATTTGATACTTAAGGGCATGGAGAAAGTGAGAATCATAAGACAAAGGTTGCAAACAAAACAAAGTCATAAAAAGTCATATTCCAATGTTAGGAAGAAGGATCTTGAATTTAATGTGGATGATTGAGTTATCTGAAGGTATCTCCATTAAAAGGTATAATGCAAATTGAGCCCAAGGTATATAGGTCCTTATAAGATCTTGAAATGGATTAGTAAGGTGGCTTATAAGTTGAAATTTTCAATAGAATTATTATGGTTAATCTAGCGTTCCATGTGTCAATGTTGAGGAAATGTATTGGTGATCCAAATGTGGTTGTATCCTTGAATGACCTGAGTATTGAGGAGAATTTAACCTATAAAGAAGTACCAGTTGGGATTTTGAATCGACAAGTTAAGAGGTTAAGAAACAAGGAAGTTACATTATTAAGGTTTTGCGGAGAAATCGACAAGTAGAAAGTGCAACATGGGAAGCATAGGTGGACATGCTGACACAATATCCTTACCTTTTTCCTTATACTTAAGACTAAGATACTTAGTAATTCATACTTACTCTCTTCAAGCTCCCAAGTGTCAAACTTTATATGTCACATTATATGTATGCATACCCATAAAAATGATTTCTAAACATGTTTTAAAGTTTCATTATTGCATTCATGATGAAATATGAGTTATATATTTTACTTTACTCAAGCTTATCTTGATCCCCTTTGAGGATAAATATTCCCAAGGGGGAGATATTGTAACATCTTTCAAAATTCCTTCATATGACCTTATGAAAGATGTCTTGCATAGCGAAAGATCTAATTTTTTTTTTTGACAAATCCAAGGTTGCATTCTTAATCAGGAGGTAAAATTATGTGTGAAAATGGTCTATTTTAATTTTTAGATAAACTGTATTTAAGAATAATCTTTCATAACATTTTGTATTTCCAGAAGAGTAGGCATCGCAAAGAGGGTTCCTTTTAGTACAAAAGTGACTTAAACACATTTTGGGGTCAAAAAAGGAAAAAGTTAAACTTTGCACGAAAATGACCTACAGTAGAGTAAGTCCGCATCGTGCCAATGGTTTATCACAGTTCAAAATTTTCCAAACAATTCAAGTTTCAAGTGAGAGTTTGGAACTAATTCCTAACCGACTCCAAATGGACTTGGATGATTTTCATGACCCAAACCCACTCTATAAATAACCCTTAACCCCTAAATTGACTCCATTATTCATCAAATCACTCACTACAAAAATTCTCTCTCTAATACTACTCTTAATAGCTTTCTACTTTAACAATCAAGGATCTCTATTGAAGATCAAACTTTCTCTTCAGATTCAAACAATGTTATTTAAGATATGTGAGATTCATCCATGGAACCCTTTCTTCTATGGATCTCCTTCTAAATTCTTAATTTCTTCCTAATTTCAATTATGCAAAATGTATGGTTTTTCTCTACTTCTATTTAATTTTCTTCAATTACAATTAAGACTATGTCTATTGATTAATCCTAATGAGGATTGATTCCAATTACATGAAAATCATGATTTTTCCATGAATGATTTTAAGTATATGATGATTAGGATTTTTCAAAATTGATGTGGATTCCTTTACAAATGATTAAATGTGATTCAATTGCAGGATTCTTATATGATTTTTATTTAATTGCATGATTTTAAGCTCAATTGCTCATGAACCCACACATTGCCCTAATTTTCTATATTAAAGTTATGATCTTATGACTATGATTTGAAGTATGAAAGTAT
The DNA here is from genome assembly GCA_025642045.1 of Solanum sejunctum. Lineage (NCBI taxonomy): Eukaryota > Viridiplantae > Streptophyta > Magnoliopsida > Solanales > Solanaceae > Solanum > Solanum sejunctum. The sequence goes on along the minus strand of JAOTQJ010000001.1, from coordinate 13,685,064 downwards.
GATTTTATGATGATGATGTTCTGATAAGGATAATCTAAGAACCTAATATTTATGAAATGATGATAAGATAGGGAATATACCCACACTATATGCAAAGTTATGCAGATGGCCTATTCCTGTGATATGATGAAATCGTGATGTTTATTTTACAAATTATGAAAGTATGATTTTTATAAATTATAAGCTATAATGATGTCTATGTCTATGCATGATTATGTATTCTATGTGATATGACTTAGCATTGAATAAGCTTATGTGAGATGGACTATCTCCAAGGGTTCTTAAATAAATCATTAAGTCTCATAACTACGTTCTGACGTAGCAATGATAATAATGTTTTATGCCTATAAGGTGTACTAGTGGATCCATTTAGTCTTAATGATGGACACTCACTATGCTAGGATAGAGCCAAAAAGGTGAGTTCAAGTGATGGGTTCTCACCATGCTAGGGTAAAGCCTATAGGGTGAGGATCGAGTCTACCTTGGCAGTGTAAACTCCTCTTTTGTTCGATATAGATGGAACATTGGGAATCAATGTAAGAGTCTGTATGCTCTTAATGTCAGTTATGGTCCTATTTCTACATATGTATTTCTACTAAGATATAAAAATATTTTTTGATGCTTCGATACATGATTGTAAAGTTGCAATGCTCATGCATATCTTATCCCCACTCTATTGATATGCCTATAAATATGTAACAACCCCTAATCCTTTCTATCTGGTTTGGAGTAGATGTTGCAGATGATGCTGAGGAAGGACTGAGAAAAAATTGTAGCAGAAAGTTTATGAGATCCTCTATAACTTTTATTCAGCTTTACAACTCGTAGAGGAGATTTCGTAGTGAATTCCAGTAACTTAAGTTTCAGGACCCTTCAGCTTACAAGAGGAGTTTACGACTCGTAAAGTATTTTACATCTCATAGAGCAGGGTTTCATGACAAATTCTAGTGAAGTCCAACTTCAGATCCCTTTGTTCACGAAAGATCATCTATGACTCATAGAATAGTTTACGACTTGTAAAAAAGATCTCATGCCAATTCTAGTAACTTAGATTTTTGACTTCCAGTCTATAAGAGTGGTCTAAGACTTGTATATTGCACTATGACTCATAGACGGGGTCTCTTAGACCTAGATAACAGTTTTACTAAGGGGTATTTTTGTCCATTTTAATTCTTATTTGAAAAGGCCCTGGGTCATTTTAGACTTGCATAAGGCCTTGAAACAAAACCTAAGGGTATTCATTCTTCATTCTATACGTTGGGAAATTCTTGAGAGCATTGAAGGAGAAAGAGGAGCTAGGGTTTCCAATTCAAGTGCAAGTATTGTGTAAGATTCTATTGTTTCTTCTATTCCTAGGTATGTAAGGCTTACCAAAGTGTAAAATTCCTTTCTTCACATGCCTCTTTCATCTTTTTGAGTAAAAGATTTGGAGAATAGTAAAGAGTTGAGAAATCCTATGATCTAAATAGTATATTCTCGCATTTATTTTAAGTTTTTCTAATAATATATGAGGTACTTCTTGTATTGCATAAAATTTCACATAAAGTTGAGATAGAGTTCTACACATGATAGCATGAACCCTAAATTTCATGATTTTATGAACTTTTATGCATATTTCAGAGTTGAGGTTGAGTTGAGTAATTTGAGCATAATTTAGTGTGAGGAGCATGTTGCAATGAGTCACATATATTACTATACATGACTAACTAGCTTGCACTACAAATGAATCAATTTAAGTGAGTCTAAATGATTGTTTGAGTCTGAGTTAAGCTGATTGGTTACATTGATTTATTAAATTGTTGAGTGATTGAGATGAGTTGATATGAGATACCCTAAAGGGGTTGAGTTTTGAGTTGATTGATTGAGCCTTGAGGATTGATGAGTTGAGTATATTTTAGTCTTGGGAGGAGTATAGAGTATCGAGCGGGTAGCGAGTATACATCTACTTTAACCCACACAACTACATAGCTAGCATAGGATAGTTGTTACGGCTCCTTCTAGTGATTCTTATCTCGCAAGTGGATATTTACAATAGATCCAAGAGAGAGTTGATCGCCCTTTTCCATGGAAAGTTAAGGGCGAGCATGGCAACGACATCGAATACATTGTGTATCACCAAACTAAAGGTGGTGGGATTGGATGTCGGTTAAGAGAAACCCTTAGGCAACATTGTTTGAGCATGATATTTTAAACTAAGTCTACTTCTACTGAGTGTATTTTCAAAGGTATGTCTCACTAAACTTGCATGTGATGAGTCGATCATGAGTTATTGAGTCGAGACAAGTGAGTCGAGCCTTATTTCTTTAGTTATTTTACACACCAGTATATTTCATATACTGATGTCCATTTGGGCTTGCATCATCTTATGATGCAGATACAGGTGATAGATGATCTCAACATGTGCATCGTTAAGGCCTGGATTCAGTACACTTCTCGAGTTGGCGAGCTCCTTATTCTCCGGAGGTGCCCTTGTATCTTCTGTTGATTTAGCTCTTTTCTTTTCTTTCAGTTAGGGTGTTTATAGCCTATCATAGAACCATCAAGATTTTTTGGGTGGAGGCTTCATAGACCTTAAGTAGAAGAGTATTGAGTATTGATATGTCTACTTTTACTTTTATTTGAGATTATGATATAGAGGAGTTATCTAGTTTATTCTACCTTCATGCATATGATGTCCTTTTTATGAGTTCATTCTTCCTTTGTTAATTACAAGGTGAAGATGAAGCTAAGTGGTTCTCTCAGGGGCTAGCAATAGTCTCTAAGTGTCGGCCACACCGAAAGTACCCTCTGGGGGTATGACAAACTTGTTATCACAACACAACGTTCAAGAGTCCAAGGAGGTCTATGAAGCCGTATCTAGTAGAATCTTGTTTATATGTGTGTTGTGCACCACACTTCATAAGCTAGAAGCTATAGAACATTAGGAATGGTTACACTTCTTTGGTATTCTGAGTTTGTGCAATAGATTTGAAAACTCTATAAACTTCTTTTCTAACTCGTATGATATACAATTGCAGATCACGCCTCTAAGATGCACCATGACCCAGAGAAATGCTTCAACTAGCACTACTGAGAACCCTACCTCAAAGGTGCCTTATCAAATAGAGATGTGAGGCTGAAGTCGACCGACAAGGACTGCTGGTGTTCCTGTGACACCAACCACTCCACCTGCTCCTACCACAGAGGTTGACTTTACAATAGCTATCGCCATGCTTACACAGTTGGTAGCAGCCCAGAGCAGGAACTAGGGTTCACAAACTCCAAATTCTAACTCTTTTGAGTCAACAACTGCCTCCAGACTGAGAGACTTTCTAAGGATGAACCCATCTTTCTTCATGGGGTCAAAGGTTCAAGAGGACCCTCAGAACTTTACTGATGAAATGTGCATGGTGTTGAAAACCATGCATGTGACTGAGACTGAGGGAGTTGAGCTTGTTGCTTATCATCTCAAAGATGTTTCTAATGTTTGGTACAATAAGTGGGAAGAGAGTTGAGGTGAGGACACTGATACCGCTACTTGGGAACAGTTTGAGAGTGCCTTCCTTTATCACTTCTTTCCTTAAGAGTTAAGAAAGGCAAAGGTTGAAAAGTTCATGAATTTGAAATAAGAGGGGCTGACTGTCAACGTGTATAGCTTGAAATTTGTCCAGTTATCCAAATAAGCCCTATATATGGTCCAGGACATGAGAGCGAGGATGAGGAAATTTGTGTCTGGGTTAGGTAGATAGGTGAAAAGGAAATGCAAGGTAACATTGCTGATCCTAGGTATGGACATTTCCAGAATGATGGTCTACGCCCATAAAACTGAAGAGGATAAGAAAAAGGACAGAGAGAAGCATCTGAGTAAGAAGGTCCAATTAACAGGGCCTGAGCCCAGTCAAAACAAACAGGGTAAGGGAGATAAGTCTTACTTTCAAAATAGGTCCTCAGGCTATGCTCCATCTTTAGCCAGTGCACCAGCCCCGAGCCAGAGATATGATCAAAGGTCCTAAGGTCAGCCAAACCTTAGGGCACAGGGTGCACAATCTCAAGCAAGTGCAACTCTGGGTTTTTAAGGAAAGTCGCCTTATGGGAGATGTGGCATGATACATTTGGGAGAGTGTAGAGATGGAGGGAATGGTTGTTATAAATGTGGCCAACTTGATCATTTTCAGGGGGAGTGTCCGATGTGGGGTAATAAGGCCTAGTCCCCTACTATAACACCACCAACAAGAGGTAATTAGAGAGGTGTTGCACCAGGGGTAGGCAGTGGGACAAACTGTCTGTATACGATGGGGAACTAACAGGACTAAGAGGTTGAACTAGATATTATGACGGGTATGCTTCGAGTCTTTACCTTTTCTTGTTATGCTTTACTTGATCCAGGTGCAACTTGTTCTTTTGTGATGCCATATGTGGTGAGTAGATCTGAGATTCTTCCTGAGTGCCTAATTGAGCCATTTTCTATTTCTACTCCTGTTGATGAGTTTATTCAAGCCGAGAGAATCTATAGAGACTGTGTAGTGTCCATCTCCCATAGGGATACTCTTGTTGATTTGGTCGAATTAGAGATGGTTGATTTCGACATGATCCTTGGAATAGATTGGCTTTATGCCTGTTATGCCTATGTTGATTATAGAAATCAAAATGTCAAATTCTAGTTTTCGAACGATCATGTTCTTGAGTAGAAGGAAGACTCTATTGCACTGAAGGGTAAGTTTATTTCTTACCTCTAGGCCCGAAAATTGATCTCTAAAGGATGTATCTATCACCTTATGCAAGTCATATTTGATGATGTTGAGCCTCCTACTCTTGAATCTGTTCCAATTATGAGTGAGTTTCCCAATGTGTTCCCTCAAGATCTGCCCGGAGTCCCTCCTGATAGAGAGATCAACTTCAAAATTGATGTTCTTTCGAACATACAGTCTATTTCTATCCCACCCTATAGAATGTACCCTGCAAAGTTGAGAGATTTGAAGGAGCGATTGAGGGATTTGTTAGATAAAGGATTTATAAGGCTAAGTGTCTCTCCATGGGATGCTCGGGTTTTGTTTGTCCAAAAGAAGGATGGTTTTCTGAGGATATGTATTGACTACTTCTAGTTAAATAAGGTGAATGTCAAGAACAAGTATCCCCTTTCGAGGATTGATAATTTGTTTGACCAACTTCAAGGTGTCACTAGTTTCTCTAAGATAGACCTCAGATCAGGCTATCATCAGTTGTAAGTGAGAGAATGTGACATCCCGAAGAGGGTTTTTCAAACTTGATATGGTTACTTTGAGTTCTTGGTGATGTCATTTGGGTTGATGAATGCACCCGCAACCTATATGGACCTAATGAATAGAGTATTCAGATAATATCTAGGCATGTTTGTGATTGTGTTTATTGATGATATCTTGGTGTATTCCAGAGATGAGGAAGATCATGACAATCACCTCAGGATCACTTTATAGACAATTTGAGATAATGAGTTATATGCAAAGTTTTCTAAGTGTGAGTTTTGGCTTAAGTTCGTGGCTTTCCTAGGTTGTGTGGTTTCTAGAGATTGGATTCGAGTGGATACACAAAAGATTAAGGCGATCAAGAACTGGCCTAGACCAACCTCCCCGACTAATATAAGGAGTTTTCTGGGATTGGTTGGCCATTACTGTAGATTTATTGATGGGTTTTCTACCATATTTCATTGTTAACCAAATTGACTCTGAAAAAGGTCAAATTCCAATAGCCTGACGAATGTGAGAAAAGCTTCCAAGAGTTGAAGATGAGGTTAAATATGGCACCGATATTGACTTCGCTTTATGGGACAGATGGATTTATGATTTACTGCAATGCTTCAAGGGTAAGATTGGGATGTGTTGATGCATAAGGGAAATTATTGCCTATGCTTCTAGATAGCTTAAGGTGCATGAGAAGAACTATCCCACTAATGACTTAGAGTTAGCAGCAGTGGTGTTTGCTCTCAAACTATTGTGCCACTATTTATATGGAGCACATATCGACATATTCACAGACCACAAGAGCTTGCAATATGTCTTCACCCAGAAGAAGCTTAACTTGAGGTAGAGGAGATGGATTGAGTTGCTCAAAGACTACGACATGAACATCCTCTACCACCCAGGTAAAGATAATATGGTTACTGATGCTCTAAGCAGGTTGTCCATGGGAAGCACCGCCCATGTTAAAGAGGAGAAGAGAGAGTTAGCCAACTAGGATCATAGATTGGCACGATTGGGAGTCCAATTAGATAAAGCAGGAAAAGGAGGAGTTCTTGTATAACATGGGACGGCATCATCTCTAGTAGTGGAGGTAAAGGAGAAATAAGAACAAGACCCTATTTTATTACTATTAAAAGAGGATGTGCATAAGTAGAAGGTGATAGATTCCCCAAAAGGGGAGATGGAGTATTAAGTATCAATGCAGATTATGTGTTCCTGATATAGATGGTGTTAGGGAGAGGATTATGGTAGAGGCCCATAGTTTCAGATATTCCATCCATTCCAGGGTCGACTAAGATATACCATAACTTGAGGAAGGTCTATTAGTGGAGCGGAATAAAGAGAGATATCACTGAGTTCACTTCCAAGTGCCCGAATTGTCAACAAGTTAAAGTTGAGCACCAAAGGTCGTGTGGAGTAGCTCAGAACTTTGAGATCCTGGAGTGGAAATGTGAGACGATCAATATGGACTTTGTCATAGGTTTACCAAGGTCCCGCAAAAAGCATGATTTTATTTGCGTGATAGTTGATAGGATGACTAAGTCTGCACACTTCTTAGTAGTCAAGCTGATGAACACAGCGGAAGATTATGCCCGATTATACATAAGGGAGATTTTTAGACTGCATGGAGTCCCTTTCTCTATCATCTCAGATAGAAGAGCTCAATTAATTGCCTAGTTTTGGAGAACTTTTTAGAAAGGTTTGGGTATGAAGTGCATCTTAGCACTGCTTTCCACGCACAGATAGATGGCCAGGCAGAGCATACTATTTAAATGTTGGAAGATAAGTTGAGAGCCTGTGCCATCGACTTTAAAGGTAATTGGAATGACCATTTGCCTTTGGTAGAGTTTGCCTACAATAATACTTTCCATTTGAGCATTCAGATAGTCCTATATGAGGCATTCTATGGGAGGAGGTGTAGGTCACCAATTGGATGGTTTGAAGTAGGTGAAGCAAAGTTGATTGGACCAGACTTATTTCATCAAGCTATGAAAAAGGTGAAAATCATTCAAGAAAGGTTGAGGACTACCCAGAGTAGACAGAAATCCTACACAGATATTAGAAAAAGAGACTTAGAGTTTGAGGTCGATGATTAGGTGTATTTGAAAGTGTCTCCCATGAAAGGTGTGATGAGATTCAGAAAGAAAGGGAAGTTGATCTTGTGGTACATTGGCTCTTATAGTATCATAAAGAGAATGGGCAAAGTGGCTTATGAGCTAGAGCTACCATCAGAGTTAGAGGCCATCTACCCAGTCTTCCATATTTCCATGCTCAAGAAGTGTTTGGGAGATCCAAAATAGGTTGTGCTTATTGAGAGTATTGGAGTGAAAAACAGCCTGAGTTATGAGGAGATTCCTATTCAAATCCTTGATCATCAAGCTCACAAGTTGAGAACTAAAGAGGTTGCACCTATCAAAGTGTTGTGGAGGAATCAATTTGAAAAAGAAGCTACATGGAAGGCGGAGGAGGATATAAAGTCCAAATACCCTTATTTATTCTATCCTGTTGATGATAAGAGAGCTGATAGTAATAAATTCCCTCTAAATTTTTGAATTTTCATTCCTTGAGTCTTCCTTTCATTCTCAGTATGATCGATGATAGAGTTCTAGAGTCCGAGTGAGAATTGATGTGTGATTATATGATTGTTTTACTTGCTGAATTTCTTGATTGGTCGATTGGATAAGTAAATGAGGGTTGGTTGATTGTTAGAGTCCACAGGGAGATTCATGCCTTGACCTAATTTTCTAGGCTTCTCTTCATTCAAGGACAAATGATCCCAAGGGGAAGATAATGTAACAATCCCTAAACCTTTATATCTAGTTTGGAGTATATGTTGCATATGATGCTGAGGAAAGATTGAGAAAAAGCTGTAGCAGAAAGTTTACGAGAGCCTCTATGACTGGTATTCAACTTTATGACTCATAGAGAAGATTTCTTAGTAAATTCTAGTAACTTAAGTTTTAAGACCCTTCAGCTTATGAGAGGAGTTGACGACTCATAAAGTGTTTTACGACTCATAGAGATGGGGTTCATGACAAACTCCAGTGAATTCCAACTTCAGATCCCCTTGTTAAAAAAAGGTCATCTACGATTCATAAAAGATGTCTCCTACCAATTTCAAATAACTCAGAGTTTTGGAACTTCCAGTCTACAAGAGTGGTTTACGACTCATAGAAGAGGTCTCATAGACCTAGATGACTATTTTACTAAGGGGTATTTTTATCCATTCTGATTCATATTTGAATAAACCCTAGGTAGTTTTAAACTTGTATAAGGTCTTAAAATAAATCCTAAGGGCATTCATTCTTCATCTGACACCTTGGGGAATTCTTGAGAGAATTGACGGAGAAAGAGGAGCTAGGGTTTCCAATTCAAATGTGAGGATTGGCTAAGATTCGATTGTTTCTTCTATTCCCAGGTATGTATGGCTTACCAAAGTATGAAATTCCTTTCTTTATATGCCCCTTTCATCTTCTTAAGTCAAAGATTTGGAGAATAGTAGAGAGTTGAGGAATCTTATGATTCAAATAGTACATTCTCGCATTTATTTTGAGATTTCCTGATAATATATGTGGTACTTGTCGCATTACATAAAATTTCATATGAAGTTGAGATGAAGTTTTACACTTGATAGCATGAACCCTAAATTTCATGATTTTATGAACTCCTAACATATTTCAAAGTTGAGGTTGAGTTGAGTAATTTGAGCATGACTTAGTATGAGGAGCATGTTGCAATGAGTCACATATATCACTGTATATGACTAACTAGTTTGCACTATCTGATGAGTTAATTTGAGTGACTATAAATGACTGTTTGAGTCTGAGTCAAGTTGATTGGTTGCATTGATTGATTGAATTATTGAGTAATTGAGATGAGTTGAGATGAGATACCCCAAAGATGTTGAGTTTTGAGTTGATTGATTGAGCATTGAGGATTAAGTTGACTGATGAGTTGAGCATATTTTAGTCTTGGGAAGAGTATCGAGCACTGAGCGGGGAGCGAGTATACATCTACTGTAACCTATAAACTATGTTTCCAATGTAGGATAGTCATTATAGCTCATTCTGGCAACTCTTATCCCATAAATGGACATTTACTCTAGATCCAAGAGAGAGTTGATCCCTCTTTTCCATGGCAAGTTAAGGGCGGGTGTGGCAATGACATTGAATTCATTGTACATCACCAAACTAAAGGTAGTGGGATTAGATATAGATTAAGAAAAACTCCCAAGCAATATTATTTGAGCATGATATTTTAGACTATGTCTATTTCTACCGAGTATATTTTCAAAAGCATGTCTTTCACTAAACTTGCATGTGATGAGTCGAGCATGAGTTATTGAGTCAAGACAAGTGAGTCAAGTCTTATTTCTTGAGTTATTTTACATATCAATATATTTCATATACTGATGTCTATTTGGGCCTACAATATTTTATAATACAAATACAAGTGATATAACTATACTAAATGAATTTTCGTTGCCCATCAAACCTTTTTAGTACTACGAGACTCGAGGACAGGATCTCAGCACGCACATGTTGAGATCTAGATTCAGTACACTTCCAGAGTTGGTGATCCCTCCTTGTTCTCTGGAGGAGCCCTTTTATCTTCTGTTAATTTAGTTCTTTTAAATTTTGTAGTTTCTCGATGAGATGAAAGATTCTGGAGTTCAACAAACAAAGCATGTCTATATGGCCCTAATAAATGGATATGCAGCTTCTGGACATGTGCATTTTTAATTGGCCAACACTCCACCCCATACACCAATGATGGTCTAACCACCATTCTATTTACTTTCAGTTGGGGTGCTTATAGCCTGTCATAACACCATTTAGATTTATAGAGTAAAGGCTTTGTAGACCTTTAGTAGAAGAGTATTGAGTATTAATATTCTAATTTTATTTTTATTTGCGATTATGACATAAAGGAGTTATCTAATTTATTCTACCTTTCTACATATAATGCACTTTTTATGAATTCATTCTTTCATTGTTAAGTATGAGGTGATGATGAGGCCAAGTGGTTCTCTCAAGGGATAGCAATAGTCTCTAAATGTCGGTCGCACCAAGATTACCCTCCCGGGGTGTGACAAAATAACCACATACCTTGTAGAATCCCACAGTAGGGTCTTGGGAGGGTAAAATGTATGCAAACCTTACTACTACCTCACAAAGGTAAAGAGGTTATTTCCTAGGAATCCTCATCTCAAAAATGCATAAGCAGAATAAACTAGATATGAAAAAAAGGAAAAGGAAAAGAAAAAGAAAAAGAAAAAAAAAAGAACAACTAATAACGAAAAGCACATGATAATATTTAAATATGATAAATTTAATATATATATATATATATAAAAGATGGGTAATGACAACACAGGATATAAAGACACGACTAATCCTACTACCCTACTATATTCCAAGGCCAGAAATCAACTCAACCTTACTAAACTATTAGCTTGCTACTCTAAGTAGTGACCTCCACTCCTTTTTATCTAATGTCATGTTCTCGGTGAGATCAAGTTTCCCCATATCTTGTCTGATCACCTTCGGTCTACCTCTACTCCTCCATGTTACCCCTAAATTCAAGCTCTTGCACCTCCTAACAGGAGCATCAGTACTTCTTCTTTGCACATGTTCAAACCATTGCAGTCTCGCTTCTCTTATCTTAAACTTCTCCTAAATGGTATCATTCCTAATCTTATCACTCCTAGTATGTCCACACATCCATCTCGAATTCTCATCTTTGTGACCTGCATCTTTTGAACATATGAGTTTTTCATTGGGCAACACTTCACCCTATACAGCAAAGACATTCTAACCATCATTCTATTAAACCTACCTTTAATTTAGGTGGTATCTTCTTATCATACAGTACTCTAGAGGCAAGCCTTCATTTCATCCATGCTACTCCAATATGATGTGTGACATCATCATCAATGTCGCCACTATTCTAGATAATTGAATCAAGATATTTAATGTTTACTCTCTTGGGAATAGGGAGAGTGGTAAACTTCACATCAATGTCTACTTCATCTCTCACGACACTAAATTTGTATTCCAAGTATTCTATTTTGGTCTTGCTCAGTTTGAACCATTTGGATTCCAAAGCATGGCTCTAAACCTTCAATCAATCATTAACTTTAGCCCGAGTCTTATCAACCAGTACTATATCATCTGCAAATAGCATACACCATGAAACCTCCTCCTGAATAGACCATGTCAGCTTATCCATCACCAAGGAAAACAAAAAAGGGCTTAACACAGATCATAAAGTCCCATCTCAACAAGAAAAATACTCTGAGTCTCCTCCCACTATTCTTACCCAAGTTTTGGCTCCATTATACATGTCTTTTATTACCCTAATATACACCATCGGAAGACCTTTCACCTCTAAACACCTCCATAAGACATCCTTCAGAACTTTGTCGTAGGCCTTCTCGAGATCAGTGAACACCATATAAAGGTCATTCTTTCTTTTCCTATATTTCTCCACTAATCTCCGAATAAGATGAATTGCTTTAATAGATGACTGCCCTAGTATGAATCCAAACTGATTCTCTTAAATAGGCACTCTTTTTCTCGGCCTCATCTCCACCACTCTCTCGTAGACCTTTATAGTGTGGCTTAAGAACTTGATACCCCTATAATTGTTACAGTTTTGAATATTACCCTTGTTCATGTGCAATAGAACCATTGTACTCATCCTCCATTCATCAGGCATTTTGGAAGTCTTCATAATATTATTGAATAGTCTAGTCAACCACTCAATACCATCTTTAACCATGTTCTTTCAATAATCTATCAAAATCTCATCGAGTTTGATTGTCTTCCCTTTCATCATCCTACCAATATCACATCTAACCTCCTCAAATTTGAGCCACCTACAATAACCAAAATCTCTGTGACTATCAAAGTATGCCAACTCACCCAGCTCAATATCTCTATGTCTTTTTCATTTAAGAGTTTATGAAAGTAAGCTTGCCACCTAATCTTAATGGAAGTCTCATCCACCAACACCTCACTTTCCTCATCCTTGATGCATTTCACTTGGTCCAAGTCTTAAACTTACCTTTCTCTCTCTTTTGTGAGTCTATATAATCTCTTGTCCCTTTCTTTATCACTTAGCTCCACATACAGGCACTCAAATGTTGTTGTCTTACCACTTGTCACCGCCATCTTCACTTCTATCTTTGTTGTCTTATAGATATCCTTAAGCCTTAGCTTTTCATCCTTATCCCTACACTCCAACCACTTCATATAAGCAATCTTATTAGCTTTTACTTTGCCTTGAACTTCGTTATTCCACAACGAATCACCTTGACATCCACTAAAGGTCCCTCTCGAAACCCTTAGTATCTCGGTAGCTACTTTTCTAATGCAATTAGGGTTAGTGTCCCACATATTATTCACATCACCACCACTACTTCAAGTCTTTAAACTATTTAACGTTTTTTCCTTCGCTCTAAAAAGGGCAAGAGTCAGGCCTTCCTATCTAATTCTCGGTTGGGTATAAATAACCTTCTTCTTTTCTCTCTTAATCTCTAAATAAATCACTAAAACCATTCATTGAACTCCCCACATGTTCTTTGGAATGCCCCATAATCGTAATTTCTATATATCTCAAAATTCATGCTTGATTTCAAAAATTTGACTTCGTATTCTTGATTAGGGGACAAAATTGAGTGAAAAATGAGTATAACCTGGATTTTAGAAGACTTATAGCAAAAAATATTTTTTGCTAATTTCTAATTTCTAGAGAGCCTGCGCTCCTAGGTCACAACACACTTGGGGTGCACAGTAGTGTTTTTGGTGAGGCGCGTCTGGTCCACGTCGCACGTAGGGCGCAGACCAGTGCAAGATTTTTCTTGATTTTCTTATTCACCCAAGGCATTGGGGTCATAGCCCCATACCTATTTAAACATGAGATCTCTCATACTTAGTCATTTTTCAACTCTATATCACTCAAAACCCTCTAATAACTCTGTCCAGGACTTTACCAAATTTCTCATTCAAATTTAAGGATTTCAAGCTTAAATATGGAACTCAAGGATTCAATCCATGCTTCAAGTTTCCTTCATGCTCATTCTCAATAAAACCCAAGTTTGAGGTATGTGGGTTTCATCCATTGGGTTCTTTCGTCCATGGAGCCCAACCTTCCTTTTTATGAAAATTGCATGTTTTCAAGTTGTATTATCTATGGATATCTCTTATTATGAAATATGAACATAAATCATATTAGGGTTTTATCAAGTATTGATTGATTATACATGACTATCTATTTCAAGCTTATTCCATGAATTGATTTTGTCTATTGAGACTATGCATGTTTTGAACTATAAAACTATGAACTATTATGAGCTTTTGTGAAGGATTTCAAGGTACCCTACATAAGGGTTTTACTACATATTGGTGGGTTGATTTGCATTGAGTTTAATCATCTCATTTCTGTCACGACCCAATCCCAGGGTCGTGAATGGTGCAGATAGGGCACCCAGACATACAATTATACTGAATCTCCATTTACGATCGCTAAGGGGTTTCACAAAAAAATTCGACAAAGTCTCCCCTATTTTTCTAACTAACCCCATCTGCAAACAGCGAACCCAACAGTACCAGATATAGCCATAAGAACAGATATACAAACACATACGCGGGCCGACAAGGT